>WEZZ01037737.1:201514-239323 GCA_013400585.1 Chloropsis cyanopogon | reverse complement strand
AAAAAAAAAAAAAAAAGGGGAAGACTGGGCTTAAAGCTGCATAGAAATTTCTTCTGTTTGAAATAATGTTCATAGCATTTCCTCAGCTATGCAGCTAGAAGAAAGGTCATGTAAACCAGAGCATCTGAAACAATCAAGCATACAATAGATCATTTGTGGTCTCACAGCAATGAAAGGAAGTTTCCATAAATAGGCCCCTAACGAGCCTCAATTGCCATTAGGGCACGACAACAATCTAACTAAATATGGAGTGTAAACCAGGGACTTTCATTGAAGGGATTGCCCAAAATATTTATGAATTACGTTGAATTAATGAAAGAATCAATTGCCATCTCTGCTGCACTATCATCCTTGCAGAAGTTAAACAATGTTGAGGGTACTTCTGTTTAAGTTGAAAGGGTACTGGTGCTGTTCAAGTTGAATTTTCCCTGAGCAACCTAGGCTGTAGCTATCCATAAGGGAAAAAAAAAACCTTGAAATGGAGATTTCAGCCTGTTTCTAATGTCTTCATGGAGCTTGCCCTGCAGAAGCCACCAAGAAGCAGCCAGAGAGTGGAGACTCATGTTTTCCACACACTGTGGAGCTGCAGGGATTAAAGCCTTCTGGTGAAAAGCTTTGTGTCCCATTAGTAGCACCTCAGCTTTTGTGTGCTAGTGACAGAGGGACTACCTGGTGTGAGGAATTGCATTCCCACCCAGAATTTTAAACCTGAAATCTTAATTTAATTTCATTTTTCCTTTAGGACTTTTTTATTGTTTCAGGAGTTTTGGTGTAATTTATGCCCCGCTATTTGACTTTATTGCACAAGATGCCAAGATTTATGTTAATAGAGGAAAATGCATTTAAAATGTCTCCTAATATATTTCCCTTGAAATGCAGGAAGATTACAGCTGCTGCAATAAACTCATAATCTCTGAATGCTAGAATGGAAACGTTTGACATTAACAGGCTGCTTTTGGAAATGAAATATCTGTAGCAAGGACATGGAGAACTTACAACTGACGTCTGGTTGTGACTGCATTTGAACTTTGTGTGCTATTTGAGATTCAGAGGGGGGAAATGTTAACTTTTTACACATACCTCAACACTTCTTGATGTCAACCAGAACCAGAGGCAGCAGAATTCCTCAGGAGAGGCTGCCCCCATGTCAGTTTGGAGTTGGCAGGACCCAAGGAGAATGTGAAGTCTTGTGAGAAAATGTGATTCTTCCTATTACCCAGTCTCAGTGGCTTCCATGGAAAATGAATGCTAGGGAGTGCACACAGAGATTTATATCTTAGCTGCAGCACAATGTTTAAAAATCTGGAATGGCATGGGACAACTTTGGGAATAGCTGGGTTTGGGTCAGCCCGAGTTTGCGACGTACCCTGGTTAAAAATGTGGCTGGGAGACCTTGAAAGTGGTGAACCATCCTGCAGCCCTCAGTGCACGAAATTTCATCACTTTCAGAGCACGGAGGCTGTTCATGTGACTGTGAAGCAGCAAATGAGATGAAAAGAGGTGGTCTCTGACCAGGCTCTCTAGTCTGCCACAGCACTTTGCCAACTTAGATTTCACTTGCTTATCTCACTGTAGATCTGATGCAGTGGAGCAGAGAATAAGTCTCGGTTTAGAAAATCTGGGCACACTTGAAATTAAATTATCAGAGTGGAACTGTAGTTCTTGCTACTGTTAGCAATCCTTTGGGCTTAAATAAGATGAAGCCCATTTTTGTACCCCTGAAACTCCTGCTGAACTCTGCTGGCATTGATGGGGCAGTGACTAATTGCTCAAAATAAATTACCATTGCCTGCTTCGAATTCCTTTTGCTAAGAATCTAGATCCTTTTGATATACATAGGGTTATTTAAATCATCCTCTGAAAAATGAGCATCAGAGGGTGGGTCTGAGCATGACCTCCACTTTTGGACTGGGGAGGCCTTGTCATAACAGACATTTATCTGCTGGGCAGGTTTTCATTTACATCCTGGGCATTAATTGCACAATGCACTGCACAGTAAAAATGGTGCCTTTCCCTTGTCCTGGAATACTCCACCAGGAGGAAATCGACCTCAGAGTGGTTCTATAGCCTGAAGGAACACAACAGTTTTTGTGCAGAAAAATCACAGATACAATCCTGCCTATGTCAAGAGAAACAAACAAAAACAAAACCCAAAACAACCCCCAATCTGCTTTAATAATATCAGTAATTTGCTGTTTTTGATAAAGGAATCATTTTAGTTCTTAACTTATGAATATGTTCCATGCCAGAAACATAAATATCAAAAGTGAAACACACCACAAACCAGCCTGATTAAAAGAAAAATCATACACTCTTATCATCTCTTCACATTTCCATCCAGTGAGAACAGCAATATTAGGCCAGCCTCTAGTTGAAACAAGGTCAAAGTGGTTTCAAAGAAATCAATAAAATTCATGTCCAGATTCCGTGTAACTGAAAGCAGAATTTCATCCATTAACTTTTAAATGAGCACACTTAAAATAGGATATATCAGACTCCAAGCACGGGTATCATCAGTTCATATTAGATTTTACCTCTTGGATCCTCCTAGCACAGTGAAGAAACAAACAGGTGTGGAAAAGAATTTCACAGTCAAGGAGGAGAACAGCATCTCTTCTACTGTTTATTATTTATTATTGCATTTCCTGTATAGAACTATAGAATGCTTTCTTATGTTCATCAGGAATAATTTTTTTATGGTTTTTATGTAAATTCTCTTTTGTGTTTTGGGCATTTTGTATGTCTTATTCTAGAAAATCTAGAGTGATTCCTTCTCCCTTTCTAATCATTATGCATTGTCACAATTATTTGCTATAAAGGGCTCAGAACTGGTTCTCTGCTGTATACAAATATGAAAGAAAGCAGAGTTCCATCCCTCAAAAGCTTAGGAGGAAAATATTAACATCTTTGGCTTCATCCCTTTTATGGAAAATAAATTTAGCCTTTCATATCTTTTAAAGATAAATCACAACATTTTGGTAAATTATTTATTCAAGCCAGAAAAGGTACTCAGTAGAATCATAGTTGGGGGTTTTATCTGACTTGCTAAGACTTCTGAAAATGTCACTGTGAAGGGATAAACTGAAAAACATTTTGCTATTCCAGTAGTGCTGGGAATTATAAGTCTTTGGTCCTGAGTTTAAAAAAATGCCCAGAGTAAATCATCTATTAGCACCATTTATCCAGTACAGCTTGAAGGCCAAGATCCCAATGTTAATCAGGTCTCCAAAATTGCTACATTATTAAATCACCAAAGGCCTTCATAATAATAGTAATACTAAACAAGAAGTATGCACATAACCTGTTATTTGGATGAGTTTTGCAATTATACTCTTTTTGGGAGTGCTGTGTTTAATTTTGGTTTGTTGTTTTTTTTTTTTTTTAAAGAAATGTGGGATCTGACTATTGAAGTGTTTCATTTGGAAGCTCATTAGATGAAGTGGAATAGAGGGAAAACTAAAAAAACCAATGTGTTCATACCTGTGAATGTCCTGGTCATGACTGCAGTGAGAGTTGAGAGCTCATTCTCTCAGGTGAAGCACAGCATTGCTAAAGGACTGTTTTACTGGATCATTTTCTTTCATCATATGAACTTGGTCATACACAGGAATATTTAACACAAAATATTTTTGTGTCAGTCACAAAAATCTCAATTTACAGGTAAAGACTGCTTTAGATGACAAATTTATGTGTAACAAAAAGGAATTCTCATGTGGGAAGTAAATATGTTTTACTAAACATATTCACTGCCATAGAATCAAAGGTATTAAGGCCATTTTTCTCAGGTGGAGCCTCACAGAATCAGATCCAGAACTAAATTGTATGGTGCCCACCTTCTGCAACCAGGGGAACTGATCTCTGATGTACAGAAACTTTTTCATTATCAAGCATCTGCTCTCCACCCTCCATACAGTACAGAAAAGTACTGGGGTCTTGGAAAAATAATACATGATCATGTACCTGAAGATTTATAATAGATTCAAAGTAATTAGGTTCAGATATAATGGAAAAACTGAATGCTAAATACTTAGCAAATGTTTTCTTACCAACTTAGCAAGCATATTAGTAACAAAGAAGTTGAATTGGGTGTCTATTCTAACTAATATTAAAAAATTGTTGTCCCATTAATTTTATGCACCTAAACATTTACATTATATTTCATGCAAATAAAGCTTTTTTATGCAAAAGGTGTGGAGATGTTGGTGCAGAGTGTTAGAAGATTGCTTGGTTGGTCATTGAGCCTAATCTTTCATGTCCTTAATGCCCTAGCAGATGTTAGCCTTCTATGTGAATAGTGGAATAAAAGAAAAATTGCCTCATCCATAAGCTGTTTTCTATTTTAGATTAACAAATATGTAGAGTCTTTCAAAAATACATTGCACTGTGGAAATCAGTAGCAGATTGCTTTGATAGAGTGGACATAAATGAGATTAGGAACATGAAAACCATCAGGAAGTGCCAAAGCTGCTTCTTCAGTCAAAAATTATTCCCTGGTTTAAGTTAAAAAGGAAGACAAAGATTGCCTCAACTCTTCCCATGTGTGTCATAGCATTTTTAAGGTATAATAGTGTCTATTAAATAAAGCACAAGGTATTTTAGGAGTACTGTCATACCTTGGACACCTGTGTGTTGTCTGATGAACACGGAATCAAGCTGATTTTGCAGAAGAACATTCTCTCTTTGTCTCAGCTTTGCTGGGTAGCCAGTGATTTTCTTGTGGGTTTTCAGGGGTGCTTTGCCTTGAAAAGAATAGATAAAAGTATGTGAGGATGTGGCCATCATGTACAAGTCAAGGATTCACGAAGGGGAGTTGCCACAGCACATCCATCCTCACGGGTCTGACGAGCAGATAATCTAAATATGCTGTGACATTCACCCATAACTGAATGCCTGAAATTCCCATTCTAACCCCGATTTACTCTAATTGATCAGTTCTTCTATTTGTAATTTGAGAAAATGACTCTCTTTTCAGAAATGTCAGCTGAAAACCAGGAGAATGATAGCAAAGCACCTGATATTTGGATTGGCTAAAGTGCTGTCCTGATGACCTGTGAGGCAAAGTCATGAACCTGCTGTTTCACAGGGCTGCTGGATGATGTGAACTGCAATTATTGCTGTCAGAGGAAGCAGACAGTTCTGCTCATGGGCTGCCACTTGGTTGTGTAGCTTTTGCAGCTGCAGAGTAAATAGCTTTATGGCACAATTCTGGAGATAATTCTCCACCAGGATAATTGTTCAGACACTGGATTATGGGCACAGTCCTTGGTGCACCTAAGTCTCTGCTCCACGAGCATGCTGTCAGCTCTGCACATCCATATTCCCACACAGCCCAGAATCAGGCAGGATAATTTAATTATGGCTGCAAAACACTGTCCATCCAAAACACAGTAGTTTGGGGGTGATTCACAATTGCCAGAACCTCTGGAATTTTCTCTAGTTTTTCAGAAACAATTTTCTCCTTTCTTTCAGAGCAGGCTGCTTGCTGATTTGACAAATGGTTTCAGCCTCCCTAAAGCTGAATTTTCCTTTCATTACTATTTTGTTGACAAACCTCTTTTGGTTTCTGCCTCCTCTCCTGTCCCTGGACTGATACTGCAGCAAATTGCTTCATCCAGCTGTGGGAAGTTGCTCAGCTCCACTTACACCCCACAGTCAATTCCAAACAAAACCCAGCTGAGTTGTTAGCATCGGTGAGAAGAGGCTTCCTCTCCTTTCCCCTCCAACTTTCATGGCAAATCCTAAGTAGGAATATTTATTCCCCCGTTGATTAAGGGAGGTTTTTCTGATCTCTGCTGGGTTCCCAGGATGGCCACAGCAATACATCCCTGACTACTCAGCTGCAGGCTGCCACACATGATCCTCCCAGGGCATTGCAGCTGTGGCTGCACATCTGCAGCGCTCAGGGGACACACACACAGCTGCTCCGTGTGTCCTGACCCTCGGGAAAAACAACCTGGACTCAACAGTGTTGGACTGCAGGCTTACACAGAGCAGGGGGATGCACGGTGACCTCTCACCTTCCTCCGAGCCAGGCTTTGAGGGGAGTGCTGGGGTGGATCTCCAGACTCTCCTGGCTGTGCTGAGGGCACATCCATTGTGGTCTCTCGTGGCTTTGGATGAGAAGGGCTGGGGGGAGGCAATGCCAAAGGCAAAGCCCTGCAGCTCCGGGGCAGCAGCCACATCCCAGCACATTCCTCTCTCCAGGCTGCTCCTTAAGGCAAAATGTGAGAGCAAGATAACAAAAAGCTCAGCTAAAAGTAAGTTTTCTGGATCTGTGGGTTCCAGCTAAACTAGTGAGGGGAGTAAAGATAAAAAGGGAAACAAAATATTTGCAGCTGTTCGAATAGGAAATTTCAGTGTCTTTCAGACCTCAAAATCAGATTTTGTGCAGGCATCAGCACATGTAGCTGCACTGGTTTTTACAAGACACCAGATGCTGATCTGATTTGCTTCACAGAAGCCATTAACAATCCTGGAGATTTAGGAGGCTGCTGATAAGAGAAGGAACAGCAGCTCTGTACAATTGTCTCATTAAGCATCAATAAGGCTGAAGTGGGAGCTTTCATCTGCATTTGATCTCTGCCTAAATACGTGGAGTGGTTGAACCTGCCCATTTTCCTGAATAATAAAACTATTTCATTAAACCTTTCAGAAAGTAGTAGATTAATTCACCATCCTTCACTGAAGAGGCAGTTGTAGGGATAGTTTCTAAACTGCATATTTTTTTTTTTTAATGTTAAAGCTTTGGAGGCTACCACTGACATTTAGGTGGTTTTAATTAAGTAATATTTTCAATGCAGCTGAAGCATTGTCAAAAGATTTTTTTTATGTATGCTGTATCAGCAGACTTAAGCAATAATTCCACCTAAAGCTGATAAGGTATAAATGTAAGTTTAAAGACCGGTTATAATTAAGTGCAAACAATTTCTACTTGATCTTTTAATTTTTCAGTTCTGCCTAACAGGTCCTTTCTAAGTTGTGCTGGATTCTCCCTTGGGAAGCAGTTCCTTGGATGGAACTGCTCTAGGCTCTCTTTGAATGGAAGCAGTAGAGTACAGCAAGCTTCCTGTCATTTGATGAGAACAGCAGAATTCAGATCAGAAATACTCTTGAAAGGAGATATTACAATTAAGAGTAGCCTTTTCCAAGGAAGTTACAACCAGTGGGCTCACATGTCCTGCCCCTGTGGTCCAAGTTTGTAGTTTGCTGAAATTTTGGAAGCGGGGAGGTGATGCTATGCTGAGTTGTTATTGAAGTTGTGGTGGGTTTAGGTATTTGCCACGAGGCTTTTCCAAGTGACATTGTCAGCACTATGACAAAGGCCAACATCCACAGCTTGCCATAGCTGAAATGTTTCAGTATACTCAAGTGATTTAAGTGCTTTGGGGATTTCTACCCTAATTCCTTGAGAGCAGAACTTGAAATGTCACTTACAGCAGAAGAAAGTACAGCAAATACACATATGAATAACATCATTTACAATTAAATGATAACTAAACATTCCTAGGGATGGATATAAGCCAGAGCAATTGGATCCAAACATAAGCAGCCTTTCAGACAGACTGAGATCTGGTTACAATCTTTGTAGCTGCAGCATCTCTCTAAATATCCCTGAAAGGAATGTATAACAACTTGCACTGTAATATCTGAGTCACCTTTCAGCTAGGGAGGTAGAGGTGGTGAAGGCAGCACTGAATATTTGCATATTAAGGGCACCTTAGGAGCTGTTAAATAAATAGTCAGTTTTGGGGTAAGCAAGTGAAAAAGTCAATAAAAAGCTCAAATTTCATGTGTTTGGTTCTGAAGCTACAAAGCTATTGAATTGTGGACAGATAAAATGAAGTATTACCTAGCACAAATGGGAAAAGAGACGAAGTCAACCAAATGAGAATTCACATCATATTTGTACGCATAAGGTCCATAAAAACCCCAAAAACTGTTCAGAGTGTATCCACCCTGTCAAATAACTTAACCTGCATGCTTTGCTCCCAGATCTGATTCTTCAGCTGTCTGCATGGGATGGAATAAAACAAGTGAATTCTTCCCCTCCCCTCCAAGTGGGATCCAGGGAGTAGTTCTCTCTGGACTGTTCCTGTAGCAGAGGGATGCAGGGCAAAGCACCTCCCCATCAGCCCTGCACTCCCAAAGACCCCTCAGCACTCTCCCATTCCTCTCCCATGGCATGCAGTGACCACCCACGCTGCTCCTGGGCTAGAGAAACGCCCCTCCGAGCTGTCACAGCCTCCACGAGCTCCCAGGCAAGAAAAAAAAAAGCAGCCATGGGGTCTGCAGGGGATCAGGACCAAGGGCTGTGTGCTCTGAAGTGTTGGAATTTGGCTACTGAGAATTTTAGACTTTCTGTGCTGACAGGCACTGGCCCCCAAGAGAATACTGCATCTGACTTGAGGCTGTGGAAAAAGCTTCCAAAATTGAATGGTAGAACTGGGATTGTGGGTGTGGAGTTTGAATGGAAGTGTGTGATATCACAGGGTGGAAAACTTAGAGTTTAAGGTTTTAGAATATAGTGATATATATAAAGAAGGTGGAGGTTTTAGGGGGAGGCTGGTCCTTCTTCCCCTTCTTCTCCATGGGTTTGGGTGGGATTGTGGAATTGGATAAAAAAGTCCGCATTGAGGGCCGTGGGTGGTTGGTTATTGGGTTAAAAGTAAAAATAATTTAGGTGTCATTTCTTAATTGGACAGTTCACCCTTACAAGGCCTTGTAGAAAGAGAGATGAGGCTCCATTTTTTAGTTTGTTGGAGTGAAGTGCTGCAGAACTCAGGGTTTGTGAGACTGTGACATAGATAAGAACTAACAAACATCTGAGTCCCAACAAGAAATACCATCTCACACATTTAATCCTTACCCTGTCAAAAAAGGAGCAAAGCCTCAGCACTGAAGGAAGCTTGTTGGTTCTGAGAGGGGTCAAGGCTCTATGGTGGGGGTGTGACCCACCCTGAAACACCGGGCAGCTCCCTGGGGAATGCCATGTGGTACCCAGGCTTGAAGAGGACCCCAGACTGAGCTATGTAAAACTGCTGTTAAAAACAAACCACTCTTTATATGGGGCTGATTGATACCATGGGCTGAGGAGTCCAGAAAGAGTCAGTCCTAGTGCTCAAGCAAGGAAATTGCAGCAGAATTTTATGAGATCAGTTATTTCTACTGATAAAGAAGTAGGCAGACTCAGTTTCTACACACTGAAAGGCTTGCTGGGCAGGCTGGATAAAGCTTGTGATTACAGATCCCAAAGATGAGCTGACATGCTGGCTTTTGTACAAGGACAGTCAGACCTGCCTAGAGTAGAGATGAGATAATTACATTTAGCTATTTTAATAAGCTGTTTCTCATCATGCATAAATATATCCTGATCAGTAATTAAACTGGGGGCTGTACTAAGAATTTGTGCAGTTTTTCTTTCAACAGGCTCAACTATATTTTGCTGCCTGTTCATTTCGGTCTCTTTTCATGTCACTGTGCCAAGTATAATAAAATTACCTTTTTGGGAGACCAAGTGTGAACACACACACTTATCACACAGAGCAATAAAGCATGGGTTCAGTGCTCACAGGTCACTAGGGGTCATTTCAGAAACCTTTTGTCTCCATCAGTGGTGCACATGTTGAAGAGACAAGCTGCACCTTGTGGCTGTGCACAGAACAAAGACCACACAGGGCTCTCAAAAATAAAACAGTTCGTTTGTAATGACAATTAATGTGGTCATCAGTGTTTATTTACAACCATAAAATGTGCAGTGATCACACATCAGGGGAAGACAAGGCTCTTAGCTGCAATTTTAACCTAATTTGGCTGAGCGTGAAAGGATAAATCAGTGAGATTTTAGGACAGGCTAATATGCTTTATGTGAGTGCTCATGTGAAAGAAATAGGAAATAATATTGCCAAAAGCAGTAGCTTATCCTGTTGAAAATGTGAAGATTGCAAGAGATCTTAGAGGGTATTATTAATAGAGGGTGTTTAAGAAAATAATAATTTGGTCTTGGGAAAATGTCAGAAAATACAGGACTGTTCATATTTTTAATATTTTTGCTGTGTTTTTTTAATTTTTTGCTGGCTAGTAACGGAAAATGAAAATATTTGACTTTATAATGGAAAAGGAATATGCTCCTGTTAGGAAAAAGAATATTCTGCAAGCTAGTTAAAATTGTCAGTGAAAGAAGAGCAGCTGAAAACCAAGAGACCTGCAGGTTTCCTCTGTGCTGGTACAGAAATAGACAAAAATCATCAGATCTTTTAGGTTGGGAAAGACCTTTGAGATCATTACATCCAACCATTAACCCAACACAGCCAAGCCCACCACTGAACCAGGTCCCCAAGTGCCACAGCCACACATCTTTTAAACACCCCCAGGGATGGTGGCTCAGCCACTGCCCTGGGCAGTCTGTTGCAGGGATCAGCAGCCCTTTCTGTGAAAATATTTTTTTCTTGTATCCAATCTAAGGTTCTGTGGTGCAACTTGAAGCCATTTCCTCTTTTTCCATCTACTCAGAAGAGGCTGACCCAACCTGGATACACCCTCCTGTCAGGGAGTTGTAGAGGGCAGTAAGGTCCCCCCCTGAGCCTCCCTTTCTCCAGGTTAAACAACTCCAGCTCCCTCAGCTGCTCCTCATGCTCCAGACCCTTCACCAGCTCTGTCCCCCTTCCCTGGGCACACCCCAACACACAAAACAATTCTCAGCTTAAACAGAGCACTGGGCTGGCTCAGAAACTCACCCTTATTCCACTATGTTGGTAGTAAAATCAGCATTTCTCATTCCTTTCTGAACTAGCTTTCATTCTTGTAGAGGTTCTGCACAATTTCCAAGTCCATTGCTTTTCTTAAGTGAAAGGCTTGTCATAATATATGGCATTCAAAGATAGGGGAAAAACCAATTCAACCAGTCCATCTTCTCTGAGTTTGGAAGGTTTTCCTAAAAAAAGTGAAACCATGGAAGACAAATGAGGCACTGACTGTAAGAAAGAGTAATTATATAATAGTAAATATCACAGAATACAGAGAGTCAGCTTTTCCCTGAACATTTCAGAAGTTTCAAGGTGTATCACCCCTGTCATGACATTTAGCTGGGGCAGAAGAACCTCTCCCACTTGATGATCTGGGAAACCTCATTAAAAGTCAAATTCTGCTCTTGGGGACATTTCCAGGAGCTATTCAAAGACCACATGGAGCCCTGCATGCAGCTCACAAGGCCTTAAGCTTTGCAAATGCTTTGCCACAGCATAATAAAGATCTTGTAACATCTTGCATTTTGCAAATGAGGAAGTGGAGACACAGACAGAGACACTGTGGTCCCCTCCCACACTGTTTTGAGGCAAAGATAAAACGTGCTTCACGTTTTAGAGGCCGCTCATTCCATCTTTAGATTGTGCTACTGCTGTTTGTAAATATTTATCCATTTCATGCTCCAAATATGGCTGATAGTCAGGGCTGTAGGAACACAAAACAAATAACATTTTTCATTTGTATCTTACTACACACTAGTGATGGCAAAACCTTTGCATTGTAGAGGCATCTTCAAGAGTAAAGATCAGCCTGGCATGGAGAAACCAGAGAATAGGGTGTGTTTTAACCTGCACATGCTGTCTGAGTGCTCACTTCCACACTGTGAGGAATTCTATATGGAAAATATTCCTCATGTGTTAGGAAACAAATGATTTCATAATCTGACACAATATAGAGCAGAACAATGAATGGACTTGGCTGAAATGAATTAAAAATTGTGAGGGAAGTTTGCTGAACACTAGAAGCACCATAAGACAGATTCCATCCTCATTCTGTATAATAAATGTTTGGTAACAGAGGAGAATAAAAGTGAAACATCTTCATGCTTGCAGAATTGTAGGTAAGAAAGAGGTGCATTAAAAAAATAAAAAAAAAAGAAAAAAAAAGAAAAAGGAAAAAATTACTTTTAAGAAAGAACAAGTATGGAGGAAAAAATACATTATCAAAGTTGGGACACACTATTGTGGAACTGAAGGAAGATAAAGCAGCTTCATGAAACACGGAAATATAGAAAATATTTTTTCATAAAAATCCATCTCCAATGTCTATCTCATTATGCCCTTGGGGGTTGCTTATGTATTTTGTCTGCATAGAAAAGAGTGAAATTCATCTTTGGAGTATTTTGCTGCTGGCTGGGAAATCAAGAAGATGCTCATAAAAAGAAGCTACTAAGTGCATTTCTAACTCCCTGGGCTCACCATTTTGAGTGGGAATGACTAGCTTTTAGCTAAAAGTGAACTGGAAATTTCATGCTGGGAGCTAAGAAATGGTATGTGGGAAAGCAGCAACAGGATTATTCTACTTTTCTTCCTTGGTTCAGATCTATCCCACATGGTCAAAAGCATTTTCCCATCCAAATGCATCTGGAGGTAAGCCAGGATACTGGAGAGTCATTGCAGCTTGTAGCATCACATCCTAACTGGATCTAAGTGGGATTTGTGCTGTTGATTTGAGCATAGTCACACATTCTCTCCAGGGCGTTTAGGCAAAAATATCTCCAGCAGGAGCAGCCCTACAGAGCAGTAGGACTGAGACCACGCCAGCAGAGCTCTCTGTGTCCCAGCTCCAGCCCTAAGCCCATCATCAGCCCAGCAGCAAGGCATTATTTCCCAGCCTGAAGCCTCACTGGAGTTCTTGAAAAGCTCCTGGGGTGGTGATCAGGCCCCCACTCTGGTGGTGCTTCAGTGAGGTTGGGGTTGTGGCTCTGAGAGTTGAGCTGTCCCTGGCCCCTCAGGTCCTTGGGAGCACCCAAGGTGCTCTACCAGCACCTTCCAGCAGGGAAAGGTCCCTTGCTGCTTTGGGAGAGTCAGAAGAAGATGCTGTACACAGTGATTTTAATTGTGTTCCCTGTGTTATAACAAAGTCTGAGGCAATAATTACTTCCCTGAGGTAATATAACTGCACTAACAGCATGAGAAATTTGATCTGCCCATTTCCTGGTTTTGGCCACAGCTCATGAAATCACAACTATCAAATGCAGGGCCTGGATAAAAGGGCCATTCTCCTCTACCTACACAGCTATTTTTGGTTCTTCACGGCTTATAAATAAAATAACCTTTGAGACTGAAATTGGTCAGGAGCTCTTTTCCAACCACATGGCAAGCTCTTGGGGAGACAAGAGAAGTCAAAATAGTTTTTGAATCACAACTCTGGGTTTGAAGCATTCAAAAATGAAACCGTGTTCCTACAAAAACAGATACACAAATACTCTGAGTTTGATCCTGTCCCTGGAGGAGCATTCATAGCCTCAGTGATTTCCATGGAGCTATGCCAAATTACACAAGCTGGATATTTGCTCTAGGCCATTTTGCTATCACAAACAGCAGCTACACGATAAGGATCACAACATATTTCAGAAAGGAGGGCAAGTGTCACTGATAGACTGGTTGCAAAAACGTCATTCATTAATGAAAAGGTCACGAGTGACTGCAAGGGACACAAATGAAGTATTTCACCTTTTTGGAGCATCATTTTGAAACCCTGTTAATTGTACCTATCAAACATTTTCCTAACCTTTTCCAAGGTCTGTCTTCCTGCAATTTAAGGTCTGTGTTTGGGAGCCCAGGTTAAAAAGAGCCTCCCCTTTCAGCCTCTAAGCCTGAGCACACACTGGCAAGGCGAGGACTAAAGCTGCAAAGTGAGGGAGCCTGGGCATTGAAAGGTGCCTCAGAGCAAAGACCAGTGTGTGCAAAACACAGGTCTGAGTGCAGCAGCAGCGCTGGTGTTCTAAAAAGTTGGGAATTACCTGCTCAGGTAATTACAAACTACATTTTGGAGCAGCACACACTTAGCAGTGTGAGTGTGTAGAGATTAGGAGCACGAAGTGTTACCCAATCCAGAGCCCAGTAGCATCCTTAGAAAAAAGAGCTCCGAAGAAAATTATGTCAAAAGAGATGCAATCTCATAGCATCAAGCATGAAATGACTGAATACTTGACTTCCTCAGTCACTCCTACCTTAGGCAATGAAAGCAAGCTTACACTACAGGATGAGAAGGAAAATTTATGAGAATTGTGGAAATAAATCACAGTGTTTTATTTGTCCATGGTGTGCAGGTTTTTTTCTCAGAATCCAAAAAATTTTTTTTTGTTCTTGTTCCAAACACAAACAAGGAACAGGTCCTGAATTAGTGCAAACTTCTAAGTCTGTTTTTCCAAGATAAAGAACTGTAGCATAAGAAAGAACACTCTAAAGTCCTGCTTTGGGGGTCACAAAAACTGTCTTAATGCCTTGGTTTGGACAGCAACAGAGGTGAAGGTCTCCAATTCTTACACAGCACATAATCCAAAATGAAATTAAATTGTAAATCAACTGCAAAACACTGAAGATTTTATATATATTTATAACTTTGCCCCCTCTTCCACCCAACTGATGTTAATGAGCAAGTATGAATGGGCAGTACCAGAATCCACTAATGGCAGGGATAACCCAAAGTATTTGTACAGTTTTTCCTGTTCCCTGCCTGACCTGCTCTGCTTTATGTCAGTGTCTGCTTGGAGGGGTAGGATTTGTCTTTCTGTGCCATGGTTTATGTAGTGTCACAAACGCTGATATTGATCTCTTGCAGCCAAGGTTTCTGTTTGATCTCACCAGTGTAAGAGCATGTGTGTTATTTTCATCAGGGCCTTTCCAGTCACTTGATTCATTTGTTCTGCACAAAGCAGGATTGTAACTGGGCACTGAGAAGGGGGAAGTTGTATGTGCAGAGTAAGATTTAGCAATTCCTATATTTCCTGTAAGACAGAGCCTATTTTGAGTTTGGCATTTTATGCTTTCCTTGGGGGAAAAGAGGTATATTGCCAAAGCAGAGGGCAATGGCATCTAATTTTCCCCTACACTGCTTAAAAAATGTTTACTAAATAAACTTTTACCTTCTCCCTTCTTAATTCACAAATAATTCTGGGACAGAGTAATCTTGTTCTGAGTGTAAATGTCATTCCTCTCCCAGTCAGAGGAAACAACTGTCTTTGACAAAACAGCACATCTTTTTTCACAACATTGTTGCTTTCCCACTGCTTGTTTAAAAGGCAAAACAAATGTTTTGCCCGTGGGAGCCATTTAAGATGAGATAAACTGTGGGTGTTGGCCTCTCAAAGGTCATCCCAAACTGATGTTATAACCTTGTTCTGGTGGTTTGTGAACTCTCCCGTAGCAATGTCCATAGAAATGGTTTAGTTATGGATCATCCAGCAGGATTATGGATCTGTATCACTGCCACTGCAACAGGTGGGTATTCTCCTAAGTGGGCTCTGACTCACTTGCCATTTGCATTCTTGGAAGGAGGAAAATCCTTAGAGATGCAAATCAAAGGTATAAGTAGGAAACAACTCATATTCATCTGCAAGGAGCAGGAAAAAAGTAGAAATCCCAATGTTTTGAGATTACATCATTATCCTCGTGGGACCAGCTGAGCATCATTGTAGGGCCATGGTTACTCCAAGGCTGTGGGATACCCTGTGAATGCAAGTTTAGGTGTCAAGTCCCGTAAAAAGTCTGTTGTGGAGGGGATTTGAGGGAGACTAAGACTAGGGTTCTGTTTCAGAACCAAATCCAACACGCCTGCATGTTCATGTTGACATGGGAATGACGGGTGCACGTTCTCCCTGCCCAGCCAGGGCTCTGTGAAGTTGCTTAAACAGCCTGGTGCCACCTGGGACAGCTGCAGGAGGCTGCCTGGTGTGGGACAGGACCTGTCAAAACCTGTCAGGGCTTTTCCAAGTGGCTGCTGGAACCACGTAAGGCACTAGAGGGAATTTCTAGCAGCACTTTGTACCTGAACCAAGCCTCTCCCCTGCTCCTCGTGCAGTCAGACAAGCAGCAAGCACAGCCCAGGAGGCAAATGGGTCTGGATTCCAAAGAACTGAGCCAGCAGCACAGGTTCTCGTAATGAAAATGTTTTCCAAGGCAGAAATTTGTCTGGAAGAAAATAATTTCCTCCCTGCAATTGACCTAAAGTAGAGTGGGAACAGGGCATCTCTGTGCCCTTCTCTTTTCCTGTCTTCTTAAACTTTTAGATCTTCTCTGACGCTGGGAAACCAGGAAAAGTTTGAAATTCTCTGTAAGGAGAGTGAGTCCAGCTCAAGGTCTAGAAAACAACCTGATATCCTGAAATCTTGAACTGTGACAACCAGCCAGCCTACTTGCCTGTCAATTCCTGTCCTTGGTTCCCTTTATCTTCCTCAGATATTCTCCTAGATATCATTGGAGGGTGTATTTGAACAGCAAAGACATTTCTAACATTACTCAGGAGGAACAGCATCATTATTTTAGTGCTTTACAGCCCCCAAGTGCTTCAGAGCCTCCAGGCGTGGTGGTTTGCCGTGCAGCAGGTCCCTGGTGTCTAATCCTGCAAGTAAATCTGTGACTCACTCATCCTACAGCAGTGGGGGACCATAAATATCAGGCATTTATTCACTCAAGAGAAGGCCACGTTCATGTGTGGCTGACAAACACAGGTCTCTGGGTAGTAAACACTCAGGCCTGAAACAAGCTCAGCCTGCAACCAGGAATTAAAAGCTTTGCTGTTCTGTGGAATTTCACGTCCCAAGGTGGGCTGTGTAGTCAGCACATCAGGAGTGGTCCCCGATGAGAATTATGCAGTCTGGCTTTCACAACAACAAGTATTAAATAAGCTTTGTTGCTGTTCATGTCTTAGTTTCCTTTTAAGGCCAAAAAAATATGTTCATTGTGTCATGAGCTGTTTCCAGTCAAAATATGCTTGACAGATTCTAATTAGTGCATTCAAAGGGGCAGTTTCAGCACAGTTTCCCACATGCACTTCTACAGCAATTGTGTTCCAAGGGGGCCATAAAACCAAAGGGAGATTTGCACTGCGAGAACATTTGTCTGTTTATCTGTGCTCAAGGTCACCTGGGTGTTGCATGTTCTTTCCTGGCAGAGGAGAATGAATTTAAATGGGAAAAATACCAAGAATCTTTCAGGTAGAGGGCTGCATCATCCTGGAGATTTTTTTCTTAGCAAATCAAATTCAGTGATCTTAGCCCTAGCAGAGCTAGAAATAGCTCAAGAACACACACATGCTTCTTTGCACTCATTTAATTCCCACCTGAACTCTTCACTGCTGTGATGCAAGTCAAATACAGCCTAGAGATACCACTACAGAAGCACCCATAGAGACTCCAGCATTACAGGTACATTGACAACTGCAACACAAAAATCCTCTAGTTCACAAATTAATGGTAGCTTTGGAAACCAAATTCTAACACAATAGCTCTTCAGGGGATGGTCTGGAGGAGGAAAAGCATTTTAATTTGGTTTTGACAAGCTTGCTTGTTTCCTCAGCCCCCTTTTTGCTAGCATCCACTTCAAACCCAGCACTCAGAGTGCTCTCACTCTAGGAGAGCATGTCTGGGGATACATGGCACATTTCAAACCTTTAATCACAGCCTCTGAACAGCGTTCTTCATTACCAAATTGAGTTCTGCAAACAAAACAATTAAAATGTCAAGCTTCATCAGCTGCACTGATTCCCTAGGACAGCCTCACACTCAGCTACAGCTTTGACAGGGATGTCTCCTTCCAGTGTTTGCTCTTTCCTTGCCCTCTTCAGATCCTAGGATCAATATCCAGAAGGAAAAGGTCCCAGCCTGAAAGACTTTATTAGCTATGTGCAAAGCCTGGTGACATCCAGAGGGTGCAATAGGTGTAACTTTCCAGCAAACCCTCAAGCTCTGCTGCTCAAGGAAACACAGTTCTCTATTATAGGAGCTGCCAGTCTCCCCTCCCCCGAGTCAGCAGCACAGCAGCTTCTCTCTGGGATGAGTTTCCTGAAGTGCAGCAACTCTTCAAGCTTCAGTTTCTAACTAGAGTGTAAAATCTAATGAGAGCTGCAGCCCAAAGCAGGAGAAGCAACACCAAGCAAGATGGGCAAAGAGTTCAGCCTCCTCAAACCTTCCTATACTGGAAGAGAAGTAGGCACTTATACCTATTTTGGTTTTGGTTCCAGGGTAAATGTGGTCCAATGCGTACATTAGGCAGGTTTAGGGTCTAACATAAAAACTACTGTAATAAAATTGTACTGCACAATAAGCCATTCTCATCATAATTCCTACTGAACTCCAAATTGAGCTTTAAAAAAATCAGAGTGGGGCACTACAGAAAATTAGAGTTCACACCAGACTCTAGAGTGCAGGATAAATATTCATTATGAATGGGAAATAAGAGAAAAGTGAAATCCAGTCACTTCTTCATGTTTCTCTAAAGTTAAAATCTGAGAACCTTACTCTCAGAAAAGATCAATCACTAGTGGTGTGCAGTTCATGCCAGTCAGATTTCACAGACCATTTTCCCCTCTGCTCAGAGCCAGTGGGATCTTCACCTGCTCTTCCCAGGGCTTTCAAAACCCAGGCATGAAGCAGCCGGAGTGGTCACTCCCTCCTTGTAACCTCTTTGTAGACAACTGGAGAGCACAGAAGTGCACCCAGAGTGCTCTCAAGTTCTGTCACTGCTCTTCTGGGACTCATCTCTGAGAACAATCCCATTAAATGTGGATTTGCTCTGGCATCTGAGAGCAGTGCCCTTTGCAACTCATAGCTTAAAGAGCTAGGAGTCAGTTTGGGGCTTAGTGACCATTTAATTGTGTGTGGTCCCTTTTTCTGTGTAATCCATGTGCACAGATATGAACCATCCATGTGGGGTTTTTGCTAAAATAAATAAGTATATATACATATATATAATTTTATATATTATGTAAATTTTCTTGCAACACCTAGACAGATCACTGCAGGCACACTATTTTGAGCCTGCTATTTTTACCCCACCTGCCTTCTGAGTTTTTGGCATGCCCTCGCTGTCATGCACCTTGCACTGCTTGTGGCTTTAAATGGATGCTATTGCTGGAAAAGAGTGATTTGATGGCAAATTGAAGGAACATTTAATCTAATCAATTCTTGCTTTTGAACTCCTGCTTGTCAGATGACAGTGGTTACACAGTGCAGCTGCTGCTCCTGAGCCTGCATGTTTGTGCTTCACTCAGGGCTGCTTGGAGGTGCCAGGAGGGCTCAGGACTGGGGCTGCCTCTGCAGAAACATCTGGGTGCTTTGCTGCAGCTCATCTCTGCTTGCACAAGAATCCTAAGAGACCCTGCTGTGAGCAAAGTTCAGTCCTTTTCTCCTGATCTCACTCAAAGCCAGCCAGCATGTGGAAGAATTAAGGAAAAAGTAAGCCAAGCAGAACTTTCCAACTTCAAAAGAAGTGCTGAGCAATTTCAGCTCACAGAGAAGCTTCAAGTAACAGAAGCTATTAGATTAGTTTGAATGAAACCAGAATGGCATTCAAAGTAACTCTGAGTGCTCTTTTTCCAGTGAATGCAATATACTTCATATTTTATGGAAAAAAAAAAAAATGCAGGCAATACAATCTTAACTTTACTAAAAAAATTAGCCTATGCAGTAAAATGTCACAAAGTAGCATTACCTGATGGAGTCCAGAAGTGGGGATTTCTTTTTATGTCACCTCTGCAGGGTGGCTTTCAGCAAATTATGTCATGTCCATATAACCCATTTATCATAAAAGGGTAAAATTAAGTCTTCAAGTTNTTTCTTTTTATGTCACCTCTGCAGAGTGGCATTCAGCAAATTATGTCAATGGTAAAATTAAGTCTTCAAGTCAATAAATCATCTTGCAGAACTGAGGATGCAAACAAAATTATCTAACTGCTCATACCAAATACTTATATCAGCTTGCTTATACAGCCGAAAACATCACATGGATAAAAGCTACATGCAATTAAAAGCAGGAAAGATCAATTACTTACCAGCAATGAACTGGCAGAATATTTTGGGAGGTCTTGCAGGGTTTAGGAACCCAAAATTTAGCTTATATAAAATCAAGGTCACAGCAGAAGGAAGGCAGCACATCCCCTAGGTAGGAAAATCAGAAAATCAGATCAAAAAGCTGTAACGTTATATGACTGTAAAACACAGCAGCGTGCACTTGGCTTCTTGTGAATGGAAGTTTACATTGGTATGGAAAGAATGTAACAAAAATAAGAATGTTGTTTCACTACTTAAAATATAAGTGCATTTATGCAGGGCTTTCTTGTATTATTCTCATGGCTAGCTGTGTGCAAAGTGGGTGCAGTGGAATAAAGAGGACAATAGACAAAAATAAGATGGGCTCAGTGAGTGAAGATGTGACAAAAAAAGGATATGAATAATCAGAAAAACAGCAATACTAAGAAAAACTAAAGCTACTCTCTAAGTCATACTCTTACAAAACTCTGTTTTTGTAAAGGGAACACACCAAGAATTTTATTTATTTATTTACTTACTTAAGACTACTCTAAGTGCTATTAACTATAGAACAAACATCCCTGTGTTGTTTGGGGAAACCAAGTGAAAGAATGCAAAGCAAATATGCAAGTAAACTAATAACCAGTGTTTATTCAATTGCTGTTTTGTGCAAACAAGCAGAGTGATTTAATATCAGTTTGTAAACATCTTACCCAAACTGCATTTCCAGTTGATCATCTGCATGCAAATCAGTTCAAAATAAGCACATGCAAAACCGGGCCAAAACTCAAAGGAAAAAGCCCTCAAAAATTCCATAAGAAGGGATGAAAAAGGATTAAGAAAATCAAGTAAAAGATAAAAGCAATTGTTCAAACTCTTCCTCGTTAAACAATGTTAGAAAACTGTCAACCAGAGAAAGACACATACACAAAAAAAAATCTACTCATCTTGTATAAACTCGGTTGTGAATTGCTAATGAATGATTTTAAACAAGACTGTCTGCCAAGAGGAGAGGTGGAAGTCCCAGCTGCAATTAAATATGTTGACTATTCTTCCTCTGGAAGCAGCAGAGCCAGAGCTCCTCTTTGATGTCTCTCAAAACATCCCCTTTCCTGTGGCTCTGCCAGGGAGGACCACCTGGCTCAAGGCAGGCTGAATTTGGAAAAGTGAATTTGGAGGTTTTTAGGACTTGCAGCTGTTTCATTCAGGTGCTTGCATGAGGGGGGAAAGGATCTCTTTGAGGAAAGAAGGAGTGTCCCAGATGAGAATCTCCTTTCCTGGCTGCCAGGGAACTCAGGGAGGGGAAAAGGGCAAGATCTGCTTTCCTGGGACACTTACAGCATGCTTGAAACCGAGGACATCCATCCATGACTGAAATATTTGTATTGTTCCCTAGCCAGTTTTCAGGTTTCTGAGTTTTTCTACCCATTTTAAACACAAACAAACAAAATCCAAACCAAATTTTACGACCAATTGTAGGTAATTTATGATTACTATGAGATATTTAGCTAAAATATTATTAAAGTGCACATAGAACAGTAAAATTTGGTATGTAGGTATGTAATCTTAATTTTACTGTGTATCTATGGTAATTTGGTTAAATCCACAGGTTTGGGGTTTTCAAGGTTTTTGGTCTTACACAAAAACCCTTATGAAATTATTAAAATCTAATCAAAAAGCTTTGATTTGAAAACCTGCTCCACACTCACTGTGTTTACAGATCTTTGGCATGAATATGTATTGCAGATGGAAGATGTGCTGTGCTGAGTGGCACCTCATAAATAGCCAACATGAGTTTAATGAAAACCCCACTTCGACAATTTCATCTGTTCCTCACAAGAGCACTTTGAGTTTTCTAAAGCCCTGAAAGGCCAGTTACAAAGATTTCTGTAGTTATCATGGAGAACTGCTAGGATGTGAGGAGGTACCTTACAAAAGCACAGAGCAGCTGAGTAATTTGATTTTACCACTTCCTTTCAGATGCACATCTCCCTTATTGGCCTTTCCCCTGAGGTGCACAGCCCCAGAAGCTGGTGCCATGCCAGCTCTGAAGCCAAGGAGAAGCTGCTGGTGTCCTTTAGCACGTGGCCATGGCCCTGGTGGCTGGGCTGGCCAGCTGCTCTGCTGGGGGATGCTGCAGGGTCTTTGCTTTGTCCCACAGCTCAATAGGCAGCGTTTTGTGGGAGGAATCCAGGCTCTTCTTTGCTGTCTACCTAATGCTGGAAATCTTCTGAGTGTGATTAGATCCTGGAAGAGCTGACCTTTAAAAGTCAGTGGTGTAATTAACCAATCTGGCCAGCTCTGCTGCAGCAGCTCAGCTGGCCTAGGAGAGGCAGGAGCCAGACAGCCACTCTGACTAATGTCATTACAGGAGGACAGGAGGTGCACCCAGACACTCTAATTAAAACAGCAGCATGCTGTTATGATTGAGTGCAAGGCAAAAAAGAGACAGGGCAAGGCCTGACAGAATCCCTGGCCTTTGTCCAGCTGTGTGCCACGGCCATTTCGGAGGGGTTTGTCGGCAGTATTCTCATACAGCTGGCAAAAGGAAGGGAAGGTAGCCAAAGAAATGGGGATCCATCACTGCCAATGCTCTGGTCTGAAGGCATCTGTCCTAATTCACCTTGGTAATGCATTAAAGCACTTGCAGAATGGAAGAAAAGGTGGTGTGGTGGGGGGATTGCCTCCACTATCTGTGTGAGAGTCCCTGCTCTGCTTCCAGAGATTTCTGCATGTCAGGAGCAGCCCTGCATGCAGTGGAGCCCCTGAAGATCAGAGGGGTCAATTGCTCAAGTCTGACCCAGTGTTCCTCTGCTGCAGGTCAGGAGCTCTGGCCAGTGCTAAATGGTCACTTCCCTCTGTCCCTGTCCCACCTCCTTTAGAGATGGACTCAAACAGCAAAATGGGAATCCTGCAGAAAGGTGAACCTTGCAATTCTGTAAATTCCGTAAAGTATCTTCTTCCTAGGGATGTGCCAGGATGATCCACAGCAAGTGGCTGAACCCCCCAGCAGTTCCTGGTGGGTGGCTGGGATGTTCCCCACCAGCACCATCCAGGCAGGTGTGGAAGGCCCAGACACACAGGAGAGCAATTAAGGATTAGGGAGAAAAAGCACCTGCAGAGTTTTTGAGGAGTTCTCCACCCAAAGAGTCAAAACTTGGCCTGGCAGTCCTTCTCCTGATGATTTTTGAAGTGTTGTAGTTTGGCCAGATTTCACAAGAGAAAGGCCAGGAGGCAGCCTGTCCACACAAGAGCTGCTGACATGGAGCAGTTGTGCTTTAATTTACGTGCAAGATGATTCTCCAGGCACGGGCAAGCTTTTCCAAGCCATGCACAGCACAGGAAGAACTTGAAAAATTAGTGAAATATTTGCAAGAACCCTCACACAGAAGACACTGGAGAGATGAGAAGCTCTCTCTTTAGGAGATCACTTTACAATTCAGGAACTTAAGCTAAGCCTCCTTGTTTAGCTATTGCTAAATAGGGTTTTAGCTATTGCAGGGGATTTCAGTCTTAACTCCTTTCTTGTGTGGTTGGATCTGCTGCCCACATCTATTTGAGATCACTTCTCTCATTGCATCTAAACAACTCCCCGGGGCAGGAGCTTCAACCTACACAAAGAAAAGCTTTGATGACTCCAGTAGGTTGTGCCTCAGGCTGCATTAAAGGAAAGAAAAATTCAGCACAAAAGTCATCCCAGAATTATACCCAGCTGTATTGAGCAATGGCAGGGCACTTCCCAGCTGCTGAACTATTTAACAGCCCAATCCAAAATAGCCTCCTGATTCGTGTTTAACTGGGAATAATTTCAGTGCCATGAGAGTTTTCTTCCCTTTCATTCTCAGCTTGATTTCCAGGAATGTTTTTCTTTCTTTTCCAGCCAGCACTCTCTGTCTCAGTGGCTTATCTGATAGTAGCTTGCATTGATAGAAGCTTGCTGCTTCTCTGCTTTCCCAAACTCACAGTCCTGCTCTTATCTGCTCTAGCAATATGTGGCATATCTTTATATGCTGTACTTTATCTAGTTAAAATGAGAGTACCTTGTCTGCCCCCTCTCTGGCCAGATCATGCTCGTTGCTTTAGAGCTGGGAATTATTCAGCTCTTCCTGCCACTTCTCCTGGGCTAAACCCTGAAGAATGGGAGGGAAGGGAATTCAGAGAATGGGGTGGAATAACAAAATTCCTGCTTAAGCTCTGGTCTCAATAGCAATGGTGAGAGCAGGAGTTGCTGCCTTGACTGCTCCTGCTCCAGGACAGCAGGTGGAGCAGACAGAGAGGAGCAGGGGCTGCTGGGGGCACAGGAGCAGGATTGCTGGGTTTTACTGTCCCCCCTAGGGCTCCATCTGCCCTGGGTGGAGGAGCAGGAGGTGCCTCAGCCCTCCCAGGTGATCTTCCATCTAAAGATAAAGCCTCCAGGGCAGGACACTACTTGTAAGCAGAGTTTAAAGACCGTATCTCTTCCTCTTTATGGAACCAAAACAGTAAAGAAGGGATTTAAGACTGCTATAAAAAACAACCCTTGCTCCTGTAAAAAAGGTCAGCCAAGCTTTCAGCTTTGCCTGAGCTCAGCTGGAGCTGAAAATTTCACCCCACAGCAGAGTCATTTGTGAGACCACAAGGCTCATCCTCATCTCCTGGGTAGGCTGTGCCAGGATGCATTAAGGAAGTTGAAAATGCCACCTAAATTCACTTCCTCTCTTAAAAGCAGTAGAGAACCAAGAGTTATAGACTATTCTTACTATTAAACAGCCTCTAAAGGTACATTTGTGAAAGCACTGTTTCAGCATCCAAGAGCTGTTTGTATTTCTAAAACACTTCTGCTTTGTCAGCATCAGTCTATCTGCAGTGATAATCTATTTATACCAGCAGCAATAGCATTACACACAGGTTCCAGATGAAACTGAGGAATGGCCTGGGAAAATAAAGACCAACATTTTCAACAGCTGCTTGGAGACTGAAAGAGGAAGACAGGCTGCAAAAAATGCCCTAGTGTAAGAGAAATATCCAGGTGTAGCAACAACAAACCCAATAACAACAAAACCAATGAAAACAAACAAACAAGAACCGAGCAAACAAAACCCACAACAAACCAGTTTTGGGTAAAGAGCATCTTTTGAATCAGGAAAATTTGATTAATTCCACAGAGAGTCCATCCCCTCACACAAGTGAATCTGTGTGGCTGGGTGGGTGCACTTGGAGAGCTACAGAGTGACAAAGGACTTGGTGGGCAGGAATGGATGGGATTATGCTGGGAAAGGGCATCCTGTCAGCCCAACACCTTTGAAATACCACTGGGCATCGTGCTGGCTGCCTCTCTGTTCTGCCAGGCACACCAATAGTGCTGGAAAGGTAATCACCCACTGCTCTGGGCAAAGCAAAATGCAAAGCACAGTGAAGCAAGGAATGTAAACCACCTCTTGGACTGGTTCTCTAGTCACTGCATCAGCTTTCATGATGAGCAGTTGGAGGTTTCTTAACTTGTTAAGCTGTGGAGTCCCAGGGCTGTGTCCCTTCATGTCTCCTACCATGTCATGGTGAGCAGCTCAGCCAGCACAGATTGCTGCAGTCACTCCAGGGCACTCTGCAGGGCAGTGACAGGAGAAGGAAATGTGCACTGCTCTATCCAACTGCTGTCAGAGCAAGTGGAACTGTTTATGTGCTCTCTGCTCACTCTGAAAAGAGCGTGGGGTGAAACTGAGGAAGTGTTCTTAAAACAAAGCATTAGAAGGAAAACTTAGCCATGAGAGGTTTATCTGAGAAAAGAATAGAAGCTAATATCATCATAATTGCAAACTTCCTTAGGCTGAATGATCTTTGAGCCCCTGACACTGTTATCCACGGTGGTGGGATGTACCTACCAAGCTTCAGGATGGAGGGGAGGATCCTTGAAGGGAAAGATCCCCTTGGCAAAACTGCCGTGGGATCTTTAAATTCCCCCCAGAACAAACAGGAACTTGGTGTTTTCAGCCTCATGGAAAAGGAATGAAGAAAATCCCATCAGTAAGGTCACTTCAAAGTGGATAAACCACTGAATGAGATAATGACAGAAAGAGCCCTGAATATATGACTTTTGGTATTTCTTATCTGTGTAGTTTCTATGGACAGGAGAATCTCACACAGATAGCACCTCAGACTTTTGGGGTATAACTCATTATTCAGCATGGATAAATGTAGGAAAGCTCCTTCTTAATGCAGACTTTTAATGAAGTACGGCTAATTACTCAGCTGAGACCAGAGGAGCACTCCCTTTAGCTCTTGCACTCTGGGGAGGCAGGGCCAGGTCTCCTGGCAGCTGAGATGAACATCATAAACGAAGTTATGTTAATCCTCCGAGTTTCAGACTTGACATAAGTCAGAGGTTTTACAGCACCCATTATCTACTACTGTGTCTTCTATTTTGTTTGAAGCCATGAGATGTTTATTAGCTGAATGCCCTTAAGCAGTGAGAATGAAAGCAGAAATCTACCATTTAAATTTAGATCATGCTTCCCCCCTGTCACAAACACACATAATTTTAAAGTTTACTCTGAACAGTTCCCAGGATTGTGTGTCCAGATTCCAAGCAGAAGGCTAATAATAACCCCTACATTATTATAGGCACCAAATGGGTGCTCATAAAACCATAGTTGAAGCCAGAGATAGGAGATAATAGTTGTTTATCAAAACAATGAATTAGTTTAAATTCATTTAGTGCTGTCACTAGCACTGGGAACCAAGCACAGCCCTCTGTAGAGCACTGACTGGAGCACTTAGCAGTATTTATCTTTGCCCATTTTAACATGGTCTTATAGGAAATCACTGCTTCCAGGACCTGGGATTAATTAATCTTCCTCCTGACAGAGGGTGCATGGGATGAGCAGTGATGTGAGCCCAGGCAGGTCCCCAGTTAGGCTTCAGACATAAACAGCCTTTGGTCACTGGTGATTTGTGAGGAGTTGCTCTCCACCCACACCCGTTCCTCCAGCCTGCTGCACAAAAGAAAAGTGATGCTGGGGGTGATACTCTGAGATACCATTAGGTAGCCACCAGTTCCATCTCCCTCAGGGTCATTTTTCTGCCTCCAGGAGCAATCTTCTCTACAGCATGTTGGGAAACCTTTCTTCAGACTGAGCTTTTGTCTTCAGCTACTCATTTCTGCCCTTTACAACACATTTATTTTTACTGTGAGAAAGACGTTGTCCACAGTGTTTGCCTTCCATTTCACTTCAGTTGTTGATCACAGCATTTCTAGCATTCTCTTTTATCATCCTGCAGCACAGCAAATCCTACTGTGGAAATACCTCTTAAAAATCTTCTCTGCTCCTCCTGCTGTGTCTCTCTAATTCTCCAGGTGTAATGGCAAAGCTGTTTGCTCTTAAAAAAAATTAAATTTCTGGTACAAGAAGAGTTCAAGATTCCATGTGGCTAGCAAAGAACATTTCTCTGTCTTTACAACACAGAGAAAAGGAGGGAGGGTAAAAAAAAAGGCATGGCTAAAATAAGAGAATAATAGCTGATTTTGAAAAAGATGAGTCCCCCTAAATATTGTGATGTGCACTGTGTTAAAAAGATGTAACATTTATCAAGGCTTATGTCATCAGACTCATAAAAATCCATGAGTCAGTTTTCAATGTATTTTGTTGCCTTAATTCCTCATCTTCCTGGGGCAGAGGCACCTTCCAGGCATGCATCCATCATCATTTGATGATTGATTCAATCATCAGTCATCAATCAATAGAGCTGGTGCAAACTTCGGGTGTTCACCTAAGCTCCATTGTCAAAGAAAGATGGAAATTGCACAGGACACATGCTATTCCAAGATCTTCCTGAATATCCAGCTCTAGCTGGCTTGTGATCACAATGCAAAGCTTTTCCAGCTTGTCTGAGAGTTCCATGGAGCCAAATCCAGAAAGCCAAGGTGTGCATGCATTAAAAAATGAAGTTTATCACAGAAAAAGTCAGGGAACAGCTTGTTTTTAAATTTGATGTAACCTGTTGTCTCATTTGATATAGTATACATAACTGAAAATAAGACAAGAAAATTATTATAGTCAGGCTGAGGAGAGGAGAGTGGCAGCTAGTCTGTTCAGACTCTGACCACCCAGTGCTGTCTACCAACATGAAATATGGAGCCCTGCATCCCTTTATGGCATTTCCAGTCACCATTTGTGCTGATCCACACAGACCTGGTGAAACAGTAGCAGAGCAAGGCGCTCTGGCAAAGGCACTTTTTGTGTTGTGAAGATTACGAGCACAGGCAGTGATCCAGCATTAATGCCAGTGGCTTTACTCCCTCAGTGTGCCAACTGCCCTGTCATTCAAACTGACTCACTAGAGCCTGATAAAACTGTATTTTTAGGCATTTTGACTTCCTCTAAGCCTTCAGCCTAGCAGCAAAGAGTAAATTGTGCCTTTCCAGAATGGCTTTGCCATTACCAGAACGTACCACGTTGAACAAAATCTCTTTTGCTCCCAGCCAGAGCAGCAGAGGGGAAGATGTTGAAACACCAGCCCTCAGAACTATCAAGTCCTAACCCCAACAGGAGGCAGATTGGTCCTTTGAGTTCCTTAGGAACAGCCTCCCCCTCAGGCAGGGCCGGGATTTCTGCTGCTGGCAGCCAGGATGTTCTCACAGAACAGCTGGGCCCTGATGACCACTCCCTGCCCTGGCCAAGGTCTCACAAAAAACTCTCTTTGAGCTTTGTTGGAAAAATTTCTTCATGTCCTTCATGCATGAGGCCGTGCCCCCTCCCCTACTCCCTGGGAAAGTGGTCTGCAACCCTCCCAGGATGTGTGGACTAATAAAGCAACTTCACTTCTCTCCCCTTTCTTCCAGTTCTGCCTATTCATCTCTTGGCTTTTGAGCATGGGAGAGGGAAGAGAGCAAGGATCAGACCAAAAGCTGGAGGAGACCCTACAAAAAAAAAACCAGAAAAACCCCACTCACCTACAAAAAAATCACCACCAATACCAAAAAATCACAACAAAACAAAAATCCCCACCTCAGCACTGCCCATGTGGTTTTGGCCACTCTTTCTGGTGCTCATTCTGTGTGATTCTGTGATTCATGTGTGTTCCTCCCTTTGCACTGGCAGGGGACGAGGCAGCAGCTCCACACCATCCTAGGAGCAGTTCAAGGCATCTCCAAAACATCCAAAATTACTTTTTCCTTCAGGAGTGCCATTCATGTTGCCTACACCGTGTTTCAGGCTCAGCTCTGGCAGAGTGAAATCGAGTTTGAACCCTTTTGGCACTCAGGATTCAGCTGAAGCCAAGGAGCTGGTCCAGGCTACAGCAGAGCAAGTGGAACAGTGACCCCTGGATAAAAGGATCCAACTGATCCCCCAGATTTCTCCACTGTGATACAAAACAGCAGTGAATAAAAGAATAATCAGAGGCTAGTAAAGCTGTGTTTGTTTTAAATATGCAATTCCTAAATTGCAAGTTCTTTGAAGACAAATGGTCAGGTGTTGAGTCATTTCCTTTGAAAATCCAAAAACCTAACTTTCTTGCAAAAAATGGCCTTTCTGTTCAAAATACATTTACCAACAAAAATCCATTCAGGCAAAAACTCTTTGACAATAACCAGATCATCCTGCCACTGAAAGCATTGTAGAATTTCCTCCAGTATCTCCTATCTTTCTTTTTCCTTCTTAAAGATGACCAACTAATTTGACCATAAAAAGAGAGTGGGATG
This sequence comes from Chloropsis cyanopogon, assembly GCA_013400585.1. Taxonomy (NCBI): domain Eukaryota; kingdom Metazoa; phylum Chordata; class Aves; order Passeriformes; family Irenidae; genus Chloropsis; species Chloropsis cyanopogon. The sequence continues at coordinate 209,876 of WEZZ01037737.1, read as the reverse complement.
TTTTCTAAATGCAACACTGGAAGAAATGTAAGAAAAAGAAAATACAAAACACTTACAGCCACTGAAAAATTTGATGTTTTGCCATTGTCTTATTGAAGTGCTGGATTTTTAAAGAAAAAAGTTTTCCTTTTCTGTCAGATAAATTGAACTTTTTAAACTTCCATCTTGAGATGGAGGGTTGAATTAGTGTCAAAGCTCTGTACTGAGAAGCCTGTTCTGCTTTCTTCTGCCCAGTGTCTTTCAAAAGAGCCTGGAGATCCAAACCTTACCTGTGTCAGTTATGCAGAAAAGCCAAAAAGTTGTTTGTGTGTGATTTCATCCCTAAGATTTTCCCTACAACACCATCACAGATATAGTCTGTCTCAGAAACACAAACATCTGGAGGTTATATTGAAATTATATGTTATGCCATGGGGTAACATAATGTAAATTAAGCCTCCTGCTTGAGTTCCACATGCAGCAACCTTTGAAAAAAAAATGCCTTGAGCACTGAAAGCAGTGGGGAGAACAGTTCAACAAAAATCCTCCTGTTCAGTGAGGATGGGATGAATGACTACTAATCAATAAAAAAAAATCAGGGTGAGCTATCCAGAGGAGCATACAAAGAAATCCAGTTTCCTGTTAAGAAAGTTGAGATGGATATGTAAATACACCATGCTATGGACTTCCAGAATTTCAGATGAGCTCCTTGAAACAGGTTACTTTCCCCCAGGCTCTTTCCACTCAGAAGTTCCTAAAATCATGTATTTCCCGCAGAAGCAAAAAAGCAATTACATCTGAGACAGATGGGAATTGCCACTAACAAAAGAAATGCTCCCCAAAACCTTGTAGCAGAAATTGAAAAGTGACAGTGGCACTGACATTTAGTCAGGCTGGAATTTGAATAACCTGGTGGAGACTGCTAAAAACCAGAGCTGAGCAAGAGTGTGGTCTTGGTCTCTTCCACAGTAGGATACTTTTTCCAAACAACTCGGGAAAAGAAGGTCAGGTATTGACATCTCACTGAACAACCTGCTGAATTATTATCTGAAACAGCCTTTGGAGTCCTACTGCACTCACATTCTGCATGTAAAATATTACTCACTGCAAAGATAAATCCAATATACAGCACTTCATGTTGTACATTTGAAAGCTTATTAGTGGTTTTGAAATACTTGAATGTGGAATGGTGGTTTCAGCCACGATCCTGCAGTGGGAATTGAGACAGATATTTGAGACAGGTATTCCAGTCCCTTTATATTCCACCAGAACAAAAAGACATTTCAGCCATTCTTGGTGCTCAGATTTGAATCCACAGAACTGAAGCCCTCACCATTACCACTGAAGAAAAAGGCTTGCATTACACAGTGAAACCTCCTGAAAGGCAAAAGCAACACATTTCAGCACACAGCTGTTCAATCCTGGTCTGTATTTGCTGTAGCACAGTGTATATACACCTGTATATACACACACACTGTTGCATACAAATTGCTATGTGGTATATATAAGAATATAAACATTTGGTATTTATATTTAATTGATCTTTATATATTAAAGTGTACATACTTTTAAACTTATACTGGCAGTCAGTGGAGGACCTCCCTGTGCTGTTAAGGAAAAATTATCATAAACAGGAATTTTTCTGAACAGCTCACTGCTTAAGACAGTGACTTAAAAATGCCTAAAACATGCTGAGTTTGAAACAGCAGTGTAAAACAAAACATCCCTATACTTCATTGAGTTCTCCCTTATTTTTCTCACTGATCTTGCTTTGTTCCATTAGATTTACTGTAGTAAAATTCGAGTTTACTGCAGCAGGGCCCAACATCAGAAGTGACCACAATGAGAAAACCAAGAGAGGAGGCAGAGAACTCCTGCTGGTGATGTCTCACTCAGCTCTCACATCCCCACATCCCTGAATTTCCAGAGATCCCACCAGAGCTGAGTTAAAAAGACACATACACGTGCAGAGCAAGGGAAATGAGTGCATGTTCACATCCCTGATGGATCAGAAAAGGACTCTGCATTTTCAGTTCACACTTTCCCCCACACACAGACACCCCCAGGTGACCTGCTCTTCCAGAAGCAAATTAAATTCTCATGGTTTTGTCTTCAAAACAAGCCATTATTTCCCCAAGGTGGACATAGAGCTGTTTAAGGAGGCAGGACATCCCCTGCCAGAATCCAGCAGCACTGCCATCCTGCAGGCTGGAGCTCACCCCATCTTCCAGGGGGGCTGAAATTCCAATGCACAAAGGGCCTCTGAGAAGGTGAATGGGGAATGAACTCTCTAGCAAAAATATATATTTGAAGAAATGGTGAAATACTTCATTTCTGAAAGTGCCTTTTGATCATTGTAACCTTTGGGTTTAACCACTCTGGTGTCTCCTGCCAAGTGTGGTTTACTGATGACACATCATCATGGCACCAGAAATGGACTTGTTGATAAGTTAAATAATGGGACTACTTTCAGACCATTTTTATAGCTGAAAATTCTCATGGCATAAAAGAGTCATCACACAGTTATTTCACTGTGGAAAACTGTTATTTTTCTTAGAATAACTGAACTCTGTAACTTTTTGGGAAGGGGGTTGTTTGTCAAATAAAACCCTGCTTCCTTTCTTCCCCAAAAAACTCAGCTTGTATTAGCTGGAACGATACCAAATCCACAAAGATATGTATTCAGACAGACTGTAAATTTAGCTAGAGCATTTATATGTTACTAAATCCAAACAAAGATCTAAAGCAAGATGCAAAATATCACACACACATGAGAAAAGTTCCAAAAGATATGGATTGGGATTTTTAAAGCTGAGCAAGGGTCTCAGCCACACAAGTTTGAAATTGATTAAGTATGTGGTTGATAACCTTGGTTTATATGCCATGTTAAATCCTGGGATAACCTCATTGTGTTCAGTGGAGTTGCACTGCAAATGTGTTTGACAGATAGACATGATTCTTCTCCAAGAATAACTTCTAAGGCAGAAGTTTTAAACATGAGTGAATGAAAGTCCTGTGCCAAGTTCTACCCTAATTTATACCCTGTACAAAACAGCTGACTTGGAAGCAAGGGTGTCAGGAAAGGCAGAAAGAGACATGAGTCTGTTCTTCCTTTGCTGGGACGTTACATCAATTCCCTTTGGTGATGGTCATGTCTCCCAAAAACACAGCAGGAATCCACAATGCAGTCTGTTGGAGATTCTTTCCTTCCAAGCCTGCAAGTTCTTGTATTTCACAAGCTGTAAGTGTTCAGGGAAGAGCCTGGACTAGTCTCTGTGGAGAGCCATGAAATTCACTCCTGTTAATTAATTCACTCCTGCATCAATCTGAACCTTCCAAATGAATTTGAGGATGAGCACTGGAAATGGCCATTTTAATATGAATATTGGAATTAGTAATTTAATTTAATCAGAAAATAATGTGTTTCAGACAGTCTCAGTCTCAAAGTTATTTTGAATCAAAACCCAGCATTTGGATTAGTTTTCTTTAGTCCTTTGGGTTATTTTTGGCTCATTATTAGCATTAGAGTTAAGTGTGTCTAAGTGAAACTGACTGCTCAAACAGTACACACACCTTTGCTCAGTGAGAGGGAGGTAATGCCCATCTCAACTCATCTTTTATACAACATCACTAAGGACATGGGGTGGGGATTTTATCATTTTGCCCAAAGCATCATTTAAGCCAGCAGCAGCAGCAATCTGACTGCTCCAGCTCTAAGTCTAGTGAATTGCTAATGTCCTCACTCCTCATTCTTCTGCTGGCAGAGTTATTTTACAGAAAAGTGATGTAATCTGGCAGTGAGGGAGCTCAACATAAACAGCGTGGCTCCACAGTAATACCCCTGCTCCAGGGGATCACTGCTGGGGTAGGAGGCACGAGCCAGCAAGTTGGTCTCCAGACTGAAAGCCCAAGCACTTGGATGCCCTTCCCAGTTCTTCCCTCACCGTCTATTTTCAGTCAAATCAGGCAGCAAAGACACATACATTGCTTTAATGCTCCACTGGAGGTCAGAGGCCCATCTGCTGAGCACCCCTAATGAGGCAAAAGTGTCTTCATTTCCCATCTGACATAGTCTGCAATACTTATAAACAGAACAGACTCTGGATCAAGAACCTCTCACGTTCCCCATCTGCGAAATGCAGCTAGCTGCTAATCTTCAGCCTCATAAAAATGTGTGGAAGGGAAAAGCTTTATGGGATGGGCTGTGACCACTGCCATGAGAGAGAGCAGCAGTACTTTGAAGGCATTGACTGGGTCAGAAGCAGGGAGGCTGAGCAGAGGCAGCCTTGGAGGAGCAGCAGTCCTGCACAGCCCCAAGGTGTGTGCCCCAAAACTGACAGGGAGCACATGGGTCTGGAGCTGATAGCTCCCCACTCACTGGGGTTGTGATAAGGGGGTATTTTCTTCCCTTCACTAGGCCCAAAGAAAAGGAAAGCACTTATAAAAATACTTTACTGGCAGCAGTGCCAAGCAAGAAGCTCACTGTGCTTTCTGTGCTCACCACAGGTCTGTCAGCAGAGAGACTGATTGCCATTGAGTGTGCATGGCAGCCACCTCCCACCCTCCTTTCTTTAATTCTGCACCCTGCTAAACAAAATTATTTATGTATCTGCATGTGCTGGAGATAAACACAGCCTAGCTTCCCCCTTCTCACCAGAGCTTATGCCTGTGATCTCTAATTCCTCACCTCTGCAGCACTGCTCACCTGCACCGTTTCATCCTGGGTACATAACTGTGGGTTTCTCCTCCCAGGCTCATCTCAGCACCTCCAGTCCAGTTCTACTTCTACTTCTTATGGCTTGTCACCTTCTAATCTCTTATATTTGGGCACCTCCAGAATCAGCTCTTCTCCCTCTCTCCCTTCAGAGCTGCTGCTCTCCTTGACCTGACTTAGTCATGCATGCCAGACTTCCAGTCCCTCCAACATTTCTACTCCCCTCTCCAGCAATTTCCATCTACAAGTACAAGGTTATCATAAATTTGGGGACCATGCTTAAGTATAAAAATAGTATTAAAATAGGTTTTTCTGCCTTTTCTCTCTCTTCATTAGCTTCTCCAGGCACAAGCTCAGGCTCTGCCACACAGCTACCCCATCACTGCTTCTCCTTCACAGTATGGCTGAATAAATTTTTAAAACCTGTTTGATTTTTTTTCAATCTGTTTTAAGTCATTTTAAATCTGTTGAAATTTTTTAAATCTGTTTTTAAATCTGTCCTTGACAAAGAAGACAGTAAAAGAGAATCTATTACTAGTAATTAGAGAAGAATCATGACCAAACTTTCAAAACAACAAGATGCTTGAATAATTCCAGTTATGATAAAAGGTGCAGAAAAAAAGTCCTGGTGCAACATCACCATGGATGGGAAAACAGCTATAAAGAGGTCATCTTGTTTTGCTATGACATTCAGGTTAAGGACCATGACTTGAAAAATTGACTAAGAATTGCCACATCTACTCTGAGGAACAAGGACAGCATTTCAGCAAAGCCTAAGCAAAAAAATCACAGTAGAATTTGCTAAGGAAAATAAATAAGTGGAAACTAAGAACTACCTGTCCAGTCCTCCAAAATACAAACTTTTTTTCCTATTTCTCCAAATTGATTAATCGCATGTGTTGACCATTGGTTTGAAATATTTAATCTGTTTTGTTCAAGTATACAAAATGTGGAAGTTAAACTGCTACAAGAAAGGCATGCCAAAATAGAGAAGGAAGCTATTTAGCCAATTATTTCTGCCTTACAAGGTTTACAGTCCAAAGGCAAGTTTTCAAGAATAAAATTATTTTGATCAACCCCTCATTTTGAAGCGTCAAAGCTGGTTCCAAAACCACCAGCACTTTTCCCACTGGTTGTAGCATACCTAAAGCATCCAGAGTGGTGGCTTTAATGCTGCAAAAAGTTTTTGGGTTGGGGGTGGGTTTTTTTTCTTTGTTTGGTTGTTTTGGGGGTTTTTTTGTTTGTTTGTTTTGTTTTGTTTTTTCTGTTGCCACCATCCCAAAGTGTGAAGTGTGCCACAGTGACAATTTGTCAAGTGCCCTTATAAGCAGCACTGACTCCTGCTCACAGTTCAGGGGAGCTGCTGCCTGTCCACTCACATAGAAAATGTTGCTGGGAAAGCTTAAAAAAATCTGTTGAGTTGATCTCCTGTCCTTCTGACCCAAAATCTCTTTGTCCCTGCAGCTCTGGTGGTGCGCTTCCTGACCAAGAGGTTCATCTGGGAGTACGACCCAACGCTGGGTAGGTCATTGTGTCCTTGAGGAATGGCAAGGCTGAAGCATTGGGAGTCACAGAGTTAAAATTCCAAGCCTCAGCCAGCCTCTAAATCTGCTGCAAAAAGCTGCTCCATGGTCATTTTAACAAATTGTTACCTGACATGAGCAGACTAGAGAAGCAGTAGCACCAGACAAGGGCTGAGTTACTGTGTGAGGCACATTCCTGCCCACTCAGAAATCCATGGGAATTCTGCCATCCAAATAAATTGCTTCAGTATCTCGCTCTTCAAATCATTCAGTGTGAGATCAGCTTTCTGCTGTTCAATAACCCAAATGTCTTCTGCGTGAGGATAAGATGACTGGGATACAAATCTGTAAAAATCTTAAAAATTCGTGGCCAAAAAAAGGTAGGTTTTTACAGTCAGCCTACCTAGGCTCAGGTAATTTTTTTGTCCTCATTTTCAAATTTGTATTGTCTCTCATTTTTTTGGGTGACCAGATGGGGACACCAATCATCTAAAGGGCATCCATATGTCCCTTCCACTGCTCCCACTTAGCTCTGTTGGGTCTTGCATTTTCAAGAAGCTGGCTTAGATAGCTCAAAAAAACAGTTGAACAGTTGCCCTGAATTAGAGGTTTCACTTAAAATTTGTGCCAAGGTCAATTTTCTTAGTATTTCTTAAATATATTAGCATATATTTAAATGCTCTGCAAATCCAGGCCAAGAAGTCCAAGAGACAAGGCCTTCACTTCTTAGAAGGTGCCTTCAATACCTCAGGACTAAGTAATTCACACACAAAGTAAAAGGCTGGAAAATTCTCTTTTTTCCAAAAAAGTGACTGTTCCTCTCTCCTTCCTAACATTTCTTTGCAGGCTCCAAGAGAGATCATACAGTTAAATATCAATTTCTTTATTAATTTATAAAGAATTTATCAATTTGATAAAGGCCTCTTTTATCAATTTATTAATTAAGACCTCTTTTCTTAAGAGGTCTCATTAAGGAAATAGNCCTGCCTTGTGCTGCACAGTGGAATCTTCAATAGAATGTTCCTTAGTATTATTAGTGTTAGCACTTCACATTTCTATCACAAGTACATCATTCTCAGAACTTGACAAGAGGTGTATAAAGACTTCTCTATCAGTGTAGTCCAAGTTCATCAATTTTTTGCAGGGCCACTGCATGCAAAAGCATCCTTTTTGCCTTGTTTAAGCACACAAATGAAGTTATTAGCAAGCTACAAGGTTAATTATTTTTTGCCCTCATGCCCTTTTTGCTGTACANGGAGAGATAACAGATATCAAAACTCCCATCTTGGGAAAATAAATCTCAGCACAATCTGAACTCAAAGACATTTTTTATCTGCTACTACCAATGTAGTCCTCAGTGAATTGTGTGTCACCTGCCTTGTGCTGCACAGTGGAATCTTCAATAGAATGTTCCTTAGTATTATTAGTGTTAGCACTTCACATTTCTATCACAAGTACATCATTCTCAGAACTTGACAAGAGATGTATAAAGACTTCTCTATCAGTGTAGTCCAAGTTCATCAATTTTTTTGCAGGGCCACTGCATGCAAAAGCATCCTTTTTGCCTTGTTTAAGCACACAAATGAAGTTATTAGCAAGCTACAAGGTTAATTATTTTTTGCCCTCATGCCCTTTTTGCTGTACAAGGCTTGACATATTTTTCTGTTTCACAAATGAATAAAATTGCAAATTACCGTGCCCCTCAGGAATCTAATTGTCTTCTCTTTGCAGCACGGAAAGCTTTCGTGCAGGCAACAGCCTTATCTCAATAAACTAAAAAATTAAATCTCTTCTGACTTACTGAATTCTACAGCCCCATTCAGTCTAGAGAATAAAAGCTAAATTATGTATTACAGTCATTGTGATGCTCAGCACTCTAGGTTGCTCCGAGGAAGAGGTTTGAGAAATTCAAAAACTAATAAACTATTGTCAAGGAGTTATTCCTTAATCACAGTAATCTCTGCTGGAAGCTACTCACCAAGAGATTGTTTTGTAAAGCATCATTTTGTCGAACTACAGATCACAATGGGATTGCAAAAAAATGTTCTGAAGTGTTAGAGATGAAAAATTATCTTGAAATTGTAACCACTATTTAGGCCTTCAGAGATCAATCAGAAAGAAACTGTACCTTGAAAAGGTTTGAAAA
>WEZZ01037737.1:139315-198144 GCA_013400585.1 Chloropsis cyanopogon | reverse complement strand
TAGCCCTCTGATGCAAGCAAACCCCAGATAATTCCTATTTTTAGGAAAGCTTTCACCAAGCTGTTCAAGGCCTGATGGAAATTCAACATTAACCTAAACTAAGCATCATATTAAAAAAAAAAAACTAAAATATTCCTCTTTTTATTCAAGGGTGGCACATTTCAACTGGAAAGGAAAAAAACACACCTTATAAATATTCCTTACTATTCTAACCTGCCAGAAGAAAATGAAGGGCCATATTTTTAGCAGCACCTGGATAGAATGCTGCACCACCAGAAGCCAAATTACCAACCACAAAATAACATTTTCTGGCTGGAGGAACATCACTGAACCCTGCAAGCTTTGGAAAACAGAGCTGCTGCTGAAGTCAGGGCTTTGCAGCTCTGCCACTTTTGTGCAGACATTGGATCTGGGCAAGCACTGGTAGGACAGCTGCATCTTCACAAAAGTACATCTCACTCTGCTTTTTATTTAACTATTCTCAGCCAAAGGGCAGCAAGCACAGCAAAGGTCATTTTCTGGGGAGTGTTAACCATCAGCCTTGACTCTCCAATATTTCTGTTTAACTGGCAAGTCATTGTCACCATCTTGGCACAGGGTTTTTGTTTGCTTTCCCAAAATGAGCTAAATTCCTCAAGGTAAATTCCTACCTGGCATTATCAAGGTGAATGGGTTTCCACATCCATCTTCATTTACAGCAAGTTGCAGCTATCTCACATTTTCAACAGAATTAGATGAAAGAGCTCTGTGTAGAAATGGGCTGGAATTGCACATTTTAAAAAATACGTGCAGTTGCTTTCTAAAATATTAAGTACATGAAGAATTCAGCACTAAACCAGCCTTCTTTAGCTAGTTAAATACACACTGAGAAAGGGGATTGGGTTCCCACATGGATTTCACCAAAATTCATTAATGTTTACACATTCTTAAATAGAACACAACTTGAAAAACACATAAGCAAGCTCGGTGTGATTTTAGAAGTCCTCAGAATGCTTGGCCTGGGTAGGGCACCAGTGAAGTCACATTCTTGTCATGAATGTGACCCCAGGGCTCGACACCATAATTTTCAGGGACTTCAGCAGGGAATAGCTGCTCTCCCCAGTCCCAGTAAATTGCAATTACAGTCTGCATCTCAGCAATTCCCCCCAGGAGCTACTGGCAGGGCCCAGAATTTATGGTGCCTTCAACCTGAGCTCCAAGATGGAGAGATATTGTGGTTCACTTTGATATTTAATTGATTTTAAAAGTGGAGATGCTGAATCAGAGTAATCAAGGAAACTACTCCTAAATTTATTTTTTCCTGGGAGGCAAAAAAAAAGGAGAAAGCCCAAAGAGCCATCACAGCAGCAGAGAGATAGAGGGGCTTGCAGAGAACTTCATGGGCAGCAGGAAATTTCCTGCCCCCATAAGCCATGACATGCAGGGGGAATCTCCTGGATCAAAGTGATGAAAGAAGAAAATTCATCACTGCTATGGCTGAACGCTTTTAAAAATAATTTTGCAGCAATTCTCTGAGAACACATTTGTTGTTCCACCAAAACTTGAACAATTTGCTTTACCAGAAACAGAGCTTGGGTATCCAAGAACTGGAAAAAAAAAAAAAAATGAAAAAAGAAAAAAACCAAAAAACCAAGAAAACCCCCCCAAAAAAACCAAAAGGGGGGAGTATTATGAACTATGTTTTGTCATTTGTTTTGGATTAGCATTTTTATGCATAGTTGGGAGAATCAGGGGGTTCCTGAGGCTCAAGGACTTACACATCAATTTTTGCTATATAGGAAAAAACCCCAACAAATAAAACCTCAGGTAAATGCAGGAGACAGGCTCCTCAGTTCTTCTCTTTTTTCTGTAACTGATTTGTTGTCTGCAGTCTCTCTGTGTCTCTCCTACAAAATCCTTCCTCTTACAGAAGAATTGTAAATCCTCAGAGGAACTGATACTCAGATTTAAGACACTCATCAAAGGCACACAGAAAAACCAAGCAAAGCCTGGGTTTGAAACAAAAATCTACTTATATCAGCAAACAAGGAGATGATATTTTTGTTGACCTTTCTAAAAGTGTCTTGGCTTTCTCACACTGCCCCTAGATGTCTTTCTCCAGCTATTCACACATCTCATAGGACTTTGCCAATCCTCTGAGAAGAAAACTCTCTCTCAGCAGATGATCAGTAGAACAGGACATGCCCTCTGCATGAAGGCAAAAAAAGACAGAAAGCAAAGGAGTTTATTTAATTTGAAAGGGATAGAGAGAAGATTCTTCACTACTTTAAAGGAGTAGAGGAAACCGTAAGAAATAGGGTTTTTTAAAAAAAAATATATTTTTGCCAGAACTGCTAGATTAATAGTGACATTTTTGAAGAGTATTTCTTCCAACTGTATCACAATTTCTTTACAGATTTTTGCTCACTCTTTTTTTTCTCCTGGCAGAATAAAAAAACTTGAACAGTGTTTCTATAAATCCTATCTAATGCAACATACAGACAGCCCATAAGAGACCCTCAAACATGGGTAAGATGTGTAGGTATCAGGAAAGCAAGAAAGACAGGAGACAAAGTTGTAAAAATTGTTTAAAGGAAGGAGACAGAAACCTCTCTTAGAGCCCTGAATTCTCCCACAGCAGCAAACTAAATCTCCTACAGACAAGCTCAAGACTTGCAAATTGCACCGCTGTGGCAAGAACAGCAGAAACAACTTTGTGAAGGTATTTACACTAGCAGGAAGGCTTTTCCCACTGGAAAACTTCTTGCAAGGGTGATTATTTTTACATTAGAAGGGCAGTTTTGCTTACATCTATAGCTGGAGGGTTCTGTTAGCAAAACAGTATCATTCAGGAATCACAAGGAAGGTTTGGAGGTCCCATACATGATATAAATAATATGGCAAAACTAGCAAATAATGCTGGCCTGAGTTTGTTTTCTGCACTGGATAAATACAGGTCTGTATGAACAACATAAACAACAGAGCAAAGTAGAAATAGATCAGGAATATATCCAAACTGGCTTTCATCAAAATGGCTGAGAACCAGAAACAGCTTAGCTGTGGGAATCAAGACCTCACTAAAAAGTAGAAGCATTAATATAATATAAAATAAAATAGATAATATATACTATATCCTAGCAAGAGAAGATACATGAACTATTTTTTTTTATAACTTTGTGCCACTGAAGCCATGATAAAGAGCTCAGGTCCAAATAGAGCTCTCCAGGATTGTCTTTGCTGTCTGGTTTATTCAGCTAACACATTGTCTGGACAGCTGGAATAACATGTGAACACAAACTCCTGATCCCTGGGATTGCCATCCCCTGCAGATCCCAAGTTAAAGAAACATTGTCTTTGTGCTTTGTGGGTTTTTAGTTTTCTTGACTTGTGGCTTACTCAGCAAGTTTGCCTTAACACTCCTGAAGGTTTAACTGCCTGTCTGTAGCACAAAAATCCTACAGCAGCAGAGCTGAGGGAGAAACTGCCCAGACAGCAAACAGAGCCTGTAAGAGAGCAGCCCACAGTAAAAGAGGTGTTTATAAATCAGTAACTGATGGCCCCTTCAGTCCTTGGGTGTAAAGGTTGACAGCCCTGGAAGGAAGGCAGCCTCCCCTGCCAGCCCTCTCCTCTTACAGGATAGTGGGGGGAAATGATGCCTCAGGTTTCAGCTTTTATATTTTTCAGATTCTGTTCTGCTTTAGTGTGTAAGTTTAGGCTTCATATTAGGAGACGGTGAGCTCTCTGCACAGAGCAGGGAGACAAAACAATTCCTTCTCTAGCTGGGGACCAAGGACAAATGATCCAAATCTCAGCCCAAGAGCACAATGTGGGCTGAAGAGAGAAAACAAGAAGGGCAGGACTGCATAACCTAAAGCTGTAACTGGACAATTAACTCCAACATGCAAATGGAGCAGAACTTATAAAAGTGACAGACCCCATGACCAATGGTCCATTTGTTTTGTGTGTGTGGCCATTTTTGGGTTGTGCTGCCCAAGGTGGATCCATTGAGGCCTCTTAATAAACCCCTACTTTATTCTTTAGCTCCGCCTAGCCTCTGTTCTAGGTCAGCCTTCCCAAGGCATCGCAGTCTACAAGGAGCTCATGATGGAAAATAACCATTTTCTGTAGTGAGCAGAAGAGCAGAGAGTTCTGCCATCACCTTGCAGAGCTTTGCCTCCTGCACATTTCATCTGAACACCCGTGTTGACAACTCCAGCTTGTCCAAGCACAGGCTGGGAGTAACACACGTGGTCCTGAGTGGGGTGAAATGGTAACCAACAATTTGGGGCTGGGAGGAATGGCTGCCAGCCTGTGCCTCAGGGACTGCCATGACAAATGAGCAGGCACTTCTTAAATCACTGGGAAACTGCCTTATTCTCAAGCCAGGCTCCAGCTAGTCGTATCCTCCCTTTTTATTGACAAAATTACTCATTCCTTCTGCCTCTCTGCTTAAGGGATTCGGTCCTCAGCAGTCTAGGTTATGCCTTCCTAGGCATCTTGCTATGATCATATTTTTCCTACATTGAAACATTATTTAACTTGATATACATTTAATATGTTGCATCATTTCTACTGCTCTTCAGCAGAAGGAATTTATACTGAATGTATTACAGCAATGAGCCATGAAAGTTTTCCCAGTTTCTTTGAGGTGTTCCTAAGGAAATGGACTCATGGCCTAAAGCACCTTAAAACACCAACTCTGGCTTCTAAAATTCTCAACAAAGACTTGAAACGATGAAATGGTAATTGAGAGCAGCAACAGAAGATGCTTACAATAACACGGGAAGCAGTTATCTGAAAATCTGGTTTGTTTTCTTTCATATGAGTCCCAAGACGGAGATATTCCTGATGCCAGCAATAAAAATACTGCTTTTTTACAGTAGCTCAACAGACAGCAAAACTCAGGAATGGCAGTGGGTGTTCTTGCTATAGCTACAGCTGCAAAATATTTCGGCCCTACTTTTGCTGCCCATCATATTCTGAAATGTTTCACAGATGGGCAGAATTTTCCAGTGCTTGCCTCTGCACCTTCAGGAGGGAAGGCTTTTTGTTTTACTTGGTTTGGGTGTGAGAAAAGTCTCACTGGTTAGTTTTCATTTATATTGTCAGAAGTAAGGTGAAAGCTTCACCAACAAAGATTTCTTGCTGCAATCAGACAAAAAGGCATAGCAAAATATGATTTATTTAGGCTTAAATGTATCAGGGACATAATTCCTACCAAGAACCATCATCCCTTGCAAGAGTTGGTGAGAAAATTAAATGAAAACTAAAAAACCCAACAAGCCAAAACAACCAACAACTGTTTAAACCTTTGAGCTTACTCCCTACTTGTTAGCACTGCTCTGGCTTTATTGGTTTGGTTTTAGCATGCCTTGGTGAGTTCAGTTCCCTGCCCACACTTTCTTTGCCTATCCCAGTAAAAGTTGAATGAGGACAGAAACGTTAGAGAAGGAAAAGCAACTACACTTCTCAAAAGAAACCCATTCTTCACATGCAGCAGAAAAATCATATTTGCAAGCAGCAGGGGGTACCAAACAAAGACATTTTTCACTGTTTTTAGAGTCCTCTTCAAGAAAACTATTCTGCAATTTCTGTTTGGAGAGCAAAATATTATCTATTGAAAGTATCAACACATCAAGAAAAAATCTTTTCTCTAGACTAGGTTTATATTACCCATGTGTTCTACCTAAAAAGAGGAAATTCTAGGGATGCAGCAGATCCTCTCATACCAAGATGAGAACTTTATTAGGGCAGTGTAAAGACAACCATCAATTACCTTCCCACTTAATTAAAAATAGGAAAATGTGATAGAAACCAAACTGCTCACTAAGCAGCAAACTCATTCCTCCTGGATTTATTCTCTGTATTTCACACTTCAGTAGCTGGTTTTTTTTGCATGTGTCCTTCTGCTCCACAGAGCATCCCTTTTCCCCCATGAGTCCCCACAGCACCTGAAGTTTCTGCTGAGGTCACCTACAAAGAGTCTCTGCCCATCTCCATGGTCCAGGGATAGCCCCAAATCCTGCCCTGTGCAGAGGCTCTTGCCTGCTGACTGCCCTGTGCCTCCTTAGGGATATCAATAGGGTTGTTATGCCTCACCCAGCCAAGGTTACATAGGACAGAAACCTCTGAGAGCTTCACCTTGCACTGGAAAAGGCAGCTGAAAGCAGCTCAGCGAGCACAGGTGCCCTCAGTGCCTCCCACGTGGCTCCTTTTGTGTTCAGCCTTGACCTGACTGCCTTGGGAGCACCTGCAGCACTGCAGACACACCTCTGAGTGCGGCAAACGTGGCCTTGGAGAGGGCAGCCAAAAATGAAGTTCCAAAAGAAACCTGTTTGCACATCACCCTGTGAATTCCAAAATGCAGGCTTGGGTTAAATATCTCTGCAAACAAATATCCTCTTTCATACATGTTTTGGTTGAAATCTGTAGCTTGGCACGAGTGTTTGTGTAGCTTGACACACTAAGAGCACACAACAGCCATGGTGAGTGTAAAACCTCCTGGAACTTTTCCTTCCCTATTTCCTGACTTTTGAGGTTGCACATGCACAGCACAGCATTGAAGAGTCCCAGTCCAATTATCAGAGTCACAAAGTTTCCTTTCAAAAACGTTATTTTTACTAGCTGTTCTCCTTTTACACAAAATAGAAATGATGCAATCACCGTTCATGGCATCTTGTTTGATGGCATTATTAATAAATAACCCAACTTTGCTCATGTGGGGGTCTGTGGTATTAATGAATAGAGAGAGACATGAGGTTATGCTGCATTAGCATTAGAAATATGTGCTAAATACACAAAGTGCTGTTTTATGCTGTGGTACTGTGCTTACTGTAAAACCACTGGTGGTGGCAAAATAAAAACCCTCCTGGAAGGTAAATAACAGAGGGAACACATAACAGCCAGAGGCAAGCAAGAAAAATAAATTCTGCTGTGCTTTGAGAAAAGGAGAGACTTTCTGAGTCAGGAGGATACACTCAGCTCACAGGGGCTTTCTAAAGTGTGAAAAGTTCCTGAAGCAGCAGAGAAATGCAGAGGGGCACAGACCTCACCAGGGCTGGGAGAACAGCACCAGGGTTAGTAATAAAAATATTTTTTTTTTCCCCCAATGGACTGTCAAAGTCACTGTTCTCAAATGTGACAGGTGCACCTGATGGGTGCCAATGCAGGAGTCTAAATGAGTAGTGAGGTACCAACAAAACCACCCCAAACAATAAACAAGAATATTCTGTCAACAGAACTAATTATGGAGAATTTTAGTCTTTTAGACATTGGCATCCAACAGGACTTTAACCAAAAGATCATGTCTATTAGCTGAGGTTTTTGGTCTGCAAACTCTCCTGTAATCACTAGACAAAAAGTCTTTCTCCAGATCTCTTGCATTTCTCAGATCCACCTGGCTGAAAGCCACCATTAGACCAAAGTTTCTTAAAGCATTTTTATATGTCCTATTGGTAGTAACCTTTCTTGAAGAAAAAAAAATCAACTAAAATTCTGTATGGAAAGAGAGGTTGTGTCCCTCTGTACTTAAAAGCAACCAAGAGACCAGGCTGGCTTAAGTTTGCCTGCAAAATATTATTGCTCCATCTCAGCTGATTTACCTACTCCTAAAACCAAGAAACACCTCCATGCAAATATTATTTTGTAGAGTTGTGATATATCCCAATATATATTGCTGGTTCAACATAAACGAGCATTGAAAACAGCTTTTTGCATCACTAAAACTTTTTACATCACTGCAAATACAACCCAAAATCTAGAAATTAATTTCCAGATAATAGTTTTTCCTCTGCAAAATACAATAGTCTGGAACAAATAGAAAGACAGGATAATCCTGGACAAAACAAAGGTTTGAGAGATGACCAGCCAAGTCTCATAGGCCAAAACTCTGTTAAAAAGTCACAGTAAACATAGTGCCAGGATGTGATGTGATCTGATCAAGCTGTGACTGAATATTTCATCCATAAAGAGTCTGTGGATCGTGGGCTTCAAAGTTTTCCCTACATAATTAGGTTTTTCAATCACACTGCTCAGAAGAATAGAGATATTTGTAATATACTTATCAACACCAAGAGCCCCCAGGGAAGTTATTTTTTTCTCCTGCAAAATAATTTTTCCCACAATTATTTGGCAGCTGTGGTCATTTGGTTAATTCATTGATTAATGAATTATTGTGGCTCAAAACCAAACCAACTGCTGCCACTTTCCAACATGCTTCTCAGGCCTTTTGACAGCTCTAAATATGTATGAAATAAACCTTAATTTTTCAAACAATGGAACCATGAGAACCAAGAGTGCTTTGCACAGCGGGAGTGCTGGGGGATCTCAGCTTTATGACCAGGGTCCACTCTGAAATCTGGCATCACCTTCAAAGCCACACTCATCAGCACGTTTGAGCCTCTCACTGGGAATATGACTGGAAGCACAGCACACACCCAGACCAGCAAGAACAGCTCAGATTTACTTATTTATGTTGGAGCAGAGGAAATAAATCAATGTATTTCCACAGCACTACCAGATTCAGACAGGCTCAGTCTGCACAGCAGCTCCCTTAACTCTGCTTTGACACCGAGTTTGTTGTGAGCAAAACTCAGCTCTGTGGTGTCTGTCCCACCTCTGAGGGCTTAGTCACATAGATAAATGTAGAATATATAGGGAGCACCTGGTGCAAACCACAATCTGAAGTGCAGAAAGTTGTTTAAAATCATCTTGGGAGCTGCTGGTAGAGTGTTACTCCTTGCTTTTTCTACTTAAGTGTGATGATGCAAGCATAAGGCTTTTACAGCTTGGATTCATCTGGCCAATTTTGGACTTGAAGTACTTTTGAGGTGCAGTTTATTCCAGGAAGGAGCTCAGACAAGCTATATCCACCAGCACCTCTTTTATTTCATCAGCTCTGATAGGAGTCAAGGGTGCTTAGCTGAGGCACAGACACCTGTGTTGTCAGTGGTTTGGTTCAGTCAGGGGTCCAGCAGTCATCTCAAGCCCTGTAATTACTCTCTGGCTGCATGTCTCAAAAAAAAACCCCAAAAAACCAGGCAGTGCCACAAGGAAAATGATACTAATAAATCCCACAGCAAGGCAATGTTTTTGTGTTGCACCATGGGATCATTGTGAACAGACTGGAACTCACATCTTCAGGGCTCATAATTTACAAGCAAACCAGATTCTTCAGATTTTTCTGTTCACTTGAAGGAGAAGCCATGTCTGTGATTGCAGCAAAAATGCTTTCAACATCCAGCTG
Organism: Chloropsis cyanopogon; assembly: GCA_013400585.1. Lineage (NCBI taxonomy): Eukaryota > Metazoa > Chordata > Aves > Passeriformes > Irenidae > Chloropsis > Chloropsis cyanopogon. Next base: position 188,921 of record WEZZ01037737.1, on the reverse strand, counting down.
TTTTACACTCCTCATTAAAATTCACCCAGCTACCACACATTCCAAAGCACAGGAACAGACACACATTTAGTAAGATTTATTTACACGAATCTGACCTAAATCGGTGCTACTCATCCAAGATCAAATTCCTTTCCAACTTGAGCAGCCAAAGCAAGTTTAACTTTCAACATAAAGCCCTGCCAGAGTCCTATTTTGAGAAGTCAAGTATCATTTAAGATTCATGCTGCTTTTGCACGGTGAGCAGAAGTCTATTCCTTGAGATTTATTCTCCCATTTCATAGGGAAGATCTGTATGACCTACCCCATCCTGCCTCCTGAGGACATCTCACAGATATCCTGAGCACTTTCTCAGGTTCTGTGGAAAAATTCTCAGCAGCCACTTGTCAGGCAGGGCCAGATGGTTGAAGGCATATGAGCATTGCAAAGCCTTAGCAAGTAAGGAGCTAAAATCACACTGCTTACTCCACAGCACCCTCCCCCAAAGAAACAGAGCAGAAGCTCCTGAACAACCTCGAACTTGGAGTACTACACAGGGAATCCCAACCTAGCACTGCACACTGAAACAACTCATTGAAGGCGCAGCTCTAACACCAAACTAGAGTTTCCTGCTTTTTCTGCATTCCCTGAGGGAATTGCTGCAGCCAGGAGCGTGTGTGGAAGGCACAGATAAGACATAGCACCAAGGGACTTTGATATACCTCACTCTGCTGCATAGCTGTAGCCTCAGGATCACAGAGAGAAACTCCAGCTTCTTCCACAGCCTGGAAATACCATCCAGAAGATGTATTTACAGCCTTTAAAAACCCACTCTTCATGGCCTGAAACCCCACAGCAAGCTTGCTTGCCATCTGCCCAAGCAAATTGACCATTTGTCCCTATTAGAGACAGCTGGGCTGTCACAGCAATTAAGGTGGCACAGGGAGGGAGTGACATTTTTGGTTTGGGAAGAGGCTGTTTGCAGCACTGACAGCATTGAAACATTCCTGGTTGTGAAGAGGTGACATTCTTAAGTGAATAAGGAAAACAGGCATTCACGAAACACAAGCCTTTCCAGAAGTTCAAGTTAAAGAAATGTGTTTCCTAAAAAGATATCCTTTGTTCCTGTTGAAGAGATTTGCACCAAATGAAAGAATTGTGTCTCTGACAGTGCAAAGAATTCATAGTCACTGGCCAGACTTTTACAGCATGCATATTTATCTTTTGATATAGGACATCTGTGAGCTAGCAACAGCAATAAATCTAAATGTTAGCACAGATAGTTTTCCACATTTTAGGTCAAATGCTATCAAATTTAGCTTATCAGCTTATAAAGATAAAACAAGCTCCTTTGTCATTAGTTTTCTGATTAGTTGCTTGGCTTCAAAACTGGGCCAGTAAAAGGATTGTTGGTTTTTATTTTTCAATACTGTAAATGCTTAATGCCCACTAGTTATCCTTATAAATCATAAACAGGGAAATCACTGCTTGATCCCTTGCTAGAAGAGGGGAATGTGATGATTTCAGCATGTTTAAAACACACATTCCTGAAATACCTAACTGGTCTGTAATTTTTTCACAGTATAAGGCCTGAGCTTAGTGGTTAGGTTCCTTGATCTGCAGCCACACTGGTTTTGATCAACAAGCTATGCAGTGACAGTCTGTTGAGCTGGATACTTTGAGAGTTGTGGTATTCTCTTCCAAAAGTAGCAGCCTTTCCTGGGAGCAAACATGAAAAATGGGATGCAGCTTTGCAGAGCTCTCTGCCACAGCAAACTGTCCCTTGCTGGGTGCAGATTGCAGCACCCACCAGGCTTTTGCTGCTCTAACACATGGGAAAGAAAAGGTTGTGCCCTATGGAGAGAGGTGTTGCTGTTTTAGAAAAGAGCGCTTGAGTGTGCTCCAGGATGGCTGGAAGAGCTCCAGCAAAGAAAATTTAGTCAAACTGCACATCACATCTCTGCCCTTGTGCTGGGAGATCTGTGAGGAAGATTTAAAAAAAATGAAATGAAATAAAAATGACGTTCTATTCATACATTTCACGACGTGTGTTCTTATTTTAGAGTCGACGTACCGTCACCAAGCTACCATTGATGATGAAGTGGTTTCCATGGAGATACTAGACACAGCTGGCCAGGTGCGTGGGTGCTTGTGCTGCTACCCAGCTCCTTGGCTGGGGTATGCAGCAGGGCAGGGAATTGTGCTGGTGGCAGCAGTGCAGTGGGTGGCAGCTGTGCCCTACTCTGGGCACACAGATTTGCTTCTGGGCAGAACCCCCTCTCTCTTCCCCATGCTGGATCCACACCCTTCTGCAAGGGATCCTCCTTGGGAGAACAAACAAGTCAAGGGAATTGCTCTGGGGGATAAAATTATTTTGTTGCCAAGCCGTTTTATTCAGGGCCGGCCCAACAAGTAGGCACAAAGTCACGGTCTATTTCTACAGTCGAGTGATGGGGCTTGACAACTTCAGACAATGATTCCCACTAAAGTGAAGAGCAGATTTGTCATAGTCAGGCCTCCCTTTTAAACCATGGCAGGTGCACATGCTGCACAGGCCTGTTCCACTGGGTGGAATAGATCTCCTATGCCACGTGGTAAAAAAGGTGATGTGTGCAAAGTATAAAGTAAAGCAGACGCGCACAGCTTTGTAGGACCAGTGCCTCTCTGAAGGTCTGCTGTCTTCCTCATAAACCAAATTCCTAAGGCATTTTTCTGTCTTTTCCAACAGGAGGATGCCATTCAGAAAGAAGGCCACGTGCGATGGGGCGAGGGCTTCGTGCTGGTTTACGACATCACGGACAGAGGCAGCTTCGAGGAGATGCTGCCCCTTAAGAACTTGTTGGACGAAGTGAAAAAGCCCAAAAACGTCACCCTGATCCTGGTGGGCAACAAAGCAGACTTGGATCACTCCAGGCAAGTCAGCACAGAGGAAGGTGAAAAGCTGGCCACGGAACTTGCGTGTGCTTTTTACGAGTGCTCTGCTTGCACGGGAGAGGGAAACATCATGGAGGCGTTCTACGAGCTCTGCCGGGAGGTGCGGCGCCGCAAGATGGTCCAGGGCAAGACCCGGAGGAGAAGCTCCACCACCCACGTCAAGCAGGCCATTAACAAGATGCTTACCAAAATCAGCAGCTAAAAACAGCTCTCCTAAGCCAGAGAAGCGTTTTAGAGCGTGTTAGCTTGGAGTAGAGATGGGGCAAGCAGAGCACGTTTCATGAGAAGTGGTCAAATCTTTGCAATGAAAAAAAGAATACAACACCAAAAAGACAAAAAACAGCACCACTTTTTTTGAGTGACACAGAATCATACTATTTTCCTGTTTTGAAATGTATTTAGCCACACTGCTTCTGACTAATGTGGGGAAAAAAACCACCAAGGGGGAAAAAAAAAAAAAACAAAAACAAACACCAAATGGACTCCAAAGGACTAGACAATTGTGGGGATTGGCAACCAAGAGAGAATCTTCTGCTTCTACGTGGCTAACTCCAATCCCCTGCAAGTCAGTAGTGCCTAAACATCACTTCCAGCCACACAGCTGCTCAGTAGCCATTGGAGAGTAAGACTCAGCCCTCAGTCCATCAACAGCCATCACAACAGGTGTTCTCCAGGACTGAATATGCTGTGTTGAGGCTGCTGTGTTGAAACAGAAAGTTCACCTGACACCTTCACCAGCTCTAAGTTGGCTCATTGTATGCTTTCACTCCTTCCTTGTTATTTTTGTCAAATCCATGAATGTCGATGTTCTTAGCAGGGTATGCAAAAAATATAGGAAAGGTCTATTTCCTGGAGTGTTTAGCCAGCTAGACACACATTTCAAGAGAGCTAAAGTTCAGCTGCTCTTCCAGCTCCTCTGAAACTGCAGAATTCTCCAGAAATAATCATCTAGTCCAGCAGCATTTCAGCATTTCCCCCTCAAAGTGTTGTACTGTGCTTGGGGAAATGGGAGTGTGGGGAATGGGTGTGCTGGGAAATCAAACTGAAAAAAAAAAAAAAAGAACCATGTTACTATTGATTTAGCTATGGGTAGTTTTTAGATTTTTCTTTCTTTTTTCTTTTTTTTTGGCTTTTTTTTTTCAATTCAAGTAGTTCCTCTTAGTCTATTTTATACCGAAGAAGAACTGAATTCTGGGGAAGGCAAGTATTTAAAGTCTAAGCCCAAATGTAAATCAGATCTGAATGGCCTCTACCATATCAAAAGACCATAATTTTCAGCTGTTTAAACTTCCAGATGCTGCTTGGAGCACTCTGGGGTTCAAAGCAGTGCAGGTTTTATGTGACTTTTACCTGGCACATTGAAGCAGAAACTCAACTCAGCAGATTTTGGTACCTGGGATAAAAGGTGTCCAGCACTTTCCTTCTCCCTCATAATCTCATTTAAGCCAGCTGCCAAGTTTTGCCTCCTGTTTAGTTGGTTTGTTAACTGCTAAAAGATGCAAGAACCAAGACAGGAAGCTTTTAATTCAGATTGTGCTGGTCTCCCACCAGTGGTGTAGCATCCCTTTAGGCAGCTCAGACTGTCAACACGTAGAACCACAGCCAGGGGCTGGGATGACAAATTAGCAGTGTTCTCCTTTGAGGAACAGCCCCCTTGCAGCATTTCCTTACAACTTTATTCTCCACTGCTTTGTACTTCATGTGGTTGTTTGTGAGGAAGTAACTCCAAAAGGCTATCAAATGCAAATTGCCACAGATGTAGGGAAGTGAGTAAATCCAACTGGCTAGCACTTTGCAGAGTTTTAGCTAGCCATATAGGTGGTGGAACAGGCTGAAGAGGCAGATCTGTATATCCCTATGAACAGAGAAACGTTCCAAATTAGGACTTCTATTAAAAGTATTCACTTAAAGATATTTTAATTTTACCAAAGTAATTTTTTTTTTAAACTTTCACTTTTACCCAACCAGCAAAGAACATCACATTCAGATGTATATTTTATTTGGGCTGCTGTTTGTTTTCTCTGTTTCTGTATTCCAGGTGGTAAAAAAGTCATTTCACTGTCCTGGAATCAATGTCTGTATTTTGGTCCTCATGTTCACGTGCGTTGCTGTACATCAGCTGGACACACTGCAATGGAAACTTCACCATGTGCTTCTGGGCAGGGGCTTCTTGTAACAGGCCTCTGTGACACACTTGTTCCCAAAATACTCATCATATCATTAATATTTTTTAAAAAGAAAAAAAAAATACAAAAAAAAAGTAAAAATAGAGGGTTTTGCCATTTTTAGTCCTGTAGTAATGTAGAATCAACACAAGTGTAAAAGAGCGAGCTAGTGCCTGTTCACAAACCAGAATTCTTGAGCTGAGGGGCTGAACTTGCAAGCAATTTAGTTACATTAGGAGCCAGAGTGAGCATTTGCAGCTGAAGCACTCAGGTTCTGTTATCTTTCAAATCAGTGCTGGTGCACATATCTGAAGTAAACAAAATCCTTACCTGCAATCCCATGGCAACGTAGCCAAGTCTTTATTTTGGTATGCTAAGCAATTGGTTCATCCCTCTTAGAAAACTTCAGCAGTTCTTTTATGTGAAAAACCTTTCTTGGGGTTCAGGTTGGAGCTGCATTTAAAATACAAAAAGGTTATAAATGAGTGACAAGAGAAAATAATTAATCATATTCATACGAGAAGAGTTGAAAGGAAGGAGAGGCTAATACTCATACTTTCCAAAAGATTTCCAGCAAATTGTATCTTCTTTTCTAACATCTGTGTGGATAAATTATAAAATCCTGGTGAAAATAAAATGTTCCACTGTGCAAACATCCCTTGTTACGTAAAGAACCTACAATAAAAATAGTAACATTCCTTTGCAAAGACTGAATTTGAAAAATGCCAAACAAGATAAAAACACTTGGTCAAACAGGAGGCTGCCATTTTGTGACCTTTCCTCCAAAACAAACACAAAGTTCTTTACTTAATTGCTCATTATTTTTTTCCCTCTAAGCCAGTTCTGTTGATGACATAGTATTAAATGCAACTTGATTTACTGTTGCTCATGATGTTGCAACATATTACTGGATATAAATCTGTCATATTTCCACAATGTGCAAATTGAGCCCAAAATTGCCCAAGCACTGAAAAGCCCACATTCAGTAGCCTTTTTGCAGCAGACATCAACAGATTCAATTCTGTTTCTCCTGCTGCTGTTCAAGTGTGTGTGTATGTGACACTAACATTAAATTTCTCTCCTCTGCCCGCTGCCATTTCTGTGGAGAGAGGATGAGAAAGATGATAAAAATGGGGGAGGAAAGGTGAAAGGGATACTTGTTACCTTCAACAAGTTGATTGTCATTTATGAAGTTTTTAAAATATTTATCTTCAATTGATGAAGAGTTAGTCATGCCCGTGCTGCAAGACCTGGATCAGGACCCAAAACTTCCCTAGAACTTTGAGAATCTTTATATCTGGGGGTTTGGTGCAACTGCAGATGGAAGGGAGGATCAGCCACTGGGTTTGCACCTGGATCCAGACAGGTTGTCCCCAAGCTGGGGATAGTTGGATCTGGCAGTTTGCTACAAGGCTAGTTGATTTTTATATATATATATAATGATCTGTATGCATTTTTACATTAAAAATATGAAAGCTTGTGCTTGTAGATAATATATAAGAAAAAAAATAAAAAAGAAAAAGAAAATATCATGTTTTCTGTACTGAACTCTCACATATTGATCTTCCATTAAATGTCTCCAGTGTTCCTTTCAGCCGTTAAGGGGCCAGTTCCAAAAGCCCTGATTTGGTTCTTATTTAATCTTTATCTAAGGAAAACAAACAGTGAATTTTACCAGAATAAGCACTGTAAAATTTGGAGCACTTTATTTGAACTTATTTGGCTGTTAGTCCTGGAATAGAGAAGCCAAACAGCTTCTACAGTGAGGCACAGCTCCAAATGTCCTCGCTAACTATTTCAAGGCTGATGAAAAATGTTACAGGGTAATTAAGTAACCTCAGTTAAACCCACCAAGAGCTGTCCTGCCAAGTGAATAACACAGATCTTGATCCCAAGCTTCTGAGGTGAAATCCTGGGAGAAGAAGTCTGGGAGATTTATGCTGGTGATTTGGGCAGAGGCAACTTTTCACCTGCTGCCAGCTACGCCCGTGTTCCAAGGATAATGCACTGTTAATCTGAAGAGGAGGTACATGATATGCACCTTATGAAAGGTACATTATATGAGTGGTAAATAATCAAACAGAGTGTGGGTATTAAGCTGTAGCAGGGGAAGCTGCAGCGCTGAAGACTGGAGCTGTAATCCATTATTTTTCCCCCAAATCTGGTCCAACCAAGTAATCCAAAGCGTGGTGAACAGGAGTGGGGGTGTAAGAATGTGTAAGAATGTCACAATAGGCAGAGCCCTGCATAAAATCTGGGTGCAGAATCTGGAGGTTTCACCTCCCAGCACCAGTCACTGTCTGCCTCTGGAGCTCTACAAAGCAGCCTTGAGTTCTGTCAAGCCACACTATAACTTGCTCCAGTCAAAATAATGTCTCCTGCAAAGTAAGTAGCTACAGTCATAAAGGCTATGTATAAACAGTGTTCAGGGTTCCTTTTATCTTTTTCTTTAATGGCTCAATACATATGCAAATCTTAAGAAGAAAAAGAAAAAGAGGCTTTAATTAAAAGAGGCTTCTTGGCATTTTGATGTATCGGCCTTTATGCTCTTTGCAAAATTAAACCTATAACGAAAACAGTGCCATCTTAGAAACTCCAGTGTTGTGCATTTTATTTCTGCTACAGATGCCAGGCACGAATGACCTCAGGCCATGAAAACACAAAGCAGCAGCTTGTCCAGTGCTGTGCAAGGTTTCCAGGAGGTGATAATCGTGTAGGGCCAGCTCAGCCTGGTTCCTGCAAGCACCCTGGCCCATGGGGAAGGCTGTTCATGCAGCTGGCAGCAGGAGGGGACCCGGCAAATACCTGGGGCTGACCCTGGTGGGGTTTGCACGGGGTGGGTCAAGCCCCTGGTGCACAGCCCTGGCAGCCAACGTGTGCAGAGAACACTCCAATGGCCAATTCCTCTCACCCACTTGAAGGATTTTCTCCATTTTCAGTTTGAAGTAGACTGGCAGGAAACCATGAGGTAATACCACACTACTTCTATTTAATAAATCCAAGATTTTGAGGGGAGCTTGGCCTTTTTGGACTGGTCTCTTTCATTTCCAGCTTGATTCCCCAAAGCAGCATTTGTCATTTGCTGCTTCTGTTGTATTAAATGAAGTTGTTTTGAGTTTTGTTTGGTTGTTTGGGGTTTTTTTAAAGGGTAGTTGTCAATAGACTCTGATTCCTGTGGGCAAAGAGGCTATATAGCTATATAAAAAAGAGGAGGTCTATTATAGCTCTATAGCTATAAAAATAGAGGTCACTCTCACAAGGATGGAGTATTTGCAAATGCCTCTGGATATAAATTATTAACACTGAACACAGCAGCTCTGAAGAGCTGGAAATAATTTTTTTTTTTCAAGAAGAGAACCAGTCATCATTGTAGTACAGATGGCTGTGTCAAGTACCAGTCCTAAACCAGACTGAAATATTTTGCATCACTAGGAGCAGCCATGGCCTTCCATGAAATATTAACATGCAGAATAATAAAAAAAAATAATTGAAAACGATTTACAGGCAGACTTTAAATTATACCTCACAGAAAAAAACCTGCACATTCTTTCCTTTTAAATTTTATGTGGTATCAGGAATTTACAGAACCTCATTGCAAAATCCAGCAAGTTCTGGTGGACTGAGAATGTATCAGTAATGTAAAAAATAAGGGTTTTTATCAAACTCCTTTGTCAGTACACATGATTTAACTTTCCACTCTGTTTCCTCTAGCCTGGTCAAAGCTGTCATTACTACAAAGAATATCAAGGAGAGCCAGATGGAACTTTTGATATGAAAATAAAAATCAAATTAAAAACCCCCAATAAATAACCCCAAAGGGACATAATCCGAATAAAGGTTGAATTCTCATTTTCCTGAAAAGCAATTGTAAGATTTCATACACCAGTGCTGGTACACAGGTGATCTGACCAAACTAAGTAATCAGAAACAGTGGAATATTTTGATGTTTTAACTTAGATTTCTTTTTGCAAATCTAACTGTAAAGAAATAAAATTATTATTGTGCAACAGACATTAGGTCTGGAATTTGTAATTGATGCCAGGTTTTTGATATCCAGCTTTCAAAAAATCAAGAGGAGAGAAGAGGAGAGGAGAAAGAAAAAGAAAACAGAAAAAGCAAAAAGAAGGAGAGAGAGAGAGAAAGAAAAGAAAAGGAGAAAAACCTAGTTTTAAAAAGTCCAAATAATTTTCCCTTTGTTCTTAGGGTTTCTCTGTTCTGAGGTTTCTGTAGTTCTGCAGTTTCTCTACCAGAGCCAATGTTAGAACACTGAACACTGACACTTGGTATCCAAAAATCTTGTATCTCCTAAAGACAGATAAAATCTAAACCACACACATGTAAACATTCAGCTCAATTCCAGTCTGGGATGGAAGTTTACATCTACTTCAATCCAAGTTATTTCACTTTTGCATTCAGGGTGTATTTCTCCTCTTTGAAATAAAACTCAATTCCAAAGCAGTGAGTGTTATTAACAACATAAAACACATATAGTTTTACTATATAGCTAAAAGAAATCCATAAACAAAAGAATGTTTTGTCTGTGAGAACTGAAGAAAGCAAAAGAATGTTAGAAAGTTCTGTAAATATTAAACCTCCTGTAACAGACCAGTAAGTTGCCTGTAGCTTCTTTTCTCTGTGTTTTCAATATTTCAAATAACCATAATAAATGCAAAAGGCCTGCAACTTCCTTTAGGGAATTTCTGTGAAGGACATTATTTCTTTGCAATAGAGTTAAAAGGTTTAAGTTTATAATTCAATAGAAATGTAGCAGGAGTGGCAAAGAGTTATTTTAGAGAGGCAGAAGGCTAAGGAGGAGTGACATCCTCAGGCTTCCTAGACAAGAATCTAAGTAAAGTTCTGTGAAGGACTCTGACATTTTCATATAATGATGAGCTGTTACCTGAAGTTTAAACTCAGATTTTAAAAAAATAATTATTACTGCAGGGAGCAAAGAAGAGATAGATGAGATGGTATGTTTTGGTAGCAGACCATCAGGTCTTTACCTCTAGGTTAGAGTTGTTATCACTCTGAAGCAGAGTTACTTTCCTGGTTTCAGATAATTTTCTCCAATAGAACCTACCACCATTCCAATTTCCACAGACATCAGCAGAAAAAAAAAAAAGAAAAAAAGGTGGAGACTGAAAGTGTTTAATTTACCTGTGTGGCCCATGAACATTTCCTGGGGTTTTAGAAATGGCTGCAGACAGAAATTCATAAGCTACTGAAAGCATCCATAAAATGACAGACACAATGTTCTGCCATGCCTCCTCTCCCAGGTGTTGGCCCTAAGTTTTCTCCACCAAATTCTGGTCTGTTTTAATGCCTTTTTCTTCTTCAAGAAAAGACCTAAAAATTGTTGGTGCAAAATTTAGGGATTTGAAGTCAGTTTGGTTTTGGTTTTACACAGAAACATTTAGAAAACTTTTCCAAAAAAACAACCCCCACCACACTTCAATTTAAATTACTGTGATCAGTGAAAATATCTCAGTATCACAGAGCTGAGTGAAAATATCTCAATAACTGCTCAAGACAGTTATTTCTCAGAACTATTTTAAAAAGAGAGCTAATCCAACCTTTTTTGTGAGCTCATACACAATTTAGTGTACTCTGTTGTTTTCTACTGTGAACTTCTGGTCAGTAGGGCTCCTACTCTCAAACATTCTTGTGGACTCCCAAAAACCTTTATGAAAACAAGTTAATAAATTAAGGTAGCTGCAGAGAGCATGCCATGACTTCTCAGCTGATGTCAGTAGGTGAGAGGTGACTAACCATGGTCTAATTAATTTCCTGTATTCAGAGATGAGCAAAGGGAGCAATAATTACCCCCTCGATGTCCTTGGCCACACCCCTGGGCTGACCAGCAGCTCCAGCTCCAGATGATGTCCCTAAATCTGCCAGCTGAGTTTGATTTGCAGCCACAGCATGCATTTGAACTCAGCCAGAAAGGCCTTGCACTTTTCCCACAAAGTTCTTCGTGGATTTGATCCATGACCCAGTCTGAACTCTGAAGACAAAAAAAAAACACAAAAAAGCATGGTGTTTCCAACATTGTGTTTATTAGGTTTCAGGAGGGTGAGAAGCTGCTTCTAATTACATGAAGTGAATGTGTACCAATGGTAAACCCCAGCAGAAGTCAGAGAAAGTTTTCAGAAACTCCCAAAGATTGGTGAATGTTTCATTAAGGCTGCTGAGAGGCACTTTTCTGAATGGCAAAATATGCAAAAATACATAGCAGGACAAGACTAGAATGCAAAAAAATTCACCACTTAAACACCTTCATCAAGACTAAATTCAGTTTTCAGACTGCCTCAGACTTACCCCTTTTGATCCTGCATTAAAGCTGTTTCATAGAGTACTGAAGTTAATAAAAACAATTCCCAGTATGTTTTCAGGATCTTTGGGATCTGAATCTTTACCCTTACACTTCTAAATTCTGTTCCCTTAACAGGATACAAGGGACAATAATTTATGAACCCTCAGCCCCTTTAAAATGCCTCAGTGAAACCACACCAAAGTGGACATGACCAAGCCTAATTGTAAAAAGATTACTGACTTTATTCTGTTAGTGGATAGGGAGTCATTTGTAAAAGCTGAAACTACAGTAGTTGTGAGACCATCCTCCTCTCAGTTCCATGATAGCATTTTCAACTGATTCCTCTCTTTTACATGAATATTGAATTCCTTAAAGAAGCATGGCTTGCTGCAGCACAAGAGAGAGCTGGATGTTTGCTCACCCTCCTCTGAGAGGCTCACAGAGTGATTCTCCCATGGAAAAGAGGGATGACCCTCTGATAGCACCTGAAATTTAAAAAGTCATCAAAAATCAAGAAAAAGCTCCTATCTCCCATCAAGACCCAGTGTTCCCTTCCTCTGGAATAAATTGAGAGAAATGAGGATACTGTTCCTACCAGAATGATTAAACTGCACCAAGATGTTTATTCCAGCCAACGACTATTTTTTCTCTGCTTTTTATGATTAAAAATATGTCATGAATATTAAAAATACTACAGTTAGATGTTAGAGAGGGTTTTTTATCATAAAAACTTCTTTGTTGTAAATCTTCTAGTTGTACCTGCTTGTGCAAATATCTAAAGACAGATCTAGCCTTCGGTCATCTCCAGTTTTCACTCTTTAAGTCCTACAGTGCAGTTCTCTTCCTGCCTACTTCCATACTCAGTTGAACATGAACTCAAAAATTACATGCTCAGTCACTCCTTCAGATCAATGACATCCCTGGAAAAAAATGAGAGATTTATAATTTTCCAAAGGAATAACAACAAAAATTGCCAGTGCTGGCTTCAAAGGCTTTGGCAATTCCTGCTGAGCTGCTTTTCCCTAAGGGCTCATCCACCTTGGGTCCATTAACCTGTCTTACACTCTTGCAAGTAAACCAATAACATCTTTTAAGGCCTTTGTATTTTCTTTTTCTACCCTTATTCGTAGGTTTATTCTCCCTCCAATTCAGTCCAAAAATCACATGCTTGCCAAGTAAAAAACCATACTTTTCAAGAACTTACCAGAAGAGTTCCTAAATCAAGTTTTTTGCAATGAGATATTTATATTTCTTCCCCATATATTCCACGCAGTGTTGAGAAAATAACTATCACCACAGCAGTAGTACTTGGCACACCTCAAATGTTGACCTCTACACAGAGAAAAAGTCTAAAAGAAAATCTCACTGTTGCTTGTTACTTCTCTTTTTATTCGAAGAATTTTCCTGTGATGGCAGCACGCACACCACAGTTAGAAAGGGTGACTCTTTATTCCCACTCACAATAATGAGAAGTTATATCAAAAAGGCCTGCAGAAAAGGGTAACTGTATAATTAGCATTTCTTAGCACTATATTTTGAAAGGTAAGGCAATGAAGACAGAGAAAAAAATTATATTCTTACTTTTAATGACAGCTATTTCTGGCAAGTAGGAAAGCCAAAAGCACATCACCAATCCCTAGCTTTGTTTCTTCTCCTCTAACAATTGTTCCTTGTCCATAGGAAATCAGCTCACCATCCTGAAAAGATCACCTTGTCCAAGGCCTAGCACAATTTCATATTCAAGAAGGGCAAGACAAATGAATGTTTGAACACAGGATATTGAATCTAAGCTTTGTAGCTTTTTACCTTTTTTGCTGCAACCACAGTTGCTCCAATGTTCTTTTCCTCTCCTCAGTGGATGTTTGCCCCAAGAAAAATCTTCTCCCAGGTGTAATGCTGCAACCAGAGAACAGAAAATACAACCAAGAACTGCTGTCATTTCTGTGTCCTAGTTGGCAATGCTGGAAATTATACAAAATTAGAGGCAAATTAGAGGCACAGGTTCATCATAATGATGAGAATAGTGGTAGCTTCCCCGTGCCCTAAGGAATGGCTGATTTTCTTTTTTTATTTATATACATAAAATTATTTAGTACATTAAATACTGCACTGATGGTTTACAGGGACAGTTCCCCAGCTGAAAGGAATTGTTCTGTTTTCAAGTCCCACTAAGAAACGTATTTAGGAAATGAAAGATCAGCAGTCTGGTTTGGGCTCTGCTACAAAACTTCTGTCTCCGTTGGCACCAAGCTCTGCCTGCTCATTTGGAAAGACAGCAACCCTTATCCACCCCATGGGGATTCCTGAGCCTTAATTTATTGATGGGGCTGGCTTGCTTGGTTCAAGTACACCTCAGCCACATCCTCTGACATCTCCTACTATTTATTGGAAACGCACTTTGATAAAAGCCAGGAGCTTCGCCCTAGAAGGCTGAGACTGCACGGGTAGCACGGGCTGAGCAGAGACTGCTCTGGTGGGGCCAGACTATCCCAGTGAGGAGACCATAATAGGAGACTTTATGGTCTGCTGCCACGCTCCCAGCCACGGAGCAGGGTCACCAGAGGTGAAGGTAAATGGGAGAAGTGTCTGTGTTGTAGCTACCCTGGCAGCTCCTTTCGGTACACAAGGCCTTGAACGTTTTACTGGGCAGTAAAAGAATGTTAAACAGTCCCCTCCTCTCCCTCCTCAAGGTCAGCTGTTGGTTTCACAACCCCTTGAATCCCACGTAAAACTTCATTCTTTCCACCGTTCCCATGTATTTCATCTAAGTGTGAAAACAGAGTGAAATGTTGAAATGGCTAATAAAGGGTATGTAAACTTTGGGGAAAAAATTAGACCAAATACATTGTGGTGTACAGCACAAGAGCCCTCATTTCTCTGTATGGTTTTGGTAAAATCACTTCAGCCCTCTGAGCCTGTTTTTCATTTATAAATGGGGCAAAGGACATATGCCCTTATTTGAAATACACATGGGAAATGTGCCTGATGACAGGTTAGAGGTATTGATCAGAGCCACTCAGCAAAGATAAGGACTTCAAAGAGAAATGGTGAATTATAACTGGAAGAGTGATTTATATCTAGAATTTCAAACTTTTATCTGTGAGAAGTCTTGTTTACCAGATATATTTCCAGACAATAACAATTTTAGTTTTAGAATACCATTAGAAGAAGAAGAACAACAACAAAAAAAGTAGAAAATTTTGAACTTAAGATACTCACTCCCAAGGATCTTAATGAACTTGGAAGATTTTTTCCCCAAGATTTTTTCATAGAGAAAACTATGCAACCATGGTTGTATCTTTTAAAAGAGTAGAATATCATGGCCAATTCTTTGATGTGTGATGAAATAGAATTTACAAGAATTCCTGTCATCTTGAATATTTTCTAAAGGAAACAGCAGGAAGAATTATGACTTCAAGAAGATGCTGACATAATCAGCTTTCTCTCTCTTTTGAATTTCAAAACAACAATGAGCAGACACTCCGGGGCCAGCATATAAATCCAGCAAAGCCCAGAGTGCTGAACACACAGAATTTGGCCAGAAACATGTTATTGGTCAATGCATGTTTTGGTGGGTTGGTGTGAGTTTCAGCTGTCTATCAATGCAAGGTTTATATACCAAGCATGATCTATCTGGCACCAAGGTGGCTAAAGGAACAGTTGATGATGTTTCTTTTCCAGTGTCCCTTTGCTGGAATTTTATTATTGTCAGAGAATGGTTCAAAAGTATGGAAAGTGAATGGACAACAAACAAAATTTCAAACTTTGCTGCTGGGATGTGTGTCTGCCATGAGCTGATCTGAAACTCCAGGTCTGAATAACCCTCAAATCTGGATCCTTTCCAGATCTAAACTCTGTATTGAGCTCCAGGTCGAGCAATCCTGATATCTGAGTCACAAGCCAGCAAACACGTCAATAAACAGAGCTCCAAGTCCGGGTCAGAAAATTTCCACACTCCCCACTTAACCAAGCCCTTCTGTGTCTAAGCAGCCCTGAAGATTATTTTGCATCCTTGAAGTAGCACAAAACAGCTCAGAGATAAAATGGACTTGATGCAGGGACTGGGGACAACAGGTCAGTTCCCAATCTTAAGAAAAAGGCTCTGGAAGGAGAGCAGAAATGGCAAGCCCTGAAGAAAGTAACCAGTGAAGAAAAAGGCTGGATTGTGGGAACAGCCTAAAATGGCTTTTCCTTTGGGATCTCAGCTGCAGGGGCTTTGCTGGCTGCTCAAGAGGGCTCCATGTGTTTGGGTCACGGAGCTGCCTTCTGGAAAACAACAGCTGGAACCAGAGAGGAGGATGAAACACAGGGAGGAGGAAGGCCCTAAACATCCTGCTTGCAGCTTTGCAGAGGAAGACAATGCAGTGCAGCTCAGCAGAACACATAAATGCAGTTGGTATTGTTCAGAGAACAGCATATCAGGGTAGATTAAGGAAAAAAGTTTCACTCTACGTGTTATCAGTAAAAAGGGAGAAAGGAGCACTACATGGATGGACTGGATGAAAAGGGGATGGAGAAGAGAACAAACATTCTTGTCAGTGCTTAGAAAAGGGGAAAGAAAGCTGACACTTCTTGATAAACAGTCTCAGGACTGAAGATGCCTTTGGTTTTTTGCCAAAATATGTTAAATGAAGTAGAGCGGTCTTTTCCCCCTGTAATGGTAATTTTTTAAAAATGCAGAAAACCCCATTCACATTTCCACATGCCCTTATGCTGAGGGCTTTCAGAGCCAGTTCTCAGCAAAGAATACATTGGAACAATCTATCTCTGGTATGCACCCAAAGAAGTTAATAAAGCAGCCCTAAGGAAGAGACTTTTTCCATTTGATGTAATCTGAAATATATAAAATAACCTATTGGAGAAAATGAAAAGAGAGGAAAGATCACCCTTCACTTTAGATAGTCCATTTAGATTCCCTGAACAAATATTTGAATATTTGCCAGTGTAGCTTCTGGATATATGGACTTAGAACAAGTAATAAATAAAATTGAAGGACAAAATAATACTCTGCATAATTTTTTTTTTTTAATTATGTTGCTTGAGAAGCAAGCTTGAGAAAGCAAACAAGATATGTTCACTGACATTTGACTAGTCAATGCATTTTGAAGATTCAGAATATCACTTCCAAATTTAATAGGGTTTTCAACATGTAAAGTGAGAAAATATATTTACATCTTCTTGGGGCACAGTGTATTGCTGGTATATTAAAAAGAAAACACTCAGTTCCAAAAAAGGTGTGACACAAAAGTGTGGTGCAAAGTTTATGGCCCCCCAATCACAGCTGATTTTACCTGGACTCATTTCCACGGTCCAACAAGAAAACAAGGTTACATTGCTTGACATCATCAGATCAGAACACAATGGAAAAATGTTCATGAACTTCAAATTTGCACTTTTGTTCTGGGATGCCCCTGCCATCAGCTGTCCCCACCAGCTGGTGGGTCTGGCCAGCACTACCAGTGGCACCACAGCCATCCAAACCCTACAGAGCACACAGCACCCACCCCCAAACACCAGGGTGCCCAGCAGAGTGTTCCCTCTGCTCTCAGCTCGTCCAGAGCCCACTGACATCCATTTGTCAGTCTGGATGTGGGCAAAGCCCAGAATGCCATCCCTTCCAGCACATTCTAGGAATAAGGTAGGTGGTTATCCTCCCAGAAGGAAGTGAAGGTGATATTTTTATTATAGCCCAAAATGGTAAAATATGGCATCTATACAGCATCCTCTAAGGGGCCAGAAAACCTTTCAACATCCTGTGCAGCCCTCTACACACAAAGTGTTCAATGCTGGAGAACCCAGACTGTGTGAAAATAAAAGGGTAGGAGGGAATTGCATTACTCTCCAATAAATAAATAAACGAATAAATAAAATTGGCAAGATGCAAAAGAGATAATGGATTTAAAAGTAAACCAAGTAAGGTCCTGTAAGGGTGCATTAAACAACAAAATGCTACTCTGTTCAAGATGGGAGGGTAGAAGCTTGAGAACAAAATCTGAGCCAGAAACCAGGCTTTTTGCAGCTCAAAATTAAAAACCCCTCTAGCCAAGTGAGGAAATCCATGTGTGGGAGCCCAGAGAAAATGCTGAATACAGGTACATTTCTGAGATCCACAAGCTCTTCACAGCACAAGCACACAAAGCTGGCAGCTCCAAGTGTTCCTTAACAGGTATTGATTCCTGTACCACCCTGCCAGCAGAAATGCAGGCTCAGAGCCCTCTGTTACTCCCCAGGAAAACTGCTCTCCTTTCTAAACAGGCACTGAGGCTCAGAAATGTGGATTTAGATGGGGCAATGCACAGGGCAAGTCACACGAACAGATCCACAGGGAAGGAGTCCACCCTGCAAACAAATGAGAGATAAATGGCACCCCACTGGTCCATGCCATAATTGTGACCAGATACCTGAGCAAGGAAACACACCTCAAGGTCTGCTACCACTGGGAGATCTTCCCCAATGCTTGAGAAAGAAGCCAGATAATCAACTGCCAGGACTGCTTTCATGTGGAGCAGAAAAAGCAGCTAGCACTTAATTCTATTGGCCTTTTGCTGCCATTCCCACTACCTTTCCTAAGATCCAGCTTTAGGGCTGCAAGCCCTTTCCTCTGGATAGGTTTTTTTGTTCATCACACAGCTTCCCCAGCAGTGAAGAATTTCCACAAGCTAATCGTCAGTAGTCAGTCTGAGCTCATGGCAGGCCAGAGAAGTTGTTTTCAAAGGCACCATAGACACATGTAACACAGTTATTTGGTTGGATTTAATCAGCTCACAGAAGGCTGGAAATCTGCATCACAGTTCATTTTAATAATTAAAGCAAGGCACCCATTTTTCTAGGGACACAGCAAAATGTCACAGAGCCAGCCACTGTAGGATGAGACAGATAAAAAGCTCCTACACATATTCCAAAGAGCATTCAAAAGGATGTGAGGGTCACAAAGATAATTTGCTCCACAGCTGGGAACAAGGGCTGGTTATCTCAAGTTGTAACAAACTCCACAAATCAGGTTAAGTAAGGGCAGCATTAAAAATAAGCTGAGATAATTCCAGCTGAGCAGTAGGCCATAACCTAAGCTTGTCATGACCTCTTGCTTTTTAAAAGAAGAGCATGCAAACAGAAGATGAAACAAAGCAAATTAAGGTAAAAAATTCATCTCTAAACAACTGAGCTGGACTTTATGTACCTACTGGACTTCAAAAGAAGGAATATTTTCTCTGGAGACAGAGACAGAGTCAGAGCAGGAGATAAGAATCCACAACAGACTGGCTTTGTTTGGAAGAGGAATGGGAAGGATTTAGTGATAGCAAAAGGCTGCTGGTTGTTATCTCACCGGGGTCATGTGTGTGAATAACAGAAACCAGTATCACTGATGCTCTACTGCTTGAGACAGTGCTCACCTCAGTGAGCAGGGAGGGGCAGAGGCTGTTTCCTTGTCCAGTCCCAAAAGCAGAGGGCTGGTAATTGAAATTAGGGGTGTAGATGTCTCGTCAAACTGCAGCCTGCCTTTTACTCCTGGCAGCTTCAAAAAGGGCAGCTGCCTTAACAGGGTCTTCTTCTCCATCTACACAATTCATGCCACATATCTGCAATCTCACTCTTTCAGGACATTTTACTCTGTGGTTTCTACAGCATGAAGAGCCCAAAAACCAGTTCTGCCAATGAGACAGTCTGCAAAGTTTTCTGGAGAGCTGGGAAATGGTGACAAACCCAGGGAAATGAGGGGTTGCCACACATCTGCAAAGGAAGTCAGGCTCATCAATCTTTTGCTATCAAAACACTCTCTCAGACGTACGAATCTCCTTGCATACTTTTGTGAAGCTGTTTCAGGGAAGTGTGATAAATGCTAGAGAGAATTTAAGGATAACAGCAGGGACTAGGTGATGAATTCACATAGTTCCAAATATCTGTAGTTCACAGAGACCCTGTGGAACTATCTGATAGGCATTCCTATCAAGGAGCACCTTAGGGCATTGCAGGCAGTACAGATACAACCCCTTCCAAAGTACATATTTCTATTTCATAGTGTCATCAAATCTGAGACTGGCCTGGACTGGAAGACACCCTAAAGGCCATCCTTCCCAACCTGCCTGCCATGGGTAGGGACACCTTCCACTGGGCCATCCAGCCTGACCTTGAACACTTCCAGGGATGGAGCATTCACAGCTTCTCTGGGCAATCTGTGCCAGGGCCTCACCACCCTCACAGTAAAGATTTTTTTGTCCTCATATCTGATCTAAACCTACTCTCTTTCAGCCATTCCTCTTTCTCCTGTCTCTACGTGCTGTTGTGGTTCCTCTCCATTTCTCCTGTAGGCTCCCTTGATACACTGGAAGGCCACAATTAAATCATCACCCATTTGTTTTGCTTTGGCTGGGGCTTGCCTTCAGCTAACCAAAAGTTTTTTCTGGCTGGAAGGACATAGTCAGCTGTTGGTGTCAGAAAAAACCCTCATCATATCTGATGCTAAGGTTTAATGTTTAGTAAGAAGCAGCACCTCCAGCACAATCA
Organism: Chloropsis cyanopogon; assembly: GCA_013400585.1. Lineage (NCBI taxonomy): Eukaryota > Metazoa > Chordata > Aves > Passeriformes > Irenidae > Chloropsis > Chloropsis cyanopogon. The sequence continues at coordinate 169,031 of WEZZ01037737.1, read as the reverse complement.
GCAGCAACAACTCTCCCTGCAGAGAGACACATTAAACCATCAGCACCTGGGTGTTCCTTGGAGGTTTCAGCATCCAGCTGAGGATCAAACATTCATCTTTAAGCTGTGATGAATTCCCCTGAAATGCAGCCTGGCTTGTGGACAGAAATGATCTGCAGTTCTGCAATTTAATTGCAGTCCTACAGTGTTTGGGGACCAGGCACTGGACAGATAACTACAGACCAGTCAGCTAAGGGGATTCCAGTGCATTCCCATTTGGAAGAGAGAAAAAGATAGAGAACTAAATAACTGAAATACAGAGAAAGAGAGTGTTGCTGAGCATTCAAGTGCTTTACACAGCATTTAGCAATACATATAATTTTTACACATAAATATGTACGTTAGCACATATTGAATATACATACATGTTGAATATACATATACAGTATTCATATACATATGAATATTGTATTGAATATACAGTATTCAAATTATGAACTTATGCACACACTCCCATACATTTAAAAGGCAAGAAAATACTGGGAAAATTTCCCTCTCATCCTCCCCCCAAAGTTTAATCTAATTCCTGCAAGTTTTTCACATATGTCATGCTCATGAATATTGAAGTACCTTTGTGCTTGCAGCACGTTTGGATAGCTTTGGAAGAAAAAGATTGCAGGGGAGTCAGGTATTTTCTACCCTTGAGAAAAACTAGTATTTTATACAAGCTCTCTAATTCTGTGTCTATAACTGCATCACAGAAGATGCAATTTAAGCCCTTTATTTTTTTTTTTTTATTTTTTTTTATAACCCGTGGCTGTTAAAACAGAGTAATCATGAAGAGCTAGAAGCACATTATTGCTACGTGTAGCTACACACAAAGCAAAACTTTGTTAATTCAGTGCTGCCCTTGCAGCCTGGAGGATACAGAATAACTTCTGTCCCTCTGCCTCCTGACACTGGGTCCTTCTGGAGTTGTTAAAGAAACACCAGGAGGGAAACACAGAGCTAAATGTTCCCCAGCAATTCTCTCGTGCATCAACAGCTCAGGTCAAGCTGAAGGAGAGAATTCCTGTGTTGTTTTATGGCTGTGTGGTAAGAACAACTCACAGCATCCCCAGGGTGCTGCTGCAGGATCCATAGAGCAGGGATGAGAGGGAACTCAGTGTGCAGGAGGAGAATGACTCTGCACACAGGCAGCAGTCATCCCAGAGATGCCTCAGGTTTCAGCTTTTATATTTTTCAGATTCTGTGCTGCTTTAGTGTGTACTTCTGAGCTTCACATTAGGGGATGGTGAGCTCTCTTCACAGAGCAGGGAGACAAAACAATTCCTTCTCTAGCTGTGGACCAAGAACAAATGATCCAAATTTCAGTCCCAAGAGCATAAACAACATGGACTGAAGAGAGAAAAACAAGGATGGGACTGCATAAGCTAAAGCTGGAATTGGACAATTAACTGCAATATACAAGTGGAGCAGAACTTATAAAAGTGACAGACCCCGTGGCTGTTTGTGCATTTTGTGCCCATTTTGGTTCGTCTTGGGTGCAGCCCTGGCTGGGCTCTGGTGCTGTGGATCCATTGAGGCCTCCTAATAAATCCCTGCTTTATTCTTTAGCTCTGTCTAGCCTCTGTTCTAGGTCAGCCTGCACAGGGCATCACCAGGCCTGAAAGAGCAGAATCCTCCTCTCCTCCCCTCAAATCTGCTCCACTGTTCAAGGACAAGGGATATGGGGGTGGAGAGATGGACAGAGCCTTTGGTACTGTATGGTTTCCATGACCTTCAGAAGACTTATACAAAATTGAATGTGACATAGACATTTAAAGTCATATTTATTCCCCGTGCATCCTAGGCTCTGGGCTCTTCTGGAATAACATCCTCAGAAGGAAGAGATTGAAGCTGCATAAAACCTACGATTATTGCTTGCAAGTACACCCAAATGAATTGCTGAGCAAATCCACCATCCCTGACTCACCTCCATAGACACACACCAAGATCCTGCCTCCACAAAAAAAAAAAAAAAGGCCGCCAAAAACTCAGTCATTAAANTGTCAGAAAAAACCCTCAGTTTAGCATTTGCTAAGGTTTAATGTTTAGTAAGAAGCAGCACCTCCAGCACAATCAGCAGCAACAACTCTCCCTGCAGAGAGACACATTAAACCATCAGCACCTGGGTGTTCCTTGGAGGTTTCAGCATCCAGCTGAGGATCAAACATTCATCTTTAAGCTGTGATGAATTCCCCTGAAATGCAGCCTGGCTTGTGGACAGAAATGATCTGCAGTTCTGCAATTTAAGTGCACTCCCATACATTTAAAAGGTTAGCAAGAAAATACTGGGAAAATTTCCCTCTCATCCTCCCCCCAAAGTTTAATCTAATTCCTGCAAGTTTTTCACATATGTCATGCTCATGAATATTGAAGTACCTTTGTGCTTGCAGCACGTTTGGATAGCTTTGGAAGAAAAAGATTGCAGGGGAGTCAGGTATTTTCTACCCTTGAGAAAAACTAGTATTTTATACAAGCTCTCTAATTCTGTGTCTATAACTGCATCACAGAAGATGCAATTTAAGCCCTTTATTTTTTTTTTTTTATTTTTTTTTATAACCCGTGGCTGTTAAAACAGAGTAATCATGAAGAGCTAGAAGCACATTATTGCTACGTGTAGCTACACACAAAGCAAAACTGTGTTAATTCAGTGCTGCCCTTGCAGCCTGGAGGATACAGAATAACTTCTGTCCCTCTGCCTCCTGACACTGGGTCCTTCTGGAGTTGTTAAAGAAACACCAGGAGGGAAACACAGAGCTAAATGTTCCCCAGCAATTCTCTCGTGCATCAACAGCTCAGGTCAAGCTGAAGGAGAGAATTCCTGTGTTGTTTTATGGCTGTGTGGTAAGAACAACTCACAGCATCCCCAGGGTGCTGCTGCAGGATCCATAGAGCAGGGATGAGAGGGAACTCAGTGTGCAGGAGGAGAATGACTCTGCACACAGGCAGCAGTCATCCCAGANAAAAAAAAAAAAGGCAGCAGAATACTCAGTCATTAAATCACTCGAGCAAGAAGCATTCCCACCATTTTCATTTGGAACCTCTTTCTTGACATTCAGTCTCTATTTTCCTTTTCCCCTGCTTCACCTTTCAGACCACATCAGTCTCCTCTTCATTGCTGTTCTCAGATACTTTTGTCTTAATCACCACCTCTGCCAGATGGTTGAGAACAGTCCTGATTGTGCAGAGCTCCCACTCCCTTTACCAACCACTGTGGAGAAGGCAAATTTCCTTTTCTAACAAAAAGTCCCCTATAATTTTAGCCTGAATATGAGCAGACTTAATTTTCTGCTCCTACAACTGAGGACTCCCTGGAAGGAGAAATGCAATCTTTTCTTTCTGAGTCAGCATGTAATTACATATGGTCCAGACATGGCCTGTAGCATCTCCACAGTTATTTTTGTCCCAAAAAAGGATTAGGCTGGATGCAGCATCATATATTCTAAGAGAGAGAAAGGGGCAGAGCCAAAAAAGCACTGAAATAGAAGCCTCTGGCTACCCTGAGCCCTAACTCTCCATGAAACTGAATGTTAATTCCTTGGTGAGCCATAAGCTCAAGTGCTTCCACCCCTGCACTGGAACCAGAGTCCCAAACAGTTAAATCTTGTGTTTTCATGGGTGCTGTATGCATAAAAATAAAACAAACCATCCTCTCCCCTCACACTGAAATGATTAACCAGAGAGAAGAATGCTTGTACACAAAGTAAATTTTGTGCTGCTCTTTGATTTGAGCACAGATTTCAAGCAGTTCAAACTGAGAATAGGGTCTCAAAAATAAGTCCAAAGATTAACTCAAAAGCTATAACAAGAGATTTCTAAAAGCAAATTAGTAAGTGAGGAAAAACACTTATGGATTGCTTGAATTATGAGAACTCTTATGATTCCTATATCCTCTTTTTCAAGATATTCAAGATTCCATAACAGAGCAGTGGAGTGAAAGAAAAATCCTTCCTAATACAAAGATCTGTGCAAAAAAAAAAAAAAAAAAAAAAAGAATAANNNNAAAAAAAAAAAAAAGTATGAATTGAAAAGCCATAACAGAGTGTGGTGTTTGGTGGCTTCTGTTGCTGCAGAATCAGTAAAGAATTCAAGGAGTTAAAACCCTCTCAAGCCCTCTTTGCTGCCACTTTGCAGTGAGAGCACTGAACTGAGAGTAAGAAAGGTCCAGAGGAGATTTACAGAGTCATAGCTGAGTCACCAGTTTTCCCCAGAAAATAAGCAGCTATTCAGCCTAAGATGGGCTGGGAAATGCTGTTTGAATGCCATAAAGTGTGCTTATATCAGGAGATAACCCACATAAACTGGACAAATCCAGGCTGCCCTCTGTGGATACTGGGAATCCATTCAACCACAACAGCTGCTGTGGCAGCAGAGGTTCAGTACCTCACTGAGGGTTGATCACTTATCCAAACTTTTCAATAATTGTGGAATTCTNTCTGCATGAAACGTAACACAAGCCTTCTCACACTCAAAAGTATTTATCAGTAATGCCAGGCTGAAGAGCTGAAATATTTGATCCTGTGCAGAAAACCAAGCATGTTTTTGGCTAGGGACTTCCAGGAGTTTGAGACTTGCCACAATTTTCACTACTATCAGCATCATATATATGTATATATAATATGTATATATATGATATACTATGAGACAGTTTTTCTTTGCATGACAAGTGTTGCCACCACTTTCAAAACAAGGCTAAGATCTATCATTCCTCCTTAGAATTTCAAACCAGATGTCTGGCTTAGCTCCCTTAATTCAATTAAATGTACAATATGATCAAGACTACTCTTTCAGTCTATCCAAAAGAAGCCTGTTCCATCAGAAATATAAGAGATATCATCTCTATTGTACAAGCACTTCAGCCTTCAGGGCAGCTCTCCCCCAGCTCCTCCAGATAAGGAAGGGGTGAGGATCAAAAGGTTTAGCACTCAGTGCACCTCCAGAATAAAACTCCCAAAACAAAAGTTCTCTGACTTCAAAACTAGTTAAGAAATTTGCAGTTTGACCACTTGTGTAGCCTCAGGTTAAGAGCACTCTGACATACTGAGCTAGCACCAGGGAATCTCTGATTATTTTCTATCTCTACCCATTGTTTGTACAGAAGGAGCCTCCCCTAGGCAGACTCAGATGTGTGAAGCTACCAGGGAGACTTAACTTTTCTGGAAAAGATCCCTGAAATCAAAGCAGAGAATCTCAGAAACCTGGGCATTTACTCTGGTGACTTTTCAAGGCAGAGGAATCTCATGCTGTGAATTTCAGTTCTTAATTTCTTAAGCAGTTACAGATCACGTGCATTCAAAATGCTTTAGAAGGGTGAACTCTCAAAAACAAGTTACCATTAAGGATCTGCATTAACAGTAGTGCATCCTCCAGTTCCAGTGGCTGGTCCTGACTTTGATGTAACTGAAAAATGTCAAAGTTTGCTTTAAACCACCTTTTAAAGGTCGGTGGCATACCTATGGCTTCACATTAATCACCAGAAATCATCATGTGTCATCCTAATTCTAGGAGTATGTTGCAAAACTGCAATTCTAATTTATTCTTAAACTTTCTGAGGGGAGTTTTTGAGGAGAAAAGTGCAACTTAAAAACTTGTTGATAAGGAGAAAATTTAATTCCTTCCAACTATTTGCAAAGAAATTATTGTCCCCTGGGTACAGCAGGTGCTAAGCAGGGACAGGAATTTTTTTCCCCTGTATACACCCACACCATCTGCCNCCCAAAATGAAGCTGTGTTTTACCCCAGACTAGACCCAAAATGAAGCTGTGTTTTACCCCAGACTAGCCCCAAAATGAAGCTGTGTTTTACCCCAGACTAACCCCAAAATGAAGCTGTGTTTTACCCCAGACTAGCCCCAAAATGAAGCTGTGTTTTACCCCAGACTAGACCCAAAATGAAGCTGTGTTTTACCCCAGACTAACCCCAAAATGAAGCTGTGTTTTACCCCAGACTAGACCCAAAATGAAGCTGTGTTTTACCCCAGACTAACCCCAAAATGAAGCTGTGTTTTACCCCAGACTAGCCCCAAAATGAAGCTGTGTTTTACACACCACCCCATGAAAGCCTATAGTTTGTATTTCCATTGTGGTCAAGAGATAATGCTGTATTTTGCTCTTCATGAGATATGCCACTCACATTTAATTTCAGCTCCAGCAACTAAATCAGTCAGTGGCTTACGACAGTAGTAACTAAAGTTTTATATATGGTTCACTCTGTGGGTTCCTCCTTTTCCTTCAGGAACATTTCTGCCTCCACTGCTGCTGCTGCCAGCACCCAGCCTAAACCCTGCAACCAATAATATCACTTCTGTAACCAACAGAATAAAAAACCCCAAACAAACAACCACCACCTCACTGAGAACACAGAAGAAATAAATAAATTAATTTTTTATCTCAGAGTCTGACTCATGCCATGCATTATTCCATGGCAGAAATAAAACACCTGAGCGGTCTGACAATACATACTGCCAGGCAGGCACAGATGTGAGATGGAAGAGGCAGAGGAAAGGAGTTTTAAAAATATGAGGCTTCTATAATCAAGAAGACAACCAGCGAAATCCAAAGGGTGGAAAGCAAACAAAAACAAACAAAAAACCCCGGCAAAAACAAAACCAAAAAACCCAAACAAACAAAAAAAACCAAACAAACAAAAAAAAAAACCTGGCTCTGAATAGTAGATATTAATGTGAACACTATTTGGCTTCTTTAATTTACTAGCACCTCTTTAAAATGTACTGATGCAAGCTAGGACACAACAGTCCTGGTCTGGAGGAAGGGCAGGAAGGTCTCTGAGGCTCTTTCTGGCATTGCAGTTTGCTGCAGTCCCCATATGTCAAACTGGGGATGATATCCATGAAGAATCTGCTCTGCCTGTCCTTCTCCACACTCATCTCACTAACTTTGCACCCACAATCACGTTGGCTGCAAGGCAGTAAGGTTGGATACAAGGCGAAGTGAATAACTGTCACTGGTTAAAAAAATAGCTTAAATTACAAATTATAAATGCTAACAAGCAGCAGATAGTTGAGTTTGAGTCGATGGGGAAATGCCCAAAATTGAATTTCTGAACTCTCTGACAGAAACCTGATAGTGCAGCCTGGCTGCAACAAGTGCAGGCTCTTGTAGATTACCAGGACTAAACAAAAGTGACACATCCCAAGTCCTTTTGAAGAAAGGGACATGAGACAGAACCAACAATTAGGATGCTGACAGCACATTGTGCTTCTTCACACACACTCTTTTGGATTGGAACAGTCAGGCATTTATGGTTTCAGGAAGGAGGCCAAAAAGAAGAGTTCCCACAGAGGAACTCTTGGGAAGTCTTGGAGAGGAGAGCCCAGAAATAAGGAGGTGAAGATGCCATCTGGAGGAAGATCCCAGAAGTGGTGGAAGTGGCATTGGATCAATGAGCTGTGCAGAGAGGAGTGTTTGGGGAGGCCCAGGGGAGGTGCCCAGCAGCACCAAACTCCAGCAGCTGGAAACAGCAGCACACCATGAAACACCATGAGTTTCTGTCAGCCTTCCCTGATCTAGCACAGCCTCTCTCCCCTAGAGATTTCCAGGACAGCATACAAAGAGGGGAGAGGTGAACCTACACAGGGAACAGTGAATGGAATGAGAAACCAAAATCCTGCACACAGCCCCATCTTCTCTGGGATGAGGAGCAGGAAACAGCAGATCTCCAGATGGAATTGTGTATTTTGCTACCAGTGTGGCTGAGGAACTTTAAACAGAAAATGCATCCTTTTTTTGTCCTTCCCTCCTCTTCCCCAGGGAGCCTGTGGCCTGTCATTGTCAGTATAATCCTGGGGGAAGGTGACATGTCCAATGAATGTCACAACACACCTGTGAGAGGACAGTAACAGCAATGTGCACAGCTCTCAGAGTTGGAATGCCTGATCTCCAGCTCCAGTGCTAAGCCCCATACTTGCAAAGAGCAGACATGATCCAAAACCTCTCAGATGGGACCAATTCCCAGGCTCCTACAATAAACCCTTTGTCAGCTCAGCTGGAAAAAAATAATAGACAAACACCAAAACTAAAAATGCAGCTGCAATGAATCATCTGGTCACTGGTCACTTTGTATGACACAATTTACATGGTAGCCATAAACTGCTTTTTGTTCTGTCACGTTCCAAGACACCAAACTTACAACAAGCAAAAACCTTCTGACTTTCATGGAAACCCTGCAAGGAGAAGGGCTGCAGGAGTGTGCCTCAGTTTACTGGTTAGGATGCACAAGCCAGCTGCATGGAGGTTTCCAAAGTGCACAATGAGTTTGTGGAATCCCTCATTTCCCAAGGAAAGAGCTCCCCAGATCCCTCACACCATAAAAGAGAGCATTAGGCAGTGAATGAGAAGATCCTGTTTGCTGAATTAAAATATCACTGCCCACCTCCCAGCCTCAAGATCCATCACAGGACACTCACAGGGCCAGTGTGGGTTGGCCCTTGGCCACAGCTTGCACTCCACAGTTTGGCCAGCACTCAGGGCTTGTGAGCCACGACTTGGCCAGCTTCTGAGCCTCCCTATTTTCAACACAAATAAAACATTTATCCCCAAAATAAAAGCATGCTACATCATCTGGCATTCTAAAGAAACTGAGCTGCTGTGTATACACTATATTCTCTTTGCATAAGTTAACAGGGTGGCAACAATAATGCTGAGTAATGAGACAGGCTGCACCTTGCTGGGAAGCAGGGCAGCAGAAAACTCACTTCAAAGCATATTTGTTCATGAATGCAAGGTCACCTATTTAAAGAAAATGGCATTTGAATATTAAAAGATTATGAGTTAATGTGACCTCAGGATTACAGGCAATATACTAAGCTTGCAAAACACAGTTTTATAGATCCATTAGAGTTTTCTTCACTAAAAACTTATTTGAAAAACATTCTGACTATATAAGGTTAGATGTTAAATTTAGCACTGTTCTACAACTCTGGATGCTTGTAAACTGAACTTGGGTATCATAACTAGTTATTTAATGTCCTCAGTCAAAAAGCAAAAATGAAATATGCTGACTTTCTTAATAATTCAGAACACATTTTTGATATGGGTTCCACAGGATCAATAAGTTCATAATTTCACAGGAGGTACCAACTTGTTTACAGGCAGTCTTGCTTTAATGGAGACAGAAATCTCTTTTTGTTGTTTTGTATGCTTGTTTCTTTAGGAAAGCTGTAACAGTCAGCAGGGAATTTAAATCCATCCGAATTCTTACCTAGAGCCAATTCTGGAGAACCAGAGTCAATTCTTGGGACATCAGCTATAAATAAACTGCTAAATAGAGTGCAGTCATTGCTTGACTCAAGACAAAGAGGTACTTCCTGATTTCCTCCCACCCAACTCATTGCATCACAGTAAGAGGGAGTAAAAAAGGAGTGTTGGAAATCAAAGGTTTGCAACAAGAACTCTCTCCCCTTTATTTAACAGCACACACATCCCCATGTCCTGGGACTCTCATGCTGATGATGCTCAGGCAGAGAACACTGTAAAGTTGTTTGTCTCTATTTCACTGACAGTTCCTCTGCTGGCAATAGTGTAAACAGCAACAAAAATTTCTTTTGATACATGCCCAGGTTACACTAACACGAATTTTTAGGAGACAGAAATTTGCTGCTCAGCAGAATGCTGAATCAATACATTAGATTTCCCAGGGCATTTACATCACATGGGCTGAAGTATTAACAGAATAATAAATTTTGCAGAATGCCTTCAAGGGACAAGCTGCAATTTGACCACTGTTACAAATAAAGGAATTGGCACTAAGACTTTAACCCTCTGCCATGACAAGGAGGGGGAGAGCAGCTACAGCAGCAATCCTGCTGGATTAAGAATCATTCATACTGTGAGTTAAATACAGCACTTGAGTCATTTAGAAGAAAATTTTAAAACCTCTAATGGGAGACTTAAAACCAAAGCCCAACAACAAAAAGGCAAGCTCATTCCAATTTTTTTCTTTCCAATAACTGAATCAAGGCAAACTACTAACTCCTTGCATAATTCCATTTTATGGTCCGTGAACTTTATTATGAGATGAGAAAGAAAGAGAGAGAAAGATAGAAAGAGAAAGAGAGAGGGAAAGAGGTTGAGAGAGAAAAGAGAGAAAGAGAGAAAGAGAGAAAGAAAGAGAGAAAGAAAGAAAGAAAGAAAGGTTTTCTGCAAAGCAGTCACTTCAAAGCTGTTAGCTTTGCACTGTCAGAGTGAGGATGGCATTGTTCTGTCCACCTGCAGACACAGGAGATGCTTTTCAGTGGTTCCTTTAACTCAGCAGCCCAAAACATTGAGGCTCACTCAAGCTTCAAACACGGTCAATGGCAAAAATGCCACTGACTCTCTGGGGAATGACTGAACCCTTAGGAAGATGCTTATTGCAGGTGACAGGAATGCTAGGTTCCTGCTATGTGGAGTTCCTTGGAGGTCATCATAAATTCACACACTTCTGGAAATGTTCAACTGCAATCAGCCTAAACTCCATTAAACAAGGGATTAATGGGATTCAGCTGCTGGGAAGGTGTAGAAAGCTGCTCTTGTGAGCTGTTTGCAAGCAGAGCCTCTGAAGGAGAGATGACAATTATGCTGATTTACCTGAACTGTGGCCCTGATGCTCTTGGATGTCTCTGTTCTCTAAATTCACGAAAGCTCTGGTCTTTTCCTGCAGGTGAAAATAGATGCTGTTGACACAATTATCTGTAAAACTTATTGGGCACCAAGTTCTTTCTCATTTTTTTTTATCCCAAACTGGACGGTTGCTGGCCTCATGCATTATTTTCATGATTTCCTTAAAAACTGCTAAGATCTTACCTTTTGATTTTTCTTCATTTTTATCCAAGTAAGACTAATTTAGCATCTCTTGTTCTAGAACAGACAGGAAAACATGTCACCTACATAAGCTAGACAATTAGCTAGAAAAACTCATTCTCCTAAACTAAAAATAAATCCTGAATTTTAACCTAGTTTCTGGTGATCACTGAATACTTGCAGCTAAGCCAGCCAAGTCTGTAGTGTTTATTTCAGCACCAGCTCCTGTTTATTACACTATTCTGTGTGAGACAGCATTCAAGAGCAGCTGCATGAAAATTCCTATGTCTTTAACATTTCTTGCCCTCAAAAGATTTAGGGTGTATAGTAATTTTTGGGAGAGAGCAAAAGAAGGGAGGAGGTACCTACTCCTTATATCTTTAAGATAGATAGACAGACAGATAGGGAATCTAGGCAGACAAGCAGAATTTCTGCTATGGCTTAGAGGATGTCGTCATTCCCCATCAGACATTAGAGCATCACATAGGCACCCTCCTCCTGAAAGGCATCCCTGTAAAGCTCCCTCAGATCCAAGCTCTCAGAAATGTTGTTTGATTTATAAATGCAGTGCTCAGTTTATAATAAAACAACATTTCCTATCTACATGTAAGTATATTTCAAATTTTGCAAGGTAAGTACAAAGTAGTTTGATCTGGTCTCCCCTAACATTCGCTGTCCCCTCAACTTTCAGATGGTAAGCCTTTTCTAAAAACACACTACTCTTGCTGGATGTCTTCCTAAAATATAACCCAACCAGAAGCTACAAGTTGGATGCAGCTATTAGTGGCTGAATTCTTTGCTTTGGGTTATGCAGAATATCTAATTAAATTATTATCATGGCCACTTTTGGCCTTGAAACAAAAATAATATAAAACAACACAACATATAACATTTAATCCCCTTTTTCCCCTTCCAAAGACCTCAGGACTAAATTCTTTTCTACAGAATAAAACCTAAGAGTATATCCTGTGGTTACAGCAACCCATTCCAGCGAAGTAATCTTATTTGTTTCATCCCTGTAGTGATGGCAGAGTATTTCTGGGAAGCAGAGTTCTTGGTTTACAAATCAGCACCCACAAATGCCATTCTTCCTGTGCCACGAAACTCTGTGCAGCTTGTGGTGCTCAGAGTGTGCAGGACTGGTTTTTCCTGATGTACCTCAAGGCTAAGCTCAGCCATGGCACAGCCAGGTATTCTGGGAGGAGAGCCCAGAGTCTAAAACTTTGGGAAGGGAATGCTTGGGAGAAAGGGCAGCTCTTCCCTGACAGCCCTGCTGAAATGATGTATTAAAGGCTGCTACCTTCACCTGCTCTCCTCACTGTATTTTCTTGGTTTAGTTTTCATTAAGTCTGCTCATAGACTCAGAAACTCGCTCTGCCTGCCATTATTTATCATCAACAGTATCATTCTTGCACAAGCTGTGCTACCCAGGGATTCAAATGGAATATTGTGCCTTAATGCACACTCTGTGCACGTTGCATCCCAGCCATAAGCAGCAAGCCAAGTTCACAGAGCAAGGCAAAATTTAGCCCTTGTGCAATGCAACTGGATTTCTTGATTCAAAGAGCCAGATTTGGATTGGGCAGAAATCAATTAAAATCCACTTTCTGGCCCAAAGCTTCCTAAAGACAAAATCTCATTGATATCTCTTGATAAGATTGAAAAGTTCACTGAGCAATTGCAGTGCTGGAATAAGACTAAAAAATTCTCCTGTTCTCTCTGAGTCCAGCTCCTCCCTCACTCCAGACATTGCAGTTACAAATCAGTGCTAGTTTGATCTCACACTAATATCCCAGTTATCTTCATGGTTTCAGTTGCTGCAGGTTCTTGTTGCAAATCTCTGGTGTGCACACAGTGGCTGCAGAGACACAAGATTAATAACAGTGTAGGATAAAGTCAGAGGTGGCCATTTATTCTAATTTGTCTTGCCACGTGGGTAATAAAACACTTCTTGCCAAAAGTAAATGTGCATAAAGCTTGTTTTATATATCTTGCAGCTAAGTTTTCCTTTGCTAAATCTTATGATCAAAACCAACCCACACAGAGCACATTTATTACTAACATTTATACCACAGGATGAATTTCCTTCCTTAAACTGGATGCTGACTAAAGGAATTGCAGGGGAAGGCTAGGAGTTGAAATGTTACTTTTTGTAGCACCTTTGGATCCAACACAGCCATTTGACTGACAAACACAGACAATTCTTAACTTACTTTGGTACTTGGCACAGAGAAAAAAAAGAAGCTGTCAGATTTATGTAGTCAGGAGAATAGATTTATGTTACAACTATTCATAAAGGAAAAGCTCTTCGTGCCATTCTTCCCTCAGTTTCCTATGCCAGCCCTTTCCTGTTAACAGGATTTCCCAAGTCATATAAAATTTATTAGAGACTGATGGAGTATACATGTGCCTTTTACATGTAAAGCTGCTCTTGGACTCTAGGCCTGATCAAACCAAAGATGATCAACTCACAGCCTCAGGGAAGGAAATGAAGATATTTTTCTTTAAATCACAGGGAGAGAGATCAAGGAACTTTCCTTTCTCTTGGAGAAAAACAGTGATGCCCAATAGAGTACCCAAGGCCAATAGGAAAATATAGTGGGCAGCTGGAGAGAAAATAGAGTTTAAAAAGGGAACTGTTAACCATTCCTTGTGTCAGCTAGTCACGTGAGAAGAAAGGAAAAATTAAACCCTGGATAAAAAGTCCTTCAAGGTGTCTACAGATTAGTAGTAACTTTTACATCAATCAAAGCTTGTTTGCTCAACTCTGACACAAAGGATTAGTTCTGTGCCAGAAAAAGAAATGGTTAAGCTCTCTTTCATCTGCAGTTTCCTAGTTAATTTGAAGTACATACATCAGGTTAAGTCTCTGCTTGCAGATCATCAGGCTGCTCACAGATCTCTGGTGGTTGGATGGCCCCTATGGGATATGTTGATAATTTGTTTACTTGCCCCTTCCAGGCAGTGTTGATATACTCAGACCAGCCCAGCCCCAGGTCTCTGTATATAATCTCTGTTTACTGGTGCAGCTGCCAAGATAGCAACTAGAAAGGGAAGCCATCTGCTGCCAGGGAGTCTAAAAAGTTTAACTTTTACCAAGCTCACTGATGGGAAAAGAAGCACAGCTCTCTGGTGCTAGACCTGTTGATGTTAGCAAAGTCCTAGGAATGCCCAAGGCTAGGCAGACAGTTCAAGACTGATTGATCCTTCTTCTCATCTCTTCCCCAAAATCCAAGACTTGGCAAGAGGGGCTTTGTTATTCTTCCCCACACCCTTTTCATTTTCACATGCTTCTCTGCTTCTTGGCTCTGGCTGGGACCAGGAGCAAGGGCAGGATGCTCTCATCTTTCCAGCCTGACTAGAAAAGGGAAATATTAGAAATCTAATGAAAAGCATGTCCTCTGGAGATTTCCAGTTTGGCAGCTGCAGCTGTAGCTCAGATAATCAGCAAGACTTCTGGGTGCTTACTTGATGGGAAATATTTGGTTGCTCTGCAACACTACTTAAAGCATGCATGGAACAGGGTTGTTGCTGTGGATTAATGGAATCTGTCAAGTTAAAATCTGTATTTTCAGCTCAGTTTTACGAGGTGTTAGTACTCAACATACCAATGTCCTCACCACTCACCAGCATCGCTTATTTTCTGAATTATCTGACCCCTGGAGAGGTGCACTCTAATAAGTTTGTTTTGCTTCAACAGCCCCACCACTGAGAGAAACTGCTCTTTAATTTGCCATCACAAAAAGGCTGTTCACCAACAGGCATTTTTAGTCTGTGCCATCCAGCTTGTGCTTTGCTACAGCTTCCCACTTTCCTGCCCCTTTTCCTCCTGCCAGCTTGGAGTGTGCATGGGAGGCTGTCTCCAGACACTTCCCCTTGGTGGAGGTGTCCAGGTCCAGCAGCTCAGTGTTGGTTGCACAGTCTGTGGCTGCAGAGGGCTCCCAGTAAACCCAGCACCAAATGCACTGGAGAATTTTGTCCTTATTTAGTGAAAAGGTCTTGGACACGTGATGAACTGGTGAGCTCAACTGGGTGTGTACCAAATAGCCAAAGGCATTTGCCAGGCTTGATTTAACACCTTAGACAGGCTTATTTTGTTAAAGCTGAGCCAGTCTAAAGCATTTTGGGTTGGGATCCTGTGCAAAATCAGCCCTAAGAATAGGAAATCCATACAAAGTATCTCTAAACAGATACTGATGGGTACCAGGAGATCCATGATTATTTAAATGGATTTTTTAACACATTGCTTGACATAATTAACTGTTCTTGTTATTCTGTTATGCTACAGTAGCCAGCCATATGGTAGCGCACACATTTTTGGAATGGGATTTTTAAATTACTATTATTTTCAATCCTTTTTTAATCTAGTACAGAACATACATTACATGATAAATTACCAATACATTGCCTTAATAAATTGACATTTGGATCTAGCCAACACAGAGTAATTTTCCTAATTAAATGTCAATATGTGCCCAAGAGTACAGCTCTCCAACATTGCAAATGTCACAAATTAGCAAACAGGCAGAACCATCTACAACTCTGTTTCTCCAGATACCAAGGAGAAATTCTGCTGTTCATCTCCCATGACAAAACAGGGAAGAGGCAGCAGGTGCTGGGTGACCCACCAGAGGAACAGCAGCCACCACGGGGCCCTGTGCCTGCAGCACTCCACAAACACTCATCTCTCCTTCATTATTCCCTGCTGGAAAGCTGTCTTGTCAACCACAGCACACAGTGAGGGGAGCTAAAACTTGAATAGGAGTGTGCTGTTAGAGGATGTCACCTCTGAGCTCAGCCTAATCAGCCAGTGGGATGGCCCAGCACTAAAGTGGTCCTTAATTATAGCCAGCAATCTTAATCCTGGTGGGTTTGAATGAATCCTCTGCTAATGTTTCCAGTTGTTTTGGCAAAGCAAGGATTGTAGCAACCAAAAAAAACCTTCTCTTCAGCCTCTCCCTCCCCTGAGAAAGAGAAGGGACTTTGCTAACAGGATTCAGTCACCCTGTAGATGGGAATCCATCAAACACTGTGCAAGTAAAACCTGCTGTTTCTGTTACACACTTTGTGGAAGCAATTCTAGCTCCTCATCTTATAAAGATGATCTGATCTCTGTCCCCCTGGAGCCATCCAGCTACAGCAGCTTCTCCAACTTGCCTCTTTGTAACTCTTGGTCTTGAGTCCCTTGAATCCTGTGATGTTAAATTTTAATGCCAGTTCTGGATGATATATCAGCCCCACAGAAATGAATCAATAAAGATGCATTCTGTTGACAGCCCTAATCAAGTAAATTGATACAGTGACTTATTGCCTACCCTGTTGTGATATTGGACAGATTTTTCACTGCTATTACTGCTGAGTTTGGGGTTTTTTTCCCTGTCTTCATCGTACTTGTAAAACACTACCCATTGTAATTTTTAAATTGACTTGCATAAGAATAACTCCAAGAAAATGTAATTTCATGCTGTGACTGCAGGCAGTTTGCAAGTTGTCCACGTCTCCAGACTGCTTCCGTGGAAAACCAAGGATCTGAATTCATGCAGAAATCACAAACTTCTCCAGGAGAAATTTGCCCTTGAGGGATTCCCAAGGGCTGGACTTGCAAACCCACTCTGCAGTGCCACCTCGTGACAGACAAGGGCTGCTCGGCAAGCCTGGATTTTGGGGCTCAGATCCTGCACAAACTGTGGCTGTTAAAGCCATGCAGCGATATTCGCTGTGGACATTTCTAATAAAACCTCTTTTTTTTTTTGCATATTTGCCTATTTTGAAGGGACAGGTCTCCAAGTGCTGCAAGGAAAGGCTCTGTTTCTCATTGCAGTATCCTCTTAGGGCACTAAGAGTTATCCTGGCTGCTCTTCCTACATGGTTGTTGGATGTTATTAATTGGAAAAAATGAGCCTTAGGGCAGTCACCTTTGACTCTGTCTGCTCCTCCAATAGAAATCTCTTCAGAAGCTTTCCTCANATTTTGAAGGGACAGGTCTCCAAGTGCTGCAAGGAAAGGCTCTGTTTCTCATTGCAGTATCCTCTTAGGGCACTAAGAGTTATCCTGGCTGCTCTTCCTACATGGTTGTTGGATGTTATTAATTGGAAAAAATGAGCCTTAGGGCAGTCACCTTTGACTCTGTCTGCTCCTCCAACAGACATCTCTTCAGAAGCTTTCCTCAGCTGCTGCCTGGTCCAGTAGAAACCGAGTTCTCCAGCCTCAGAGATTCTTTGCTCTTCCAAAAGCACTTCAGCTGCAAGCTCTGTGTCCATCATGAGTCCAAGAGACATCAGTTTATAGAAAATAGGTTTCCTTACATTCCAGGACCCTGCTGGTCTTTGCAGAGCACACAAAACAGTGAGCTTTGCTCCAGAGAGTTTTGAGAAAGAGTCAGGAGATGATGTTATTCCTCTTTGCCCACGCAAATCCTGAATTTTCCCTGTCTTCTCTTTAAACCTTTTTTCTCTTAGTTATTTGCTCACATAAAGGAGAGAACGAGCATGACTTTTACCCAGTGTTTAAAGAACTCACTTGGTGCATAGGAGGGTTGTGATGTAGTTTCACTAAATAATTTACCCAAAATAGTGACAGCAGAAGTCTGAGAGAACCACCCACACAAGGCAGGATTTCAATCATTTTCCTCAGATCTAATTCAAGATAGAAAAGAAAAAAATCACTTCTCTAGTCCTCATGTAGATGCAATTTGTCTTCATTCTTTTAAATAAAGCTATTCAAATCCAAACTAAAGAACAATCCAATTCACGAGTCAGGGAGAAAAAAATACCTAATCTTCCAAACATCCACTAACACAACATCCCCTATCCAATTTCTTGTACTAAATAACTAGAGTTCTACTGTTAAAATTAATCCCTATTTTTGTAGGAAGCTAAAATGCCCACTTCTGACTTGTGGTAAGCTGCACACCTAATTCTGGGCTCCAGATTCTGCTAGACAGCCCAGATGATTAAGCAGTGACCATCACAATGCTTCACCATTTTTGTTACATTTGTTCCCCAGCTATAAAGTTGATCTGGTAATATTTTCTAATCACATTCATAATGAAACTGACATTCTTGCTCTAGAAATGAAAAGGCCTTGAAGATTTCATTGATAGACACTGTTTAAGAGCAAGTTGCTCTGCAATGTATGAAATCAAAATAAGATTTAATTAGGAATTATCTTCAGTGGGAAAAAAGTATATGGGAGAAATGCTTTAGTGCTTATCTGGAATACAATGGCAGCAAAAAAATAAAGGTTTGGGCTTTGAAAGGCCTTTCTAGGTAGAATCATGCTACACAATGAGATTGAATATAAACTACATTTTGGGATAAATACTCATTTCCTCATTAGGATTTCAGTAGTTCCAGGAAATAAAACAATTATTGATTAAATAGACTGAAACAGTTTAATAGCTTCCCTTTTCAAGAACAAAATTCATCTAACTCTTCCTTTGTCATAATTCTTTGAATAAATGTTAGCTGTCTGTACTCTGGAGAGAGAGAGATTCATGAGTGTGATTAAAACACTCTAAAAATACAGAAAAATAAGAACTATTGCTGCTGGAAGTAGAACAATTCTACTGAAAACCTTATACCATGTCAAGGCTGCTTACTGCAAGTCATCAGTGCAAATTATTTCTGGCCCAGCCTGACAAACAAGTAGCCATCTACCTGGTTTTAGACAGGAAACAAAAAAACCCAGTCCACCCCTTGCTTTACTCCTACAAAACATCCAGGGGAATCACAAAAAAAAACAAAAAAACAAACTTGTTCACCCAATGATATTTTGGATGTAAGAGAGAATACCATTCAGCAATTCATTTAAATAGAAGTTTCTCTCGGCAGAAACATTTCCTCTTCAGCAGGTGAAAATGTAAAAGTTGTGAGGTCTGCTTTGCAGGTTTTATATTTAGTTACTCTGAACATAAAACACGACTCAGCCCCTAGATTTATGTCCACCTATGCAGCTCCTGACGTTTTTGGCATCTTCAGTTCAACTCATCATGCCAGTGTGGCAGTGTTAAGCAAGCAAAACCTCCCAGCAGAGTGGGCTTGGATAAAGCAGCCACGATTTTGTGGTGCTCACTGTGTTTGTGTCAGAGCTACTGAGGGCAGCCAAAACCAGCTTGCTGAGCAGCACAATATAAACAGCCTTTAAATCTTCTCTACTTGTAATAGGTGGGCAAAGGCAAAGCTGTGCAAAATTTATCTGCCTTTTTATTGGTTTATAGCAAAAGAGAACTCGACTCACACAATGTTGGCAATCTTAAAACTGCACATATAAACAAAATGAGCCATTAACCAGCTCAACTCAAACCGTGCAGCAGCAACACCATAAAGACAATAAAACTGATTCCAGCATCTCATAGCCCCCCACCACAGCTTCAACTCAGTTTACTCTTCTGAGGAATTTCCCTCCACCTGTGGACTTGGAAGAAATTCCAGATTCCTACAGCTGAATCCCAAAAAGGGACCATGTGCCCACCCCATGAGCCTGGGGAGGCTCATCAGAGTCTCCCCATCATGGACAAATGATCTCTAACAGATCTGTAGAAATCTCTAACAAAAATTCTGTAACTAATGCCAAAGAACAACGTTGTTTTTTTTTTTTTTTAATATGAACTTCAGGTGTCCATGTTGGCTCCCAGCAAGTTTCCCACCATTCCCTCCAGCCATAAAATACAAAATATTTGAATTGAAAAGGACACAGAATTTTGGTAGGTTTTGCAAACAACCTTTTGCAGAGGTTTAAAATTAAGTTTCTATGTCCTGAACAAAACAGGGGATGTCAGGAAAGTTTAAGAATAGTTCCAGTGTCTAAAGGCTTTCCCTTGTCCTTGAGATCCTCACTGTCTCAACTTGGTTTGGAAACATGGTTTTCATCACAGGAGGTTTTTAAGTTTGGATTTTTGCTCAGCTTCTGTCTTCGATGTTAATTTTATGATCAGATGTTTCCTTTTCCAACAGTCAGTGTTGTATTTTCACCTCAGATTTATTTCCAGCACTTGATGATACGCCATCAGAAAGACTTAATTCATTCCCTCTTTCTGCTGGTGTTTGTCATCATCAGAAGACTGCCTTCCAAACTTTAAAAATGTAAATGCAGAAACAAGTAAGGCCATTTCATGGCGCCATCATCTATGGGGAAAATGTGTTCTCCAAAAATTCTGGCATTATTGTAGAAATTCAAAGTAGGAATTTTTATTTTTTAATATTTTTCAGAGGAATCTTAAAGTACCACATGATGCAGGAAAAAAGAAACCTCCCAACATAAGCCTGAATATTAAGCAGATAATTTATGATGCACTAGTATTATTTTTTTTTTCTCTTTAAATCAAATATTGCTGTCATTTTTATGCCTTTGGGATATTGTTGAATTCCATCTCTTTGAAAAAATTGCAACTATGACGTTCACATCAGTGTGCCTGGGAGAAAATTCTGCTACTGGTGGGCTTGTGTCAAACATTAAGCTCAGGAGAATTTGGGATGTGGGACTGATCTTTCTGCAGCTAAGCTCATTGGGTAAAACCTTCCAAGCCCATGTCCATCATCATCAAAGTAAGCCAAATCCTCTTCCAAACCTCTTAGGAAGAAAAATAATCTGACTATTGGTTTTGACTAAGGTAAAGGACTTTTTCCACCCTTCCATTTCATAAAAAAAAAAAAAGGATTTTAATGTGCAGCACACTTCCATGTTCCTTTAAGGAGAAACTCCTTCCTGGCACAAAGATCCTCAGCCAAAGATTTAGCACCGTGCCCACCTGATGCTAAATAAGAGTTCTTGGTAAGGAAGATAAATAGAATAATTGTGCCTTTCATGCACTGCAGCAAGAAGTTATGGATCATATTATGGGCCCCACAAAATATGTGGAAGGGACAGAGAATTTTACTGTGCCTGCACCAGGTTTCTTTTTATAGAACCAGTGTGAATGGGATTAAAATAGAAAAGGTCAAAAAGGTTACAAATACAAAAGGTTATCTAAGAAAAGATAATCATCTAGGCATTCTGTTTACTTATCATTTTGATATTACTGAAAATTTTAATATAGGTAAAGTTATAAGAAAGTTAACCCTGTACAAAAGAAATGCCAGTCTACATCAATCCTATTAATGATTTCATTTAAAACTTTTTATTTTAGGCTACTTCTCAGAAGATTTCACTGGAAAAATGAAAGGCAGTTGGGAAAGAATATTACCCTTTTTTCAGAAGCAGAAAATAGTCTTGCTTTTCCATATGGATAACCTAGACTTCCAGAAAACCATACAATAATGTGGAAAATTGTCATCTTGTCATAATTTCAACAAACAAAAGAGATGTTAGTCCTCTTTGCAGTCTTTTCTTGTCTTTGTTTTTTAGCAAAGAATGGAGAATTGAAAAAATTAACAATGTTTTCATTAGATATCACCAGGTTTAAATTTCAATGATTGATTTAGCCACACCTAAATTCAAAGATTTACAATTAGGAATCTCTTACAGGAAACATCTAAGGGATTTCCAGCCCAAGATTAAAATTGGCAAACCCAATATTAAGTTGCTACCTATCAGAACACCAAGACTTCTGAAAAATATTTAGTAGGGAGCAATAGAAGTACAGCAAGATATATTCATTAACACCTTCAAGTAGGCCCATTCTGCTAGATACCTTCAAGGAAAATGGCAAAGAAAGGTTTTTCTCCCACACTTTTCAGAGAGAAGCCCTTATGCCCAGATTTCAGAAAAGATTTTTTCTAAAAACACATTCTCAATCCGCAATTATCTGGTTTCAGCTCATCTCAAAACCAGAAGCCAAGTGAATTTAGCAGATCTGTTTGGAGGCCTTACTTCTGCAGCTTTTGCATTCTTTCAATTCACTTGGACTTAGCTCTGATACACATAATTTTCAATGTTTCGTTTAACATTAGGCTTTTGCATCCAAGATTTTCCACTTCATTTGCAAGGTCAGAAAGCACATTTACACAAACTGCTTAGTAATGCCACAAGAAATCTGAAAGTCACCAAATATAAGAGGAAAAACAGAAAGGAAGGAAAGAATATTATAGCCATTAGGGAAGCCTAAACAACAGGAATAGCAGCAAGCCTGTAACACCTGAAGATTGAAAATAGGGAAACACATTCAAGGGATTCAAGGACATTCAGATTCTGGCTGTTTGAACGACACCAGCCTCAGGAAAGGTACAATGATTTTGCACAAAAGCTGACATTAAAACTGATCTTGATTTTCCCATCTCCCACTCTTACAAATCCATGAGTTCTTCCCTTTCTTTAAAATAATAATGATAAAAAGAATTCCCAAGCACATCCAGGAGCAAAGTATCATAATTTCCAAAATAACACTGGCTGATCAGCAAACCTACACCTGAAATGATGTAGACTGCCATTTCTTTTATATAGGGTTAACCTTCCTATAACTTTACCTATATTAAAATTTTCAGCAAGGTTCACCTCTGGCTGGGAAAGAGCAGAGGTGTTTCCTGTGCAACCACATTTATTTCCAGTCAGAATTCCTTGGGGTGGAGATTTCCAGCAGCACTCTCCTGTCTGGGCTGTCAGAGATCAGCTGTCCCTGGAAGGAGATGGTTTTTTTGCCAATGCCCAAGATCACAGTAACAGCACAGAGGAGGCACATGGTGCTACTGGTGGCCCAGTTTTCCATGCCAGTGGCCCAGCTCTCCCTGCTCCCAGGAGAGTGAAATCTGCTGGGCTCTGCCTCAAGCCCTGCCACGCTCATTTCTGCTGGCACAGGATTTGAAAATGTCGGGTTTTTCTTCCTTAGACCCTGGTCTTTCCCCTGTTTATTTCTCCTTCTCTAGTACTCCCCTTGCTTTTCCCAGAGGGAGCAGCCCTATAACAACAAATCCCTGTGGGATTTCATTTTAAAAGCCTTCCACTGGGGAACAGCCTTATGTTGTTCCAATACCTTTTCAAAAGTTTTCCACATCCAGAGAAGTTTCTGCCCTGACTCAAAACGCACACATTTCATCAGGAGGGTCTGTCTGAAGCATAATTGACATTTCTGAGTGCAGATCCTCACTCCCTGTAAAGCAGTGTCAGAGTTAACACTAAAGGAGTTAAAAACTACACTAGAGGAGTTAAAAACAACCCCTCTCTTCCCAAAAAATAAAAATAATTTTTAAAATTAATAATAAAAACCTTTACCTTTAAACAAGTCATCTTTAAAACAATATCCCATAAATTAACATAACCCATAAACACAACTATAAAAAAACTTCTAAAAAATAGAAAAAACTTCACAATCACAGATTTTCCCAAACAACTACCATTCATTAAAAAAGCACAAAACCCCTATTTTTTCATATAAAAAAGTCTCCATAACATTTACAAAAAAAAACTTCTCTCCCTAAGTAAACTAAAAATAAACTATTCTAAAAGTAATAAACTAACTAAAATTTTAAGTTTTATTTCTTTACATTATCAATAAGAAAAAAAAGTTTTAAAAAGTATTCTACAAATTTCATTCTAATTCTTATTACTCTTTCTTTTAATTGCTATTAATAAAATTTTCTTTATACCCTTTTAAAGTTTTAAACCTACTTTACCTTTCTCCTAACCCTACCTCATGACAAAAAATAAATGCATTCATAATTAACCAACCCCAAACCCACCACACTCTTTAATACATTAACCAAAAATGTCAAAATCAACAAAATCTTAAATTAACCAGCTAAAACCACTACAAGGAGGGACACAGACAGATGCAAACTGGTTGGTGGCAAAGTGAGAACACTTTAATCAGCCTGTTGCCTCCAAGTCAAATTTGACATTTCAGAAAACACAAGGATCAGCATACACTTGGGAAGCCATGGAAATGGAGAAAGCAAAAGTCAAAAGTGGGAGAAAGATCAATACTTTGGAGATGGTTGTTGGTTTGTTTCATAGATTTCAAAAAAGGCAGGAATTATGTCTACTCATTTTTATTTTGTTTTTGTTTTTGTTTTTAGTTGTCCAATCACTTAAATACTCTATGAAATGCTCTATACAAACAGTATTTTTCTGTTTTAATTTTGGCCCAGACCCCTTGATGGCATCCTGTTTAAGCAGAGAAAGGATTTTGTTTTGAGACTTCTGAGTTCAGTGACATTTTTGAGGTCTGTGCTCCTTCTCAAGTTATGCTCCAAAGAATGTCTAGGTTTTGGTGGTGAGAGTGTGAAGTTTGAAAATATGAACAATCAGCTGAGGAGAAAAGGAAAAGAGGGAGGATTAGCTATAGGAATGATTCTGCAAACTGAGAGCCTGCTGCAATCCAGGGAATTGAAAACTGCCATGGAAAAAACAAGCTATAGGACAGCTAAAAAACAACTTTGGAAAAATTTTGTTTATTGAAATGAAAACTATTAAGGATAAGAGGTAAAAAATTCCTCAGCAGAGAAATTAAAAATTTACAGGCCTGCTCTAAGTTAGAGGAAAGTAAAATGCAGGAGCTGTGAGTTCCAGAAAAAAAGATAATTCTGTGTTACTTTATCTTCAAACTGAGTCTCTTTTTTCCAAGTCCTTGTGCTCTTAAAGCCTCAAACCCCCCCCTACCAGAGCAGCATCTCTGCTCTGAGTTATTTTTCACTGCTGCTCCAAATCTCTGAATTAACTGGTGAAATCAGGAAGGACAGGCTAGCACCAGTTCAGCAGAGTAGTGTGGTAATTCCCTGATTCACTCTTTTGAGATACAAAAATGCCATCATCATCCACTGGGACATTTCAGATCTACTGAGCCAGGCCCAGGGGTAGTCACAGGCTCATTGAAAGAGAACTGAGTGAGTCACTAGGTGGGACACCACCACCTCCTCACAGTGGAATAAGGTAAAGAATAATCCCAGTTTCCTCTCTCTTTCCCTCTCCATCCAATATTGAAATATCAGTGTCATTTCCTTCAATATGTATTTGGCCAAAGAATAAAACAAACAAACAAACAAACAAAAAAACACAAAAAAAAATTTAAAAATCAGTTTTCTCTCCTGATTTCTTAGTTAAGAAAGAGTTTGGAGTGTTTGCCTTATTTCCTGCATCAAGGCTTTAAGATCTTTTAGGAAATGATCCAGAAGTGCATCAACATAACAGAAACAAAATGTTCAAAGTCCTGAAGATGCAGACTTCTAAAAGAACAGCAGCACAGCTCACAGGGGGTTATTTACCTTGTCAGGAAAACTGTACAAAATTCACAAAATTCACACACTCCTTCAGTACTGGTGGGGCTTCAGAGGCACTCAGCAGCCAAGCACATAATGTGTTTTCTGTGAGGAGCCAGGAACTTTCATTTCTATTCCAAAACTCCCTTCTCCAAATTACAGAAAACACTGCCAAGCCAGGAATCACTTTGGCTCCAACTGCTAAGCTTATTAACTGTGGTATTAAACAGCATATGAAATGTGTGTGATGAGATTTACCACACAGCTCTTCAAATCACGAGAGCTTCTGGGAAGAGAAGAAACCCTCTCTCAAAATTATTCCCTTTTGCAGTTCAGCTCAGAAAAGCCAGCGTTATCCTCAATCTTTGAATGCCAAAAAAATCAATTCCAAAAAAGTTTCTAAAAGCAAACTTAGGGGATTTATTGTTGGATATAAAATTATATGGTTTTTGTGAGGCTGTCCCAGAAAACAAAGACTTTCTTACCAAAGGACAGACATTACCAGGATGGTCTAGAGAGTAGCTGCCTGTTACCTCTGACATCATTCCAAATTTAATCATAACAGTTCTTTCCTGAGAATAAATAATAATAAATAATCTTTGATAAATAATTATGACTGTAAGGAAAAAAATGTAACCTTACTTCTCCATATATATTTCCAATAGGATAAACACAATGTTAAAAAAAAAATGGGATGCAGCAAATTTGATAGGAATTTGAATTAAAAGGAAATAAAGCATTGAATAAATAAAAATGTTCATCTGCTTACATTTGGATCTTCTTCCAAGCCAAGGAAGAGAGTATAACCCCTAAATCCAAAGATATTCATGGTGAAACTTCAGTGACCTGAAATTTAGAAAATGTACCCAAAGATTGAGCCTGTTTCTGTTCAAGGAATAAGAGAAGGCAGAAGTGATGAAGAGAGTAGCATCTTTTCACTTTGTTTGGCTTGCTTCACTTTTTAGGGGTTCTAGAAACTTATTCTACTAAGGTTTGGTACTTATCTATTGTTAGAAATGCAATTTACTTTGATGGGCAGAAGCTCTCCATACCTCCAGACTTCAAAACAGCCACATCCACCTAGAAAAGTTAAAACGTTATCTCTGTATCACAAAAAAACAAAACAAAACAAAACAAACAAACAAACAAATGAAAAACCAAAACCAAGCAACCAAAAAACCAAACCAACAAAAACATCCCAACCAACCCAATTCAATAAACATAAAAAAAAACCAACTTGGTAGCCACAGCCCAGAATAAAGGGATGTGGCATCAGGAGAGTCTCCCACATGACCACCCTGCAATCCTTCCAGCTCCACAGCAACGTGTGGACTCTCCCCAGAAGAGTAAATAGCAGCAGATGAGGACAAGGAGATTTACACACAGGGCACAATTTACAGTCCTCAGCAGCAGCCTGTCCAAAACCCTCCAGGCACTCAGGTGTTTTCCCTCCTCTTTTCCCCAAATTTATTTTCAGCTCGAGAGCGTAACTTTTCTACTGACAGATTTCCTGCGGGCTTCACATTAATGTCCCATTATGGGACATTATTAAAGGACCAAGCAGAAGAAAAGCCATCCCTGAGAGCTCTGTTTGGATTTCATCCATCCCTCAGTGCTGTGTTTGGATTTCAGACTGACAGGAAGCTCAGTCCCTCCGTTCCTGTATCAGCTGGGGCAAAGGCAGCCTTTCATCCCTGGACCTGCTTGCAACACGCCTTGAGGACTGGAAAGGAAATGAGAGAGTCAGGAAGTTTTACAGGAGTTGGAAAAGAGAAAGGAAAAGAAGTCATAGAAAACGGAGAGGAAGAATCCAGTGCACAGCCACAGTGCAATCAAAAAATGAAATAAATCCAACCCACCAAACCGCTACGTCCTTTAAGAAAAAGTAAATTTTTCCAAGTACAGAGGAACTGAATTAAATCAAATACAAAAGCTTGTGATTTGGAGTACAAAATTTACTTCAGCCACTACAGCACTGAGTAAAAAAGAAATCAGCGTTGCCAGTAGCAAAATCCAATATTCACTTTGAATACAAAATTATGATAATACTATTGGGCAGCCAAGAAAAGCACTTACCTGCTGTGCGGAATTCTGTGAAATAGATTTCATTTCCTTGCAACTGAAAAAAGAAAGAAGTTGGAAGTTCTTGATATCTACAGCTAGTTTCAATGCATGATTGGTTGTTTTTTTTTTTTAAATCTGAAAATATCCTAGTGCATGTGTGTACACCCAGAGCTGCAGGACCCTCATGGGGTTAGATGTAGCAAGGATAGAAGTAATTCCTCTTTAGACACCAAAGACATTCATCCTCTTAGCACCTAAGAGCACTCTGGTCCAGAAATTATCACATTATCAGCCCACATCACCCTAAACTCCCCCTATATCAAGTCATCACTGGATAAACCCACTGAAGTCAATGGAAATATTCTGTTTGTTAAATTTCAGCTTATGGCTTTGACTTTGTTAGACAACCATTTCTCTTGTATCTTGAAGAAAATTGGCTCCAAAATTCACGCTTCCCTTTCCAACTGGGTCGTTACATGCAGTTCTTGATTTTACACTGTTGAATTATTATTGAATTATTGAATTCTTGAATTATTACACTGTTGAGGTCTTTTTTCTGTTGGAAATATGCTTCCAGTTGCAAGTTGGGAAATAGTTAAAAGTTCAGTTACGGTCAGAAGATTGACATTGTGGAAATTGCTGGGCCTGGGGGAAGCTTCAATTCTGAGTTGCACAGGGTGAATCAAGTATTTATTTCTGATTCACTGCTGAGCCCTGGCCAGAACAGGAGAGGTATCTGACACTGGGAACCATTATTAAGGCTGTCAGCAAAAGTCAGGCTGAATAATTCTTATTGCAGAGTGACACAGGAGGTGGAAGGAACACCTTTGGCATTTCAAACACTGAAATGTGTTGAAATTTCAGGCTGCTAGAGATTGTCCTACATAATCCTGCTTGCAAGTTAAGAGACTGACTCACACAGGTAAGAACAAATAGAAGGAGAACAAATAGAGCCTTCCACAGCCATTTCCACAGGAATGTTTTCTAACTCTAATTCCACTCAGCAGCCTAAGACTGGCAGAAGGTTTAACTGAGACCTGTTCAGGGAGACTTCTCAGCCTGCTTGTGGCACTAAGGAGGCTGGTCTTTGGAAAAAAAATCCAAATTGCTGATTGTTCAGCATAAATTTGCAAAGGTAAACGGGAAGGCTCTCTCTTTTGTAAAAGGCAAAAAGAAATTAAAACGACAGCTGCAAGTAACAACACTTTGATAAAGCTTAAAATATAAATCTGGGTTGTTTTTTTTTTCCAGACACGAAGTGTTTGGAACTGATTGATAACTTGCATTGTAATATTTCCTTTCCACTTGAAGTAAGATAAAATACAAGTTGGTATTTTTTTTACCAAGAATGTGACTCAATAATTAGGGAAGGAGACTGGAAGTCAAAGAATCTAGCTGTAAACGATTCAGATTCAGATTCCAGATTCAGAAATACACATATCTTGACTACAATGAGAGATTTATGCAAGTTATGTTGCCTTTCTGGAATGATTCAAAGGGATAGGTATGGCAGGGGCTGTGAATGCTTACAAATATTTAAATAGATGTTTACTAGACACATAAAACACTCCTGCATATTTCTACAGACTAGCTTTCATTATTTAAATGTGATATTTAAAAATCCTGTTCTGTAGATTAGTGACAGCTTTGTTTCAACTGGTAAAAGAAAAAAAAAAGAAAAGAACATATATAAAGAAAAAGAAATTAACAACAAAATAGAACCAGAGATTCAGAATAATTCCAGTCCAGAACAAGGCAGAATAAAGCCAAAGGTAAATTTTGTTTCAAGTGTGTACTTGAATCATAAACTCTCATTTGACCTGCATTAGGATTTCAATGCACAAATCTTACTTCTTCAAATTCTGTTTGAAGCCAAGTGTTTTCAAAGCAGACCTGCACTGGAGAATTAATCAGCCATCTCCAGACCACAAACCAGCTTTGGTAACATTATGCAGATACCATCACAAGACCCAGGTACTTGGGCACTGCCTGGAATTGCAGACAGCCATGCATTTAAGTGCTATTTGGGGTTTGAATTCTGTCAGCAGCTGAGAAGGTCCCAGCCTGGCCATCACAGCTGAGGGCAGGCAGGGATACACTGCAGGTGGCACCTTCACTGATGTCTGTGCTCCTTCCCAGATTCCAGAGCTGGTCACTGGTGTACTTGAAATATCCTGATTACTCAACTGATTTTATCTCAGACTCTTGTATAATTAAAATATTTTATGGGATAAGTTTTAAAAAAAAGGAACAAATCAACAGAAGTCAGCTAAAAGTCATATGTGTGGGGAGTCTAGATAGCAAAGGTCAAAATGTTTTAGAGATCAGTATAACAATAACTTTTTTACAATGTTTTCAATCTACATTTAATATTTTTCTGTCATTGTTACAATTTAATGAGCTTATCCAAAGGTCAGTGAAGTCAGAGGGAGCCTTTCCATTTACATCCACAGGCTTTGGATTCAGCCAACAGCTTGACAAGTACTCTGGGACAATTTTGGGTGAAATCATCTGCAAAAACGAAAACTTAAGCACATCTAATGAAGCAATATGGATTTCAAATTGAAATTTCAAATTTCAAAAGGGTCCTCAGACAAAGGATGAAGAAACCTGATTATAAATCCCTGGAGGTATAGACGCTTTTGTATTTTCCAAAAAATGTTGCCAGGAAATATAATAATTATTTTATAATTATTATATTAT
>WEZZ01037737.1:35502-125807 GCA_013400585.1 Chloropsis cyanopogon | reverse complement strand
AAAAAAAAAAAAAAAAACTCCAAAACATAAGACAAAACTCCAATGGCATCTCAAATGGCCAAACTTTAAACATCTAACCAGCTTCTCCTCCCACTCTGAAAGTAAGAGAACTCCTTTTTAACTATTTTTATTTAGAAATGAAGAAACAAAGACGAGGAGGAATTGACAGGGGAAAGATCTCAGCTCTGGGCACTCAGAGCATTCTTAGCAAGTGACATCCTCCCATCATCCCTGTTGATTCAAGTGATTATGCATGATGATGTGACACAGAAGAAAGCAGGATTTAACAAGGGACTGTACACCACAGCTCAACAATCCAGCAGCCCACGCAGCTGGAGTACAATTAGGAATTACTCAGCCCAGTCAAGTCTCCTGAGGAGCACCATGACCTTCACCCTGTTGTGCACAGACACTTCCACGTGCCTCTGGCTGCCCAGGACTGACACACAAAGCTAAAGGAGCACAAATGTGTCTCTGTTTTCCACCATCCAGAGCCTCCCATCCTGCAAGGAACACCAGGAGCTGGGTGCAGTCCAGCACAGACAGCAAGTGCTGTGCAAATGCAAATTAGGTGCTTACTTAAATATTCCACTCTCTGGCATTTCATCCAGGTTTTGGTGGGAGAAAATTGCTGTGCATGCAGTGGTGACACTGAAGCAGTTCAGATTGCCTGGTGCTCCCTCTGTATCCAAGCTGCTTAGCTGGGGTTTGCATGTTGAATCTCACTCATGTTCCTGGCCTCTGAAACACCTTTGTTTGCCATGTTTTTCCCATGTGTGTCTAATTAAAATCATCACAGACCCATGAAAATTTTAAAGTGCATCTCTACCTGTCTCCACTCTGATGGCCTTCAAACCAAAGCACAGACAATTTCCTCTCCAAAGCCAAACCCAGTCAAGTCACAGTGTCAGTCCACGTGCATCCCTGTTTGTGGAAAGGACCACAATTTATGGCAACCTTCCAGTCTGGGCTGGATCAATGCTCAAATACACAAATACACAAATCAATCACCCCAAATACACAAATGCTCCTCCTTCTCTGCTCCCACACCCAGAGATTTTGGACAGTAAGCCTTAATTCAGCAAAGAACAGAAAAGGGGAAGGTGTTCCCTCTATTCCCCACAGTCACCCAGCTGCCAGGATGAGTTTGGGTAGCACTCCTTGCCCCCAGGCTCCTCTTGAAGGGTGAGGCACCAGATCCAGCTCCTGCAGAGGTTCCTGCCCTCTCCATTCCCACCTCTGGTAGCCCCAAACTCCACCATGGGGCACCACTGATGGCAGAGTGCATCAGGAGAGAGGGCACCGTGCAACAAAACACATTCAGAAATATTTTGGCAAAAAACAGAGCACCTTTTACATGGGTCTTTCAAAATATGGCATTAAACACAGCAAAAAGCAATCATCATTGTTACACACAGCATTATGTATTAGTTCAAGAGGAATATGATGTTAGAGAGAGAGATTTTTAGGGGATGCTTTAATGCTACTCAATAATTTTTTTTACTCTTGGTTAAAAAAATTATCATTGACCTTCAAAACAAATAAAAATATGCTTCTGATGCTTGTTTGAATTGAAAAAAGAGCTTGAAATCTGAGTGGTTCTGGACAAAAGACTCAACACCTCTGTGAAAAAGAAAAACAGCCTAGGTCTGAAGTCCTGTTTCCTATCTCCTGCCTGATTCCCTAGCAAATGACTTCAAAGGATGGGAGCTTAATTTCTCCTCACTCAAAGTCAGGCCTATTCCTGAAGGAATGCCTTTATTCCCATTGCCCATTTGAAAAGTCAGAATGTACTGCACAAAAATGATCTATACTTGCAGCTTAAGAAACCAGGTTTTGAAATAGATCTAAATTAGGTTTAGCCATCTCTCACACATCCCAGCCTGAAGGAGCACCCTAGCAACAACCTTTAGCATTTTGCAAACATTTGCTACTAATTAGGGGTTCTTAGAACAATAATACACAGCTCCATGCTTTACAGAAAGAGGCTAAAAGCAGCCTCAAAAGTAAGCCTCAGCCTTTAATTTAAACCAGTGCCATACAAATTCTCAAATATACATTGCAAAAGCTTCCCAAAACACTGCTCTGATTAATGGCTCCAAAAACTTGTAAAAGCTCAGCTGCCAAGCATTAAAATGTAGGCTGAGAAAAGGCTCGTGTAGAGCAGCTAAACAAAAATCCTTTGAAACAGCTTTTCCCTGCACCTTGAGCAATGGCAGCACAACAGAGCAGCCCACAGGAGAGCTCCCAAGAGCTGCAGGGAGCTGTTCTGGCTCAAGGGCTCCCATCCCTGCTTCCCGTGAATCAGACCCTGTGACAGGCCAGGCTGCCCCATCCACCCCCATCTCTGATCTCTCAGCCATGGCTCATCCATTTACACCACCAGGCACTCTCTAAAAGTTCCCCTGTTACTGCCTGAGCTTCTTCCAGCCTTCAAGTGCTCTTCTCTTCCCCTTGATCCCAAGCAGGAGACAGAAAGAAGTGGGCACAGAAGCAGCATTATCCCTTTCAGCTCCCTCTTGTTTTTATTCTCAGGTCATCTCTTGTTAGAGCATTCTTAGCTCCAGCCCACCTGCTCCAGGTGGCTCTGCTTGGGCAAGATGCTGTACAGAGGGTTGTCCCAACCTTAAACCCTTCTGTGATTCATGTTAGCTGGGCTTAAGAAAGAAAGAAATTTACCATGGAAAGCCCAGCCATAAACCCTGGGAAAATGTATTGAATACAACACATTTGTCAATACAAATGTAGTGACAGAAATTCCTTTAGCAAGAGACTCTGGAAAATGCAACATCTGATCAGGATGAACCTGGATCTTAAAGCAAAATAGCATCTGATAGGGTTGCTCCTTGTTGAGAAAAGAAGGGGTCCATTTTTGTGGTTAATTTTTATTTGTTCTCTTCTCACTCTATTCTACATTTAACTGTTTAACACTCACTATTTAACAACTCCTGGGTAATTTTTAGTGAAACAAATTTGTGGCCGCAGCCTCTGCGATGCATTTTCAATTTTCTCTCTGAAGGGGTAAGGAAGGTGTTACAAAACTATTCTATTTGTCTTTAATGCAAGAACTGCATTGGCTTAGAAACTTCAAAAGCAGAATGACAGAAGAGAGTAAACACAATAGATGACTGGCATTAACTACTACATATTCCAATGATTTAAATGATGGCAGATTTACTTTTACTCATAGAAACTGAGAATAGGAGAAACATCAAGAAATAAAAAGAGCTTTATGGTTTGCTGAAGTTGGAGTTTACTTCCATGGGCTCAAGGGCGGATTTCAGCATCACAGGCTTTCTAGTTCCCTGTGTGTGGAGAAGCAGAAAGGAAAAAGAAAACAGGATGGCTTTACCATGTAATACATTGGGAATGTCCCTTCAGTGAACCAGCTACTACACCCTGTGAGACTGAAACCTGCTCATACTCTCCAAAACTATTCCTACAACAAACAAAACTACCCCCTAGTTTCCCTGGGTCTGGCAGCTGATTTGCTGCCAAATATCCACCCCATCTCACAAAATTCCAATCTGTCCATGCTGCCTGACGAATCACAGTGCTTCTAATATGCTATGGAAAGTCCAAGATAAATAGGGATTAAAGCCTTTCTCTCCCACACCAAAGTACTGTCTGGGACAGCACTCCCCTGGCTACTTTACAAACTTACTGGAAATCCACTGTCTGTGTGAAGGAGGAGAAGAAAGGAGGAGCTAGAGGACTCCTAGAAACACAGGTTTTGATATCCCTATAAAGAAAAGCCTGGGGCCTTTTTTAATGTTTCATCAAAACACTGAACCTGCAGCTCTGAACCTGAAGCTGCTTGATCATTGTCCTGTTGTGTCTTATGATTTTATTTGGAGGATTTGGGTAGCTACAGAGGTGAAGCAAAGAAAAAATCACCACTGTATCTGATCTTCCCCCAGGCATAAAAAAACCCCAAACAACAATCCTTGGACCTGAGTCTTCTGGAAGTTTGGGAAAAGCTAAACTCCAAGTGCTGCAGTTCTGGATAGTCCCCACCTAAAACTTCCATTATATTGGATTCTCAGAGGTCTGGGTTATCATGAGATCACACAGATACTGAATTAAAAACTGCTGGGTTTGAAACATTTGGTAGTGATGGCAAAATAATGATTTTTTTTTTTTTTCCCTTGTGCTTCAGGAGGAAAAAATGCATTCTGATGAAAGTAGGCTTCTACCCAAAGGCATCTCAAGATTCCACTAAATTATGGGTTTGGTTTACGAAACAGAGGAGTGTGTTTTCAAATGGCAAGAATTTTTGCTTCCACAATATGTCACAAAACTAGAATATACATTATACAGTAAAAGTCTCTTTGAAGACTGAATTGTTTGGAAATGACAGGTATGTGTAACTCTGAAAAATGCTGGTGATAAACTTCTTGTGTTATAACCCTTGTGACAGACAGAAAAGTGGCCTTTCAAATGAAAATTTTAATAAATTTCAGCGGTAAGTGTACTGTGTACTACAATTTTATCATTAGACAAAGGCTGAGGTGACACAGCTGCTACAATGTTGAACAATCCAACTAGAAATATGATGGGGACAAAGTTTGCCATCAGATCTGAAATGAATTATAAACACATCTTTTGCCAATGCATTATTTAAAACATACCTGGTGGTGCTAATTTTTGGAGATACACTAGTAATTGTTTTAAATTTTGGCTTTTGAGGGGCTAAAACAACAGCAGAGCTTCTGTTACCCAGTCTGCTCTGCTGCTCATCCACACAGCCACTCGTGATTTACAAAGAGCTCTTTGTACATCTCTGACATCCTTCATCCTCTGTTTTTGAGAAGACAGTGCTTCCAAACAGTCCTGGTCAATATTCAAGCTGTGAGGCTTCCTGTTATTTGTGCCTCTTTGCATGTCTCTTCCAGGGACTTTTCCTAATTAAGCCAGCCCCAGCCTCAATCCCAGCAGTAAGCACTAGCATGTGTTTTCCTGGTATGATTCATGCCTGGCTGGTTTGCAGATGGCATTAAGACTGGAACTACAGACCATAATAACTGCAAAGCAGGCAGGTGCCATTAAAGTAGTGAGAACATGAGTCAATAACGAGGGATGGGACACTCCTGGCTGTAACATCCCCCTAGGAGGGAATAAAAATAAACAGCTCACAATGGATGACAGATAAGAGCAAGTAAAGGCACTGAATTATTTAAAGGGGAGAGTTTCCTATCTGCTCCCCTTCCTACTCTCCTAAGTTTTGAAGCATTCCCAGAGGTAATGGACTCCCGTTAGAGTAATGCAGAAGGTAAAAATGAGTCTAATTTCCACCCACTACCACGTTCTTTTTGCCTTCTTTTCCAAAGAGTTTATACCTGAAGGACACTGGGGTCAGCAGATGACTCACGTGGATGCTCTGCAATGGGGCATATGGCATGTCCCAAAGCTTCTAAACATTCAAAGCTCTACTGTTTTAATTATAAAGCTGTTTCAATAATTATTTTACAACTCTGTGGGTGCTCAGCCCTACAGCAAGGCTCTCTCTCCTTGTTTTGAAGTCCACACAGCAGCCACATTCCTAGGAATTGCATGGCATTCATGTGTGCATCAAAGTGGGGAAATAAAGCATGTTAATCCTACAGAAGCACAACACCAGCAGGCAACAACTGAGGTAAGCAAGAAAAACTAAGCACAACCCTTGGACCTTGGTAAAAATGCACAGAGGAGCACATTTTCCTTTGGACCTGCTAGTCCATATTTTCCAGTGGTTTTACATTGCTGGAAATACCTACCTGGCATGGCCAGTGGTTGAAGTCTGCAGGTAGATAAAGACCCTTGATGCTGTCAGCCCAATGCATCAAAACTTATACTTTTTTATTTACTGGGAGAAAGTTACCTGTAAATAAACATCTTTTGGTCAGAATATTTCCCTCACAACATATATTTGTTCAGAGTGAGGCCTTTAACAAAAATATATTTCCACGCTATTTTTTTCTCCTGGTGTAAGAAGAGGAATATTTTCTTAGCATTCTTAAAATGGAAGCAAATGGCCTGGCCACAAAGTTTTCTGCAGCAAAGGTTCTAGTCTTACTAGTTGGAGTATTTTGAGACTTCTTTTATATAACAATGACAGAATAAAAGGAAATGCCTCAATATTATTAATTTATGTGAAGTTATTGTAATATTTTATTGTGTGAAGTTATCTCAATGTTTTGCTTAAATTTACAATTTAAAAAAAGGAAATTTGGGGTTGGTTGTTTTGGGTTTTTTTTCTGCCTGTTGGAAAATTTAAGCTCTCTGTACTTTGAGTGATTTTGTCAAGGCATGGAGAC
The DNA here is from genome assembly GCA_013400585.1 of Chloropsis cyanopogon. Lineage (NCBI taxonomy): Eukaryota > Metazoa > Chordata > Aves > Passeriformes > Irenidae > Chloropsis > Chloropsis cyanopogon. The sequence continues at coordinate 119,511 of WEZZ01037737.1, read as the reverse complement.
CATGAAGGTCTGTATCCATGGGGGATTTCCAGATTCCAGAAGCAGCCTGGGACCTACCAACTCACAGACACTAGAATTTTACAACTGCTTAGAGCCCTTAGTTAAAAGAGAGAGTAAACAAGGCTTATAAACACTTATTTATTTCAATTTTTGGCTCCGTTGCCTGCTTCCATCTTTTTGTGCTACTATTTACTATGTATTTCCCCCTGTGGACCTCCTCAACTCATTTCAAACATGCTTTTCTTCATACATCACAAATATTTAAACAATTTGCCATATCAGCTTCCTTAATAAACAATCCATCACTAGCGCTTAGTGTTACTTTGATGAGTGAATTTCAAATAAACGGCAATATGAAAACTTACAGGTAAAATTAACCTTGTGGAGATTTCCTCCCAGTTGCAGCTGCAGCTACAAAGCTGGATTTGTTCTGCTGTGAGGAGCCACACCAAACCATAAATCTGCAGCACTCCCAGGTGGGTGACAGGGGAGCAGAAGCATTTTGTTGACATGAGCACGAGGCTTCCATTAGCTTCAGTCCCACAGCTCAGAGATGCCATCTTCAAGGACCTCTGACAACTTTTTCTGAGCTGTGGGAAGACACAAAGGAAAATTGAATATAGAAGTAAAAGGTTTCCAAATATAAGTGAGGTTAACATGCTCGAATGCTTTTTCAAATCAGCAGGACAGGCAAACACAAAAAATGACCTTTTCAGTGCCCTATGGATGCCAGATTTTTCTTCTCTGCATTTTCCTTACATGCTCTAGTCAGACTTGAAGAACAAGGCAAGATGGATTATAGAAGAACTTTTGGGTGTCAACTCCTCATGCCTCTTTGTCTCCAGCACTGCAATAAACCCAGAGGTAACAGGACACCAGGGGGAGATTAAATAGCCATCAGTCTGAGAAAATGCACCTAAAACACAAAGGGATGATGAAACATGGGAATGTCAAGGCAGATTCAGAGTTTGGTGCTTAGGCAACAGAGTGGGGGTGCAGCTGGGGTCATGCCTCACTCCCTGGCCACTGTTCTCCAAGGAGTTCCAGGCAAAGGGGCTGCTCTGTGGGGGACTTGCTGGATCAGTGGGGCTGCAGGGACAAGCAAAGGCCTGACCCCATAGACCTCATTGTCAGAGGGAGCTCTTGGAGACAGTTTTGTCACAGCCACCGTCTGTGCAAAAGCATTGAATTCCAAGAGCCACAGCTCCCAGGCAGAAATGACCCAGCTGAAGGGATTCCAGAGGAAATAACAGTAATGACCAGATATTTACACATAAAGCATGTAGTGGCAAAAATAAAAGTAAGTAAAATCTAAGAATGGATTGCCAGAGGTGTGTGTGGCCACATCTGCACAGAGGCAAGAGAGCTAAGAGAAGTCATGCAAGATAAATCTCTCTCCTGACAGAACAGCAAAGGACTTCAAAGCAGAACCGGCAACACACAGAGTGGGTACAAAAGGAGCTGAAAATAAAGAAAGGTTGAAAGTGGTACAAGAGTTTGAAATTTAAAAAGGGGAGAATGCACTGAACAACAATGCAACCCTGGAAAAAATGGTTGAATTTAGGTATCTGAATGATGGGGATGAAGAATTATCTTACAAAGCCCTGTACCACAAACTAGATGAAAAATAAGGTTCCATCCTTGTATTTTCTCAGGATCCCTCTGGGTTTGGGAAATAAAGTTGATCTGTGACAGGTGTGAAAAAAAGAAAGCACAGAATCTTCCTCATGGTCACAACAAAGAGCCATTAGAGAAGAGGACCTGCTACACATCATGGTCTCCATTTAGTGTGAGGAGCTGTTTGTAGGTTTGGGGGTTTTATTGTGTTGAGTGTGGTTTTTGTTGTTTTGGTCTTTTAATAGGTGACTTTTTACAATAAAAAAAAAAAAAAAAACCACATGAAACCACATATTTTAATGGCCAAAGGGAAGTAAGTGAATAAATTCAAAAAGGTTAAAGAGAGGAATTGGGCTTGAGAGATTCCACAAAAAATCACACTCATGTGATCTTCCTGTGAAAAGGAAAACTGTTTAATGGCTTTACAGACTTAAGCAAATTAGAAATTTGCTGAGTTATGCCTCTCTTGAACCAGCACTTCCCTTCTCTCACCCCTTGCTCACTAATGGCAAAATGTTTAAAACTGTGGTAAACTGAGACACTTTTGAGCAGAGTGTTGTCATTCCTGCAAAACACAACAATAAATTGCAATTCCCTTTAAACAAGTCATAACAGAGCCACTAACACAAAGTACAAATCATAAAAGGAGGGAGGATAAAAACATCTGCAAACGTCTTTGTGTGCTGCAATGCCTTTCCAAGGGTTCAGGCCAGACTGAAGAGTGATAACATCCATCTAGAGCCCTGTCAAACTGCTGAGCACACATCCCAGACCCAACCTGCCAGGAATCCGAGGGAAGGCAGCTTCCAGTTTGGGTGCTGGACCATTGTTATGTTTCATTCTGGCTCACATAAACACCAAGCCCTCAAGTAACTACTGTACCACACACTCATTCCCCATGTAAAATAACAAAGGTGACTGTGCAACAGCCACAAAAAATAACTTTACCAGCCACAGGCAGCTGAGGGCTTGAATGGGGGAGGAAATCCAAGCAGAACTGATTGGTGCCAACAAAACTCTTTACAGCTGGTTTTTCTGCCTGTTGTAATTTCAGAGTTAATTAATTAATTAAATTCAGAAACAGAGTGCCTAAAAGCCATGGATGTTTGAACCAGAAACTGATGCAGTGCATCCTGGAAAGAACATCTAACAGTATCCACATGATCAACAGGTGCACTTATTGGCTAAAAACCATAAAGATTCCTAAACACCAGAAAAAAAAAATTGTGGGAGTATCAAATTGAAATTTCACCTTGCTTCTCTACTGCTTTTTCCAAGAGAAAGAAGACTCTAACTACTCCAGCATTATTTTTTTCTCTAGTATGGATCCATTAACATACACACACTTTTCCCCCCACTCCCTGTTCCATTCTTCATCTGGGGCTTAAGCATCTGAAATGCTTTTATAAATCTCCCTCTAGTCTGATATTTAGTTGTGGAGTTCATTGTTTGGAAATAACCACCGAAATCCATTTTTGATGGCCAAGTTTTTTTGTTTGGTTGTCTTTTCATTGGTGGGGATTTTTTTTGTTTGTTTTTTGTTTGGTGGGATTTTTTTGTTTGGGTTTGTTTTTGGTGGTTTGGTTTGTTTTATTTATTTTTTTTTTTTGGTGGGTTTGTTTTTGTTGTTGCTGCTGTTATTGTTTGTGCTTATTGTTCAGTTTGGGTTTTTTGTTTGTTATTTTTTGGGGGTTTTCTTTGATGGTACATCTAATTCATCCTTTTGCTTAGGAGAGTCAGAAAAGTGCAAATGTCTTTCTTGGAATCATAACTATATCCCCCAAACTAAAATCTATTCCAGAGCACCCAAGATGCTTTCCTGTGACATGTGTAAAGGGCTGGGGTACCATATACTAGTTTGGAGATGAGAACTCTGAGGGACCTTCTCCTTGTTTGGCTATCTCATTTCTACTTTACTTTTTGATTTTTCTCCCTTGTAAGAGGAGAAAACACAGTCCCAGGCTCAGGGTGGATGTGATTAGGAATGGTAATAGGGTTCAGCCTAACTAAGGTAAAGCCTGAGTTTGTATGGCATGCTGAGGATGTCAGGCATCAGTTTTACATTCAGGACAAATGTATTCATATCTTCAGCCACTAACTAGGACTATCCTGAGCCATTTGCCCCAGTGAATATATCACAAATTCATTTAATTATATAGGGAAAGCCTCGTGCCTTCAAAACAGAGGTAATCCATGGGTGAAAAATACATGGTGGTAGTAGTGGGCTTTGGAGGGGAAGCTCATTGGTTTGCATCAGGAGATGCTTTATTAAATCAGCATCCCTAGCAATGCATGGGAAGCATTTCAGTGCACTGGGCAGGTTTGCAAACCATTTTACTCTGTTTGAAACTTAATCTTCACATCTTTGTTGTGCACGTTAGCTGTGAGATAAAGCCTTGGAATAGTGATTACAGAGAGTTTGGGCCAAAAGCAGGTTCTGCTGCCTGCAGAACCATAAAAGCACATACCATGCCTGCTCCTTTCCCTCTGGAAAGCTCATCCTGCACTCAGTGGTGCAGTTTCCAGATGTTGTTGCCATCAGTTCAGTTGTTCTTCACCCTGCTCCCCCACCCTGGTCCTGTCTGAACGGTGCTTTTTTTAACATTGGCAGAGGATTTCTAGTGCTTCCAAAGGATGCACACCCCACAGGCTCCCTGTAGCTGCTGCTACAGAACAGCTGTCCCCAGAGATGTTCAATAGTATAGAAACTTCACTCTGTTCAGCACTGGCCTGGTCATTCAGCCTAAAAACGTCAGTTCAGCTCAATTCACACCACTCTTCTCTGCAGCCATAGGTGATGGGATTGGGAGGCACTTGAGGCAGTGCAGCACAGAAACCCACCATGTTCCACTGAGGGAAAGGTCAGCTTTCAGCCTTGCAGGGGCTTCTGAGAGCAGCAGCAAAGTTACAACAAAATCCTGTGGTTTTTAACAGGAAAGCTCAGGGAAAACGTGCATGTGAGTAGAATTTGGGGTGACCATCCATAAGCAGGGTGAGACACACAACTACAGCAATCCACACGTGTGTGTGCAGCTCCCAGACTTATCAAATGGTGACATTCCACCTCTCCTCACCCTTCTTTAAACTGGCAATTCCCACTCTCAGCGGGGCATGGCCAAAAAGTTGCTTTGAGTCCTAAGACTGCATTGAAAAGTCAGTTTTCTATGTACCAGAATAACTTTCTAAACACTTGGGACAGACCCAAGTCAAAGAAGGCTGTTGCCTTATTTACCTCACCCCTGTGGAATTCTGAAGTCTGCTGAGGTTATTTATAGACAAATATTCATTTTTCTATTGTTCAGCATTTTTGCAATCCAAGCATTCTCATTCCAAAATCCTGAGTGTCATACTCACAGTTAGATTTCTTGACAAACCCAACCATGTAATATTGTGGTGTCAGTTAATCCAAAGTATTTTAAGTACCAGGAAATGTGGGAACAACATACAATAAATAGCATATCACAGAATAATAATAATAAGATGAATCACACAGCACATTTTTATTATGTTAGCTATGTGTATATGATCCAGTTTAAAGTTTAGCTGAGGCTGCTGCAACCTCTTCATTTTAACTGACCTGGAGTGCCAGCAAGAATAATATGTCCTGACTGTAAGTCAAGGTGAGACAACTCATCTAAAGCCTTAGATGTTATTCCTGTCCATCATTCTCCTCTTCTGCTTTTCATCCCCTGCCCTTTTGGATCCTAGGGGTTTGTTCTGGCCAAGGAAAAGTTGTCTTTTCCCACAGCCTGCACTGCTTGGGTGGGGACTGCAGTGTCCTTGCCAAGTAGCCTGAACTCTGGGGGTCTGCTCCAAGTGCACCAAAGCTTTCCAAGAGATCACCTCACCATGAAGCTGTTCCCAGAATCCTGTAACAGCAGAAGATAAAGGATTCCCACACAACTTCTTCACCTTCTAAATATGATTTGGAACAAGCTGATTTTGTTCCAGAAGCCAAACCATCTCAGTTTTGAATTTTCTCAGCAATTATACATTCAGTCACTTGTTTCAAACTTAAGCTTTTTAGAAAACCAGGCAACTTGAAATATCAGTATTTGGAGTTGGTGGATGAACAAATACATCAGGAAAAAAGGAAATGGTCCTAACACTCACTTAAAGAACATTTGTCTTTGCACCATGGCTGGAAATACAACACAGAACTGTAGTCTTTAATGATAAAAAAAATGTTCAAGTCTTGCAAGATGCTCTTCCATACTTTTGATTTTGTGAAACCCCTGTTCTGGCTCACCTGCTTCCTTTCTGAATGCACAGCACACAGCACTGCTGGACAGGGATTGATGTCCTCCTCCTTCATCTTCACTGCATTCCCACATGTGCTGTAGACCAAAACCAAACCCTGGCTCCTGGCAGCCCTTTGGGGTATAATCCTTTAAGCATTTTGAAAATCAGAACACCTACAAAAGAAAACTGAGGGACACTTGAATCATGAGACAAGGAGGTGAAAAAAAATTTCAGCTAATTCACCTCACTGGCATGTCTGATACCAACCATAATATCTCTCATGCTCAAGAAAAAAGTCAGAGATGTTTAAAATCATAGACTTTTTCAAAAGTTTACCCTGCAACTTTTAGTTAAATATTCAGCCTGAATGTTGGCCTTGTTCATGTCCTTGGTCTCCATTACTATGAGGACTTGGCTTTCTTTCACCTAATTACTTGCAAATAGACACCACAAGTGAAGAAAAACATCAGATATCAGAAGACTGAGCAAAAAAGACAAGAATTGTCTATTTTATTCTCTCTTCCTCTTGTTCCTGTGATAATGTTTTACAAGTAACCTTTTACCAGTAGAGAAATTTAAAAAAAGAGCTTGTGGCAGGATCACAGCTGGGGAAGAAAGGGTGAGAAATGTCACTCAAAGCAGCAGCTTCTGCACATTTCAAATTGCTCAGAGACACTCAGAGGGAGTGGAGGAGCTTCCTCTGACACCAAGGAACGCAAACCATGCTGGAGGAGTTATAACTGATCCTATTGCTCATGCAAACATGAGGGGAGCTGATGGATGGAGCTGGAGCTCAGCAGCACCCAGGATTTATTTTCTAGCATCGTAATATGTCAGATGAAAAAGACAGGCAGACTCTGGTACCTATTACAGTGCCAAATGTCACAGACAAGCTGAGTAAACAGGATCAGACTAAGCATTTCTGGAGATAAAGACTCCTCTCCCTCAATTTGTATATAGTGGAAGAGGGGAGTTGATCAGGGCTGCTCTGGCTGCCTTAGGGCTGCAAAACCTCCCACATCTGCTCTTCCAACACCCTTAATGAGCCCAACAGGCTGCTTCACAAAACTCCCATCACAAAATCCAACTCCTCAGTAAAACACAAGCAAAACTCACCAAGTACTCACAGAACCTGTGACATCTCTTCATTGTTCCTGCCTCCAGTATTAAGGCAACTTATTTTTTCAACACTCTTTACTTTTCTCTGAGTGAAATTGAGAGGCCCAGGTGAACACTGAATGTCCTTTGAGCTGGGAGGTGGAGGCAGAATTTAATTTTTAAGAAATTATTAAAAATATTACAGAGATATTTTATTTGCTTCCTGAGGTTCCACATTTGTACAACAAGACAAAGATACAGGAAAGCAAGCTAAATTTGCTTAGATGTTTACTCTAATTAGTGAACATAGTGGGATAAATAGCACATGTAAAAAATATCTGAACATCATAAAATGGCAAATCTAAAGTATAAAGGAAAATACCTTAGCTGTTGACTTTTTACCTTTTTCTTGGTCTATTTCCAACATGAACAGCTTAGAGTTACTTATACAAGGCAGTCATATATTACTAAAGTATCCCTTGTTATGCTTTTTACTGTTTTGTCAAACCTAAAGCATGAAAATCTTTATGTTCCAGCAGAGAGCTGCATTTTTACTTTTCACAGCTGAGCACAATGTCATGGGCACACATTTCTCCAGAACCAAAAGAAGGATCTAGTAACACCTGCAGCTCTTCATGGAGCAAAGCAAAACAGGAAGAGCACAGATGGAGATGCTTCTCTGTATATGCATGGCACTAAACAAATTCGAGCCTGTTTTGGTTGGCTCAGTGCTCTTGAAATAAAAAGCAGCTCTAAATTCAGATCTCAAGTTACAGACAAGCATTCAAAGATGCTCAGACTGTGACAAAGTTTAATTTTCTGCAGGGAAGGTGAGATGGGAAATAGGGTTTCTTGAAAGAAAGGAAGTCAGGAATGCTGAATTAAGGATGTGAGCTGGGGAGAGCAAGAAAGGAACCTTAAACACTAGCATCACGATGGAATGCCAGTCTGGATCACACACCCAGAGTATCTGAAATGCTGCACAGTATCAGGGACACGGGGAAAGAAGTAAACCAAAGGGATGGGGAATGATCCCTGCTGCAATCTGAGCATGGATAAACTGGAAAACAGGCTCCCAGGAAGGCGTGGGATCATTTTGAGCATTACAAAGAACCTAAGTACTCCAAACTAGTTACTGCAGGTAACTTCCTGCATAAGAATGAATATCCCACTATGTTTTTGGAAGGATTTATCCCTTTGCCAAGTGAGATGCAGACAGATGCAGGCAGGGAATTCAAACAATCAAACTACAGCGGTGTAGAGTTAGTTACCTAGACCCCACCTGAAAGCAGCCAGGTTTTTATCTACAGGACAGGGCTCAGCCACTCACCCTGAGGTGAGGTGAATCACCGTGGGGGAAGGAGTTCTCATGGCTCTTTTCCCTGCCAGAGCAGGCTGTGTGAGAGGGGGAGGTGCACGATGGAGATGTCTCAAAGCACTTGCACCGTCATGCCCCGTTAATCCGAGCAGTAATCGGGTGGCACCAGCAGCATTAGAGGCCAGGGTGTGCAGGACCTTTTGTTTTCCTTTCCAGGGACAGGAGCCAGCTCCCACCCCAGTCAGTGTTGCTGTCAGCTGCAGAAACCCAAAATTATAGCTGGCTTAAAATAACCCCCCTCCTCTCAGGAGCTGGAGCTGCATCATTCCCCACTCAAAAGCTGTTCAGCAGCTTAGGGAAAAGAGCAAGGCCTATTTGCATCAACTTTCAGAATGCAGTTTATATAAACTTAAATAGAAAGGCTTTACCAGCCTTTTTGAGAGAAAGGACAGCAGCTGTGGAAGTTCTGGGGGTGTTTTGCAGCATGGATCAGGTTGGGAACAAGCATAAGGGAAAGCTCCTCTTTCAGAAATGCTCTCCTTCCTTTCTGCCACGGTAACCATGTCAGCTGAAATCAGATTAGAAAGGTATGAGCCAGCCCCCACAGGTGGGCATGTTCAGATCTGAGATGATGCCTGGCAGTTGCAGAACTAAAGTACAACTACAAAATCAGAAAGGAGGTTCATGCAGCAGCATCCATCAGTTTGGCTTGCTCTGATCCAGGCTGCTGTCTGGGGATATCTTTAATGTATAATCCTCATTACGGATTGCAAGAAAACTAAATAAATAAAAAAAGAAACAAAAAGAGAAAAAGAGACCAGGCAATCTTCCCCCAAAGAAGCATAAAAACAGCTCAACCCATCACTTCAATCCTTTCTTCACAACTTACTGCAAGTCTGAACTTCTTTGGGGTTTAAATAGAAAAAAAGAAAGAAAGGAAGAAAAATAATCAATATGTTGCAATATAGCTGCCTTTTGATCCTGTCTCCATTCTGTTCTCCACCAAAAGGCATGGAAGATGTGCCAAAATAACACAGAATTACTGTTCTTCCTCCCATGCTCCCAGCAAGACAGGAAACACTGTGGCCTCATGAGAATATTTTTTAAAAAACAACTGTGGCTGATCCTGCACTGAGCTCCATGGAAACAACAATGGAACTCATTGCTGGACTGTAGCCTAAATCTGGGGTTTAGCTCCATTTTTTTTGAGTTTGTTCTCATTTTGTCCAAAAAAGCCTACACATCTCTGGTACAGCTCTGCTGATCCATCAGGAGCTAAGCTGAGCTCTCCAACTTCTTTTTAAACAAGATACCAAGTGGCCATGAAATGGTAATGACTTTCAGTATTTAGCCCAGTAACCCCCAGGAGGAATGCAGGTAAAACTTTGTTGACTAATGCTGCATTATGTAAAGCCAGGATCAGATAAGTGCTGATATTTTTTCTATGCTTGTCATGATGAATAAAAGCACACAAAGCTTTATTTCAAAATATAAATGAGGTCGGGCTGAACAATTCCTGTAGCTCTTTTAAAAATTACACAGTTGAAAAAGAATTGTCAATCAATTTTCTAAGGAACAATGAATGCTAAACCTCATTCAAGACTGTTTCTGTACTGGTCTTATTTTCCTAGCATAGAGTGCATTATTTTGATCCACATATCAGATGGTATCTTTATGCCCTGTTCTTTGAATGATTTCATCTTTTGTGCACAAAGCCGCAAGAGAATCCTGAAAGACCTTTTCAATTTGTTGATCTGAAAGGGTGTTTGAATACTGAAGAAGCCCAGCTATTTTATATCCTTGACTTCATTATTTTTACAAAGTACAGCTACATGTGTTCCACTTTAGCCAATAAGGAAGCCATTGAAAAGTATAAATATGCCACTCAGTATGCAGGACTTTTTTCCCTGGCTGCAACAAGATGTTCTGCCAACTAATTCACATTTGCATGACATTGTAATATTTCCATTAGCATGGCTGATAAAAGTTTTGAAGGTCTGGACGTGTTGGCAACCTTCAAGGTTTTTTAAGAAACTTCTGCATTACCTCTTCTTGAGGAAAGGAAACAACAAAAGAGCCAAACTTAAGAACTAAACTAAATCATCTTGACTTAGAAAAATGATGGGTTTAGTTTAAATTTTATATTTGTTTTAGGTAGGAAAGCAATTCCAATTTCTAACGTTCTGCTGTTTTAAATGTTTTGAAGAAACAGGCATCACAAGCAAAACAGACATTGAGAAAAGTAGGGCACAAAGCCAGAACTGGTCACACTTGTGAGTCAATACAGTCCAGAATTCTCCCGTGCACAAAGACATGAGTCAAACACTGAAAGCAGCCAAAGGCCAGAACGATGAGATAAAGGACAGCAAGATAACTTCAAGCTGTTCCTACTTTATAAATCCTAGGAGTTGATGGCAGACCTTGTCCAGAGGAAACCAACCTTGGATGAGCAAACAGGGCCCAGAAAAAGAAGTCGACTCCCTCAAACAGCAAGAGGCCAAAGCACCAGAAACTTATTCAACACAGGAAACAATAAATAAGGAAATAGATATTTCTGATGGAAAGCAAGCAGCTAATCAGGATGCTAAAGCCTCTGCTGCTCTAAGAAATAGGGGTCAAAGAAATCACACAGGGTCACAGGTGTCAGAGAGAAGCACTGCTCTGTTTGCATCCTCAGACTCAGGTGAAATGCAAGGCCTCCTCATCTCACCTGAGACAGGCTCACCAATCCCAGAAAAGGGAAGTTATTTTTTCTTCTTTCCATAAATAAAGCCAGCTAAAATACAAAGCTTGAATAAATATGGCAAAAATAACAAATTTAGATCAAGAATATTGGACAAGAGAAAGAACACCCAAACCTCCTTTATCCTCACTCAGATCTTCAGACCCTGCTGCTGGGGCCAAGTGGAAAGAATACAATCCCTAAAAACCTCACAAGTTTCCTGTTGTGAGGTTTACCTACCTACTTTAATACACTGAATAACCACAGGTTCAGGCACTCAACTTCATCATTAATTAGCTCATCAACACCTTGCAATCAGCAGTGTGCAGCATAAACAATTCCAGCCCTGCTCCACCAGAAGCTAACTTAATTCTGATGAGTATTTTGTGCATCACTGATTGTAAGTGTGAGCTTTTTTCAGAGCTGATAATTGAAGTCTCACTAAGTGATAGAGCTGGAGCATTTCTTTTTCTGGAGTGTTGCACTGGGGTAATATTTGTGGCTTCTAGAAACACCATAGAGATGAGGAATTCAACCTATCCTCTCATAACAGTATTTCTTTCAACGTGGTAAGAAATACACATTCCTGAAGTCCTTGCCTAAAGTCCAAGCACACAGTGCTGCAGTGCACTCATTACCTGTAAATTCTTGTGCCCATCTACTGCCCCATGTAACACAGCAGGGTCTCACACCAGAGCAACTCAACCAACTCCACAAGGCCCTAGGTAAGGCAATATCTTAGAGCCTGAAGTCATGTTTCAACTTAAGAATTTTAATGCTCTGCAAAGGTCCCTGGCCACTGGAAGAAAGCTGCTTTTGCTTCTTTTGCACTTGGTCTACAAGACAGACCTTGCACCCATTGGAGCTCCTCAGTTTTCACTGGGATCATCCCAGGGATTACGCTGCTGTTGCTGCATTAAATCCTTTCTTAAGGAGCAGGAATAAAGGTCTTGGCTTCTCTTGGTTAAAAACAGCACTCACAGAAGGAGTAGACTCCAGCAGATCTCTGATTTGTGGCCATGCAAAAGCTCTGGTAGGAAGCAGTTAAGAGGCCCACGTTCATCTCCCCACTGTAGGGCAGCACGATGCTCCTGTTAATTTGAGTCAATTTATCATTTGGGTTTACACTTCCTCATGTTTTTGCCACTAATTTGTTCACACTGTTCTTATGAATTGAAAACAAGCCTTTGAGGGACCTCTTCAAATGTCTTCACATGTCCACAGCATTAACTCAGACCAAGAATAGCTCCAAAATAACTAAATACAGCCTTTAGCATCTCTAACAGCAGTGGGTGAGAAAGAGCTTTGCCTAATGAGCCTCAGCCCACCAGAACATATGTTTGTCAGTACTGCAGATTGATGCCACGATTTATTATGTAAATTATTACACAACCATTTCTTGAGTCTCCAGCACTAATGACTTGCTGTGAAAATAGATCATGAGCAGAAAAAGGAAATCAAGAGAGAAACCACATTATTCATATCTGAGTGTTTTTACTTCTGCCATCCATTCCCCAGCCAGAGCTTTTCTTGAGATAAATCCTTTAATCCGCTGCTGACTGCCAATGAGTTTCTGTGTTTGTGTCTGCAAAGGGGCCTAATAATAGTACAGACAGTGTGTTAAACACTGAGAACCAGAAAGGGAAATAAAAGAAGGGTCTGAAAAGTCAGAAAATCAAAAGATCATCTTACTTTGTACCCTTTGTTCCATAAGGAAGTATGCTTATACAGCCTATTAAAGATCTAATTTTTTTTTACAGATGATGGTGCGGTCCATTCAGCAACCCAGTGGGACCCTGTGACATGGCCTGGTGTTTCAATGACTGCTGTTCAGAAACCTCCCATTTAAAGGTACAAATTCTGCATCTTTTTGAAATTACCTGCCAGAAATAAAGGGTTAAAAATGTATGCTCACAGGAGCACTCTTTCCACAGGTGTGGAAGCAAAGGTAGGCAACATGAACCATGGAGAGAATGCTTTGTAGTGCCTCAGCTCCTTGGTATGGAGCTCACCCTTTCCAAAGTCAAAATTCCACATAAGTGAGCATTTACTACCAAAAGCATCTTTTTCTATTGCTTTGATTTTTATATCTGCTCCAAGTCCCACATGATTTTTCCTTAGTTTAAAAAAAAAGAAACAAAAACCCAACCAAAACCATTCATTCTGACCTCTGTCAAAAAGAAACATATTTCAAGTTAACAAGCTACCTTTCAGATTGACAGACAAGTAGTTCCCAGTCCTCTGCTAACTAATTTTAGACACTTAACTGCTGTCACCCTAAGTACCCCAGGAAACAGCAAGGTACCTCCTGACAGCAGCTGAGATCATGGTGCTACAAGCTGCTCATTTCTCTCTCTGACTGCACAGGAGACAGCACAGTTATTTTCCTAACTGAAGTGCATTAATTATGTACCTAAAGCAATCCAGGCTTATGCAGAAATAACATTTACAGAGAATCACTGCACCTAAAGTACTTCTGTGGAGAGGTCATTCTTCTAAAGGGTTTTTAAAGCCCCTGTTAGGTTTTTAGGTACCTCATTACCCCTGAATTAACTGGTGAATGACTACTTAATGAAGACCTTTCCCCAAAGCACATGTGAAAACAGTACCTCTGGTTTTCACCTGTGGACAGCGTCTGGGAACAGCAACAGAGCAACTGAGCACCTAAGGAGGACAGGTGGCAGGTTATGGGAGGAGGAACAGTAGGGAAGAGAGAAAATTGAGTTACCTTATTGGCACTTCCAGCACCTCAAAGGCTCCTGGAGAATCCTGCTGGCTTTATGATTGATGTAATTCATGAAAGTCAAGGAGCAGCAGCAGCTGTGGATGCCACAGCTGACAGAGCTGCCCGGAGGTGGGGCTGCAGAGGGGCAGTGACAGCATGCAGAGTCTCCCTCTGTGGGATGCATCACTTTAACCCTTCATAAAAGGGTTAAAGCAAGGCTTGTGTAGTTATTTGCAAGATAAAAATCATCCTTTTGGCAAAAAGAAACTGTTACAGTCCAAACAAAACTTTTGTTGAAGGTAAACAGAGGCTCAGAGGAGAAAGCAGCACACACACGTGAAATTGGCCAGGCTTATTTAAGCCAGCAAAAAGTCTGAAGAGAGTTGAGGATTTACCAGAGTAGATCTGATAACATTCCATCTGTAATTAGAAAAAGGAAAACATATACATCCTACTGTATCTAGCGCATCTCCATTGCTGTGTGTTATGGGAAAAAGTGCAATCTCCTTCTCTCTGCTGAAATGGGCCATTTAAACCAATTAAAAAATATCAGCATGGTTTCAATGTGTATTTTCACATTAAATAAGAAGCATAATACAAAATACTGAGAGGTGTAGGCAAACAATATTAGGAAGGAACATCCAGCTCCACACTTCATATAGCTTCCAACATACTACGAATAAAATGCAATACCAACTTAATCATGCAATACCAACCCATCCTTTCTCATTAATGACTTGGGAAAAAATTGTTACCCCATTGGTGTGAAATTTCAATACATTTCCATGTGATCTTAGCTCTAAAATGCCCAGTTTTCCAAATGCCAGACTCTTCACTTCAGGCACAGCTGACAGAATTGATCGTTTTGCTTTAATACTAGGATACTCTACGAAGCAATGTGCAACGCAATGTGAAAGGCTGACTTGACAACCTTGGATCACTGCTGCCAATATTTACTTGTGAAAGTGATAGATAGAGGTTTTCCATGGAGAAAAGCCAATTCTTTACAAAATAATTTGTCACAAAGTGTAACATAATCCATTTAATTTTTCTAAGACACAGCAAAATACGTTGCATTGGGCGTGCTCCTAAATGGGCTGGAAGGTGGAACAGCTGTACCCTTCCAGTTTAAATTTTATTTAATTATGTTCTTTATTCTGGCTGAGCCAAATGTCTGCATTCAGCCATGAAAAATGCTACATCAGGCTTCCTGATCCTGCAGCTGCAGGTGAATGTGGTTTATAGAAGCTGAGGCATTATTGGAAATTGAGATCAACATTTAGCTGTAGAGAAAAACAACACTTCAGTGCAAGGCTTCTCATTGTAGTAAATAAAGTCTGGATTTTAACAAAGTTGTGGTCCATTTTCTTCATTATAACATATGTGATAGCTGGGCCTAGCAAATAAAAAAAGCTTTAAACAATCTCTGGCCCAGAGCAGGTTATACTTCTACAGAAAGAATTAACAATAATATCTAATAATCTCTGCAAGTCTCTTAAATTCTCTGGACCTAACAGTTCCCCTCCATGAAACAGATATGACATGTATTACCCTCACAAAAGTCACCATGATGATGAAAAAGATTTCTTCTATCTAACCCTTCTTTCAAGGAGAAAAAAAAAAAAAGTCCCTTAAAAAAAGATTAAAAACCTGATGGATACATGAGCTTGATGTAAGCTCAGGCACATTTTCCTTCATTACAGAAGACACAAAACATATGCTCATATGGGGTACAGGAGAGCCTTCTGGCTCCTCTTTGTAAAATTGCTCTCTGCTGGAAATTAGATGTTTTTTAGCTTTTTGCCGAGGTTTGCGGTGGCCTCTAGTGGTGTCTGTGGGAATGGGGACACTTCCCCATCCTGGCTGCCAGGACATCCGAATGAGATCCATGAACCTAAAACATCCCTGCTCTGAGTTCTCCCATTCTCTCAGATGGGAAAGGTGGGAAAGAGCTCATCAGTGAAGCTCTCCCATAGTTTATACTGTGAGTTGGAAAATAAAGAGTGGGCACTGCCATTGCTGCTGCACACTCGTGCTGCTTTTGGAGCCTCTCCCACCACTGCAGTCTGGCCTTCGGGTCTGAGGTGAGGAACAAGAAACAGCACAACCATTAAAAGGTTCTTGCAGGGGTACAGCAGAGACTGGGGTTTGGATGATTAAGTCTTTTCATGAGAATGATTTCAAGACAGACAAAACAGAAATGATAAATGGCAAAGAAGTCATCTGGCAAAGAAGTCGTTAAGGCCTGAGAGTGTATGAAGAAATGTTTCCTCACATGGTGTGGGGAAAAATGTCTCTTTGAATTTGAAGAAATAACTTGATTTTCTATTTCTTTGCAAAAAGCTCAATAAATCCTTACATTATATTGTAAATCTTTTATCCTGGTGCCTCAAATTAGTCCTCTTCCCTAGAGTTTCCCTCAAAGTCTCCAGGGCCTATGGTCTTTAACATGTACCTGACCTCACCCTCAGTCCAGTGATGAAGAAATCTGAGGATGGTCTTTCCTGACAGAGACACACAGGTGAACTTCCAAAAATTTTGGGACACAGTCTGACTGTGCTGCAATAACGAGCAATGATAAGGACAGTTTTAGGGCCTGATTTTCTCTCAGGAGAAACATTTTTGAACTTCATTCCTTAATCTGTCTTTTAAATATTCCCCAGGTTCGTTTCAGAAGCAAAACACTACCCTCTGCTGAGAGAAGTATACACATTTTTCCTCACACCATGCGAGGAAACATTTCTGCATACACTCTCAGGCTTTAATGACCTCTTTGCCACATGTCATTTATCATTTCCCTCTTATCTGTCTGAATGAAATCATGAAATCATTCTCATGAAAAGACTTAATCATCCAAACCCCAGTCTCTGCTGTACCCCTGCAAGAACCTTTTAATGGTTGTGCTGTTTCTTGTTCCTCACCTCAGACCCGAAGGCCAGACTGCAGTGGTGGGAGAGGCTCCAAAAGCAGCACGAGTGTGCAGCAGCAATGGCAGGGCTCACTTTAGCCACCACATCATTTAATGGCTCTGAGACAGTTTATTCCCAAGGCACCTGCTAGCAGAAATCAGGACCATGGAATGCTTGTCAGAGATGTTTGAACTAGACGTGCTGGGGGAGAGCCTAATGAAAGGTGAGTCTGTCTAAAAGACACAGAGCTTTTTCTTTAAAACTCTCATTTCTTTGAGGGCTTGTACGGAGCTCATTCTATTTAGCTTTTCATTTCATCTGAAATATAAAACATTGAACAGCCAGTTTAATAATGACATCCTGTCTTTCAGCAGCTCAGCTGGGCTCCCAAAAAGAGGCCAGAAGCCCCCATGGAGGAGCCCACAGAACAGCTTTGAAGTGAGGACTTATGTGGGCTGGGAAATTGAGTCACAGATAGAAGAGCACACAGACAGGATGTGACAAGGTCAGAAATAAACTCCAATTTTCCCAGTTCCTAGGATCCCATCCTAATCCCTGAACACATTCCTTTTCTTGGGAGGGTTATTTCATATTGAACCCTTAAATCCCACCACCGTTCTCATCTTCCTCTGGCCAAATGATATCACATGTTGCTTTCATTATTGGTTTGTGCTATCCTTTGGCTCTCCTGCTCCACTCCAGCTCACTTGGCTTGGCCCATGATCTTTTCAAAAGCACAGTGCAAGTATTAATTCTGTTGTATGCAAAGACTGCCTAAATTTGTGGCAAGGAAAAGGCTGCAGAAGAACTGTATCGTGTGACTCCCAAATGAAACCAGCTGCCTATTATTTCCATGTCTGTAACTTTAGACCAAATTATGTGAGCTGGAAAGCCAATCTTTGGCCACCCTTTGACAAAGAGAGCATTTATAATTATTTTTATTTACATTTTGCACTGTTAGCAAGGAAACTTGATCACATATGTGACCTTGTTGTCATCTCCTCTCACCAGCCAATTTTGCTGGTTTTGAGAACAAAAATCAGTGGCACCACCTCCCTTAGGTCATTGACAGCAATTGCAAAGCTCTCCTGCAGTCTTTGCCTGCGTCCTGACAGGCTGTAAAGACTTCTGCCAAACTCCATGCTACTACAGACCATCTCAGTCTGGTAACCATAATGACTGATCTAAAATTAAATTGGGGATATTAGGTCTAATATTAGACCAGAGAAGGATATTGGCACCATGGGCTCTCTGAGAGTAGCTGTGGGACATTATTGTTACAAGATTATCTACAAATATTGTGTGTCTTTCAAAAAGCAGTTCTCACTCCCAAACAGAAGTTAATGCAGGAAACTGTCCCGTGAAACATTATGGCCAGAAGTCTGTAAGGTCTTCATTAATTGCTTGATTATCTCTTTGGTTATTAAAGCACATTGTTTTCTCTTGAGCCTGTCTGTTAATTAGCTCTCTTTCAGCTGCTAGAGAGGAGTGCCTTATTTCACCTCAAGCATTTCAAAACTTCCTTCTCCAAGCTTTGTTATTCTTGTGAGGAGGCAGAGATAAGAAATGGATATTTTCTTCATTTTTTTCCACCTTACTTCCTACACACCGTTCTTACTCCTTCTTCTGGCTGAGGTCTTGCAAGGACTACACCTGAAACTAAAATGACACCAGTAAGTCTATTTCCCAAAGTCAGGCTCTGGCAGTGTGAGGGTGAGTACATGAAAACAGCCACAACAGAGCCCTACCCAGTGGCTTTAACCAAAATTAAAATTTCATTACATAGAGATGCATCTCTTAAGGCCTTGAGTACCAAAACCAAGCTGTGATTCACAACTCTTACCACCTGTACCCTCACATGCAAATGGTCTGTGTCTACAGCTCATCTGATCTGCACAGGACCTCTATTTTTGGTGCTTTTTCACTTCTCACCTTTTGAAAAAACAGAGTTCAAAGACCCACCCAGTCAATGACCAAAATGGCTTCTGCAACCCTTTGAGGGACAGGTAACAATTTTCCTGAATGAGGCAGCAGATTTGTAGCAGACAGAAATAATAAGTGACATGAGATTGCCCTTCTTCCTTCTTTGGAATACTGTGCAGTAAAGTATCTACCACTGATATTATGGGAAATGTGAACATCCAAAAATAGAAGGTGGTGGAAGCAGGAGGATGCCTCAGTGCCAGGTCTGAATTGCTACGGTCTACTCACAGCCAGCACCTTGAGGCTCAGAATAAATCCTGCAATATATTTTCTTCTAAAAGGAATTTATGGACAGGAAGAAAGCTGGCTGGTGGTATGAACTCATTGTAAAACAAACACATGCACAAATCCTGGTACTCTTCAAAGGGTAATAGATTCAAATCTACTTCCATCCAATTATTTCTTCATTTTCAGAGGGCACAGTGGAATGAAAGTATTCAGAGGAATGACAGTATTGAAGTATTATCTTAACCCTGCCAGATCTGCATAGCAGAATGTGGTTTATAGCTTAAGGCAAAAACATAGTTATTTGTAGAACCTTTGGCTTCCTGGCTGCATATCCCACGGGCTGTGAGCATCCCACATCCTCATCCAGCTCTAAGTCTCCAGTTCAGCAGATCTTCAGCAGAACATACTAGAGATAGTGAGAAACTCTCAGTTACCCAGCAAGCCAGGCATGCAACAAGCTCACCATCTCCTCTGACAGCATGAAAGTGCAGAAGATGCACTTGGCATTCCCAGAATAATTATCTCTTAATTTCCAGAAAAATAAATCCAGAAATAAAAACATCTAAATTGAGAACAACAGCAACAAAACCCAGATGTGAAAATCCTAGATCCTACGCCCACAGTTTTTGCCTTCCAGAGATAACTCAGTAGAAAGTTCCCAACTCTTCATGGTTCTACAGATTTCATTTTCCTGCATAGCTTTGCCAAAGTTTTAGGGTTTGAATGCCAGGTTTGAATGAATTCAAACCCAGTTTTAGGGTTTGAATGACTCTGGAACATGCTACATTATGAAAGTCACCCTTGTAGTTCTAAATCAATATATGCACATATTTCTTGTATATATATATATATTTACCTAAGTATCAAGCTGATAAATATGCTGATAAATAAAGTGATGAACAAGGTGATAAACATGTAAACAATTCCTGGAGAATGTAAATTATAACATGCTTCTGGCATAGTCAGTAATCATTTGGTTTGCTTATTGCTTTTCAACTCCTTGCTCTTTCTTATATGCTCACTGCTTCTAAAAGCTTGCTTGTATTATTAGGAGTACTGATGGCTGTTATACTAGCACTTGCAGACTAAAGCATCTTATTTTAAGTCTTGTGTGCAACAGACAGAAATGCTCTCTGATTGGTTTTGAAAGTGTCTCTGAGCTCTTGACGTGACCCATAATCCGACTGAGCCACGTGGGCTCAGCCAAGCCCCAGACAACCCTTCCCACTGACTCTGTGGCCCATGCAAGGGACAGGAGCAAAATCTGGGCAGGATTTTGGCAGTTCACAGTGCCTAGAATATACATGCTGCTGCAGGGTTCACAGATTATTGTTAAGGCAACTTCCCATATGCTTCTACTGTGATTTCTTCTGACTACAAGATTTTTCAATCATTTAAGTTTAATACATAATTTATATATATATATAGCCTTGGAAAAAAATATCATAGCAAGTCCTTCAGTTAAGCAATCAACACTACAGCTGCTGAAGCAAAGGTATTTTTTATGGAAACTTTGCAATAAATAAACAATTTGAAAACACCTCCCCACCACCATACCCCTTTCCCACCAACTTTTCACCTGGGATTGTTTTCTACTGTGGAGTCACCTTCATCTTATCCCATTGGATATGTCAGGTCAGACCCAAAACAGCCTTTTGCAAAGATGAAATAAAGATAACAGAGGCAGGCAGAGAACAGGTGCAATCCAAAAGGCTGTGCTTCAGGAATAAAATGTAGCCTGAAAATATTTCTGCTCCTTCTGCTTTCCCACTAAACTTTCAGAGCATAGCTAAACCCTCTAAAGTGGCAATGCTGGACTTGCACCCACTTTGGGATGCCCAGCCTGAAGCTCCAGCTTGCACAGACAGGGTTTACAGCCAAGAATTACCACCACAGCAGATGCAATCCAACCTCTCTTGGTGGACACAGCCATTATAGTGTTCCTAGCATTGTTACAATATTCCATAGGGAAAAAAAATCCCAACAGAACTGAAGATTTCACTCATATGTCTAATCCTAGACACCACTCTTGAATTCTCTTGATATCAGCTTGTTCCTCAGAGCCTGAAATTGTGTTTTCAGTCTTGCATTTTATTATTCCCGTTTTATCTTTTCACTAAAGTTAATAAATTGTAAAATTTAACAGTACGATAAAATTTTCCTTCACAGCTTCAGTTAGTGTCTCTTTAGCCAATCTCAATATACAAACTTACTATAACCAATACAACATGAATGGAAGCTTTAATTCTTTCAGTGTGCCCATTTGAACAGCAGAAATTTTAAACCCAGTGAGACTCGTAATAAAAATTTGGGAGTTTTTCTGTTTTGGAACAAACACAGAAGTTTGCTCCATTGTTTTCAGAGTCACTATGACTAGGCTCAATATTTCTGGTCAGTCAGGCTGCAGGAACTGATCCAGTTACTAAGATAAGTTTATTCTATTAATAGACCAAATTTCTAAGCCCTAACTCACCTTTGACACAGCAGATTAAGTGCCAGAAGGTGCCAAGCCATTTGGTGTTGTGCTTTGCTGCTCCTCACAGCAGAAGCACTTATTTTAACCTGCACAACAATCAGACTGATGATTACAGGAGGAAGCTTCTTATTATATGGAATTTGAGGCTGATGATCCAGACTGGCTCTCTCCACATTTCTCTATGTGAAAAGAAATCGAGTTCAACTTGGACTGAGTTGCACTGCAAGCACTTAGAGGCAGCATTTGACCACAGTCATCCTCACTCTGCAACCTCTGACCCTGCCCCAGGTATCCCAGCCACAGTAACATTCCAGAAGAGACAAAACATCACTTTGCTAGTTTCATCTATTAGTGAGATGGGAGCAAGTTGCTGCAAATCATTCTCAAGCTACAGAGAGGCTGGGAGCATGCAAGGTTTTGAACATTTTATTACCCTGCATCTGACTCCATGTTGGTCATGATTAAAAAGACTAATTTAATTTGAAAATTAAGACATTTATGAATTATATGCTAGCTTATTAGAATGATTTAGACAAAGTAAGCCTCTTTTCCAGCTTTTGTCTCTAAGTGAAATAAGCTGGAAAACAAATGAGGCTCTGGTTGAAACTTCAAGACACCTGAAGGCCTCCACTGACTTAATAAGGCCAAGTATTTTCTCATTTCCAATTTCTTCCTTTATTATTTTTTCCTACTTCCCTTTGAGCACACAAAACTAATAAGTATGATTTTATCACAGAGAAATAAAGTAGCACTGCTGAAATCTGCAAGAGCAAGGGGGCATGGAAATCATGGAAATGTCTTTTTTTTTTTTTTAATAAAACCTTTAATAAAGATGTATGTATAAGCCTTTCAGCTCTTCAATAAGAGCCTGAGCCTGCATGATGCTACAGACCTCAACTTCCCCTGAAGTTGGCAAACTATTTCACAGGAAACAATCTTGTGCTGGCCCCAAGGCAATGAACAATATTATCTAATATATCTTTTCTATCTTGAACCTCTTAATTATATCAGTTGGGGACTATTAGGAACACAGGAGAGCGGATATGTAGATCCCAGCTATTTTTCCTCCTGGTGCAAGAGGTGGGGGACACACTCCCAGTGTTTCACAGTGAGTGCTGGGGGAAGAGAAAGCTCCCAGGTCCCCAACCACTCTGCCATGCCCAGCCAGAGCCACTGTGCTGCAGCAAAAATGCTTCAATTGCAGGCTCTGGTACAGGAATGTGGCAGCCAAGGCCTTGCTGGCCAACAGGTCCTGCTGCTGCTACCAAAGGTGTTGGGACCCAGATGGATTTAATGAATTCATTAAATCATTTAGGTTGGAAAAGACCTCCCAGATCACTGGGTCTGGTTTACCCCAGAACTGCCAAGCCCAGCACTAAACCGTGTCCCCAAGTGCCACCTTTTAAATCCCTCCAGGGCTGGGGACTCCACCACTTCCCCGGGCAGCCTGGTCCAGTGCTTGACAACAGTTTCTGTGAAGAAATTTTTTCCTAATATCCAAGCTAAACCCCCACTGGTGCTACTCCAGGCCATTTTTTCTTGTCCTGTTTCTTTTTACTTGGGAAAAGAAACCAACTCTTAGTTGCAGTAAGAAGTGAATATATTCTAGGAGGAGTATCTAAAAAATAATTTGGGAGCCAGACATTCAAAGTAAATTAATCAATACTGGTAGCAAGAGATTTCTGTTTCGAAAGGGAAGATTTGATAAATTGGAAGTACCAGTTAATGAAATGAGCTAGGGTAGTCAACCAGACAGAGAAACCTGGGGATCTGAATGCCTGCTTGCAATTTCTGCAAGTTCATGAAAGGCACATAAACTCATAAATTCACAGCGAGTTCATAAAAGGCTTTATAACACACAGTACCCATGAGAGCAAGAAAGCAAGCCCTGTGCAATCCCAGCAGACTTTCCCTCCTCCTCTTCCCAAACCATCCTCCATGGCCCAGCCTCTCCAAGGCTACTCTCAGACCTCACTGGTGTCCAGCCACCAGCCCAAGCAGCTCAGGCACAGGTCTCCTCAGCATGAGGAACAATTCTGGCCTCAGGCCAGAGGAAAAACCAGAATTAAATTTTGCTTCTCTTGTTTATGGCTCAAAATGGAACGCCAGAATATTCAACTTACATGAGGGTTTTTTAGAAACGTCTTATTTGTGTTTGTATTCAAAATTGTGCTCAGAGTTGATTCACACTGTAATAAAGAAGTGATAGTCCTCTGGCAAGTATTACAGCTACTTAGATATTCCAGTGAGAGCATTGCTTTAATGAAAGCAGCAACAGTAAGAAAAACAGACAAACAAACAATTTTCCCTGCCTGTTGAACTGTGACAACTGCTTTATCTCCTATCAACCTTCATTAACAGGGGAAATAGTTTTATCCAACAAGTATTTACAATAAAAACTGTAGGCAGTTCCAAGTTTGTGGAGATCAGCACTTTGAATTTAATTGCAGAGGCTTTTTAGTACAAAAAAAAAAAAAATCAAAAACTTAAAAGTTGTGTGCTACAAGACACATCCAATTAGGTAGTAAGCAGAGAAGTTATTTACCAGAACTGATTTTGGTTTAAGGCTAAGTCACACTTAGCACCAATATAAAGAGAACAGCACACAGATTTACAGATGCAGGAGGCCAGGCTGGAGGTATGGAATGGAAACAGGAACCGAAAGGATGTCTCTTTTCAGGAAACACTCTGACAAGACAGAGAGTTCTGCTGCCTTTTACTGTCATTTTTTTCAGGTTGCAGGAATGCTCAGAGGAGCAGGGTATAGGAAACTGAGACGATGAAAATAGATTTTAGTAGCAAGCAGCCCAGACAAATGCTGCTGTGTCACAAACAGCCACACTTGGGTTCAGGTATAACCAGAAATCTGCAATTCAGTACCTGAATAGGAGTTAAAGATAAGGTATTGCTGTCACAGCCTGATTAAAACACTGGAAAAGTTACAGAAAATTTAATTTCTGAGACTCGGGCATATAACACGTAACAACACATCTCCCCCACTTTCTCCTTTGTGTCTCAGTCTTACCATTGCCACCAGATAACCAAAATAGCCAAAGCTGCAGAGTTCTTCAAACTTGGATTTAATCCTCTCTTTTGCCATCTAACATAGAAACTGAGCAAAATGTGTGCACTTCAGAATACTAGGCAACAGGATAGAAGGCACAAAACCCAAAAAGAACCTCTTGATTCTCCAACTACTTAGCATCACTTTAAAGCCCAAAAGGTATTAGCAAGAAAATGACAACCACTAAAATACAAAAGCTGGGAACAGAAGCTCTCACACATTATATAAATGGCATAATAAGCAGCCACAGTAATTTTAGGTCCTGAAATATATAGAAAAATTGTTTGTAGGTATGACACTACAATTTACTTATCTCCTTAAAAGCCAGACTGGATACAAAGAAATCAGGTATTTACATAATCTTTACATGATCATATTATTACAGATTGTGCATAGCAAAACTCAAGTATAATTAACTACAGGCTTTAGGAATAAGGGAGGGGAAATAATTAAACAGAAAAGAAGCTGCCTATGTCTTTTATCTACCCTGAACTATGCAACTACTAAAAGCCTTGTCTAGTGTCAAATTTTATGAGCACAAACAGGTTGCCTACCTTCTGATTTTGGGATTTCCACAGCAAAAGCTCACCACCTTGGACATCCACAATACCCAGTGCCTGCAAGAGAGGATGTTCTTGTTGGATTTTTTTGGGGGAGATTTTTTTTTAAACACAGTGGGTCAGCACAGAGTATAGGACAGTTACAGCTATTTTAGAGGGGAAAAAATTAGGAAAAAATACCCAAACAAACCACTAATTGAGTTATCAGTTAGTGATGGTATCATCCTGATGGTATCAGCTGAACTCACTGTGTCTGATCAAGCCCAGTCCACATATGCTTCAACAGGGAGTGTAAACAAGGCCAGGTGAGGCTGACTGGAGCCATTAAAGCTAATTGGCATCCACAGGGTCCTGGTCCAAATATCTGCAATGTCCCTTTCTCCCCACATTTGTCTTATCTTAAGATAATTGCAAAGGAACAAGCAGTCTGTTGCCTTGTCTTTCTGAAATGCAAACTCTGCCCTGTATTCAGCAGTGAAATCCAGGTGTTGTCCTGAGCCAGGAGTTTACTTTAATGTCCCAGTTAGAAAGGAACACATTTTCACTTGTGCTGCATGAAAAAACACCCATGACAGGAGTCACTTTTACAGCCCCGGTGACTCACAGCAAAGGGACTGCGAATGATGCACAAACTGAGGTAATCTGGCTGCTCAGAGCCCCAGCAACCAAATGAAAGGAAAATGATGCCACTGGAGAGAGAGCCAGGCAAGTGATTTATGCTTAGAAACATTCAGCTTTTCAAATAAATTTGAGCTAAAAAGCAGCTAATTTCTCAGGTGTTGGCAGGAGTGCAAAGAGAAGGAGAACGTGAATGTGCCAGAAAAGAGGACAGGTCACTGGCTGCCCTGAGCAGAAGGACAAGGCTTTGGCTCCTCCAGACTCAAGTTCTCCAAGCATGGACCTCTCACAGTCAGGCTCATGACCATCCCCCTGCTGTAATGTTTTTTGTAATTTATGTACAGTGGAGTACCTGCCCTGAAGAGTTTAAAATGGGGAAGTAGATAATAGCAACAGGAAAACGGAGGGGAACAAAACTCAACAAACAAACAAAAAAAACCCAAACTACTGTATGCAGTTCTGGCACTGCTGCCTTGAATTAAATCAGGGGATAAGTGTTACACAAATTTTCATGGTGGGCAGAAACAGAAGGCTGACTCCACGATCAAAGCATTGGTTTGATGCCGTGCAATATAAACTTGATTTTACCTGTGTTTGTCTACAAAGCTAAAAGAAGCAGCGAGTCCAGGGCAGCAAAGGTGAAGCAAATGGGACTTTAGAGGAGGTGAATGCAAGGAGAAGGAGAGGAGCTGCACAGTAAGCCAGGGGAGTGTGGAAAAGGGCTGCCACAGTAAGAAAGCCATGCAGCTCATGGGAACTGAATGCAAGTGCAGGCAAGAAGAGAGAATGTGATTCTAAAGGTATCTCATCCAGCCAGCTGAAAAGCTCTTCATATCTGCTTTAGATGTCCCACTGTGAAATTCTCTACACATAAGTTTCCTTTGGCTAGAAAGTCCTTTCCAGTTGTAGCTGCAGCAGCTTTCAAAAAAGCTTCTTCCAGCACTGAGGCTGAGCATCTCGTGGGACATAAAACAACAAGAAGGAGCCACACACAGCTGTGGGACACCAGGCACTGCCTACAGGCAGTACCCTACACCAAGGTCATCAGATTGCAGTCTGGTATTTAGATGAAATTATCAAGGCCACAAGACAAAGAAATGTTCTGTACCTAGCCATTAGCAAGCTAGACTAATACTTCATTCAGCACTGGGTGCAGTTTCCTCAGAGCAGTTGCAGGCTGCACCTCCCACAGAATGCTGTTACTTAATAGAAAGCACAGATAACAAATCATCCTGTTTACTTTGCTCGTAATCTTCACAACAGTATGTAATTAAGAGCAGTAAGTAAAAGAAAAAAAATCAACAGGAAAACCTGATGCTGTAATACAGAAAAGTGGCAAGGAAAAGGTTTCTGTTTCTAGGCAAACATCCCTGTTCCCAGGGATCAGATAAATGCAACCCTTCCCTGAAATTAAATTTGAATATTTTCGAGGGGGGTTCTCTTGTGTAAAAGGAAAATGTCTTGAGCAGAAACTATAGACAGAGCTGTAATATCATGAATCTAGAGATCAAGAAAGACTTTTACTGACTTCAGCTAGTCAAGAATCATTTTCTTCCTCATCTTCCTTATCCTCCTACCCCACCAATAGTCATCACCTCTGCAAATAGCTGATAGCTGTGTGGGGTAGTACAAAAAGGTTGTCATCTTCAGAAATGAAAATGCACAGATTTTTCTCTATTCTCTGTGGACCTGATTGCAGCTTGTAAAGATTTGGATGAGAGAAAAAAAAAACAATCATATGGTGGCAGATATGAGTTCTTACAGGAGTGCTGGAGAAACCTGACATGATTTTCAATAGAGAGATGTTAGCATTAGGGAAACTATTCTGAAGCTGACAATTGTAAGGAAGACTAAATAAATATTACAAGAATACTTTATGCCATTGGCTCAAAGAAAGCTGAATTAGCCAAGAGAGAAGATCTGTGATTTGTAGTGATATGGCAAGGATTTGAAAATCCACCAGAAGGATGGGAAAGGAAGAGAAAAAAAATAGCAATTTCAAAAGTTTCCATGAATTAAAAATCAAAAATCTTCCTTTGTGTGTGTATTTCCATGTGACTATGAGTCAATCAACAAGGCTGTAGAAGTCAGTGAAATGGCAAAGGTAATATAATGTATTCTACAGCCAGGGTACAACAGCAGAATAACAAGCACAGCTGTGATGGTGTGGTCAGTACTTCAGAATCACATTAAAAGGGACTCCACGCCCAAAATGACACACCAGTCTCTAACACACCTGACTGCATGGATGTCTTCCAGCATTTAGAACAAAACACTTGGAAGCAGTCAAGGATTTTATCTCAGCACAGTTCCCTGTCATCTTCTATGGGTCAGATTAGCAATTGGCTTTGTTTGCAAATCAGCAACACAGGAAAAAGAATTCCACACATAAACCCAACAAGTGTGAAATAAAAGAGACAGTGTAACAAAGCTTTAATGAAACTGCATCCAGCATTTGGGGACACTAATTATCTATGAAAAAGATAGAGGAGCTTCTTCTCAAGAAGTCAGGAAAATAACATTTGTAATGCTCTGATAAAACACAGACTGTGTAATTTTCTTTCAGCCTGCTGGAGTGTAAAAGAGCAACATTTTTAAATGTCATTAGAATTTCAGAAGTGGATAGTTAAGGAGACTTTTAAGTGATTTTTTTTTCCCCCAATTGGTGTAAGATGTTAATAGCAAAATGGAAGTTCTGTAGGTTTCTGTCTCCACTGCCAAGCCAGAATCATATAAGGAAAAACATCAGAGAGTTTTGTGATGCCAACCTACAGCAGCAGCTCAGTAGAGACAAATTCTTCTCAGCCTTTCCAGAACACAAAGCTGAGATCTCCCCTGCAGGTGGATCTTCTGATTATCAAGATCAGCAAGAGCAAATCTAAATATTCAGATCATTTGCAGTAGATATATTGTGCTTGTTCCTTAAGTTTTGGTATTTTGGTTTTTTGGTATTTTTCCCTGCTGCACAAGAAGTGACCAAGCAAATGCTCTTTCACACAGCATTTAACTTCAGAATTTCTAGAGTGAAAGGGAGAAAGATGATTGCTCTTTTAATAACAGAAATCTATTTTTGAGATGTAGTGAATGTTTTAAGCCCAACAGCCATGAACTTCTGTTATTCAGAGAGGACTCAAAGTGCCTGCACAAATCATGGGGGTTGCCTTCAATAGCTCAAGTTTTCTTATTGTTTTTTAAGAAAATATCTCTGTGGGTACCAGTACTACTTCTGCTGGGGGGAAAAAAAAAAATCAATCTGTGTGACACTTCAAAATAAACATGCCAAATGTCCTTAGTTAAAGGCACTACAAAGAGTTTATCTTCATGAAGTTATAAAATATGTTTCATTCTAGAGAGCTAATTCAGTGTAAAAATTCAGCAAAAATTAAAGCCTGTGTTGTTTTTTATGTGAGCTATTTAGTTAGGATAACATCTATAAAAGATGTGAGAATTTATCCTGACTCTGACTGAAGTGAAAACTACCATCTGCTCTGCATTAGGATCTTACCACCCAGTCTTTCTGAAGTTACTTCTTTCTTTTTTGAAGTTACTTAGCAAATCCAGTGCCAAAGGATTTTTATCTCCCCCTGCTCTAATCCAGTTCACTTCCTCTCTGTCAAATCTGTCAAGCAGTGAGTGGTTGGTACATTTCTGTGCATGTTTTAGTTCAGCTGGTCATGGCAACTGAACTGACACCTACCCACTTTTGGGCTACTCCCTTTTTGAAAGAGCTGCTGGGGGGAAAGCAAATTTACTTTGTTCAAATGTTGTCCTCACATCAACTCTGAATTAGCTCTTCCTCCCTCCCTGGCATCAATTGCTCAATTGGTTTTGTTTCTCTTTGGATTTTTTCCAAAAATAAAGGCTCCTTTGGTAATACCAGCCATGTCTCCTCCAGTTTAATTCCACTTGGACTCCACCCTTCTGAACCCAAGTGACTGTGCATGTAATGTTTCAGATAAGGACTTGCTGCACTTTGTAAAGGCAGTATAATCCCACAAATGTTAATGACAATATCCCACCCAACACATCACAGCTTTTATTTAAAGCCAAAACCAATCAGTGAGCACAGACCATACAGCAAAACTCTAGTGAGAGGCTTCCAAATCAGCAAGGACTTGAGACAGTGCAGCCTAAAATTCTTCTTTCACAAATTTTACATTTTTACATTTACAAAAAGAAAATGAAACCTAATCTATTTTTTTTTTTTTTTTAGAGCATTCATTCCCTCCAAACTTTTCCTTGGGAAAAGTCAAATTGCGCCAGGGGGTTGGCACAATTATGGACATCAACACAGGCTCTGTGATATAACTGAGGAAAATGTTTTTGTGCTTTAAGAAGTGTAAGGCAGAGAGAGAATCCTACAGGACCAAAATTCCACAGGATTGGGCCTGTTTGAACCATCTTGGATGCCACAGTCAACGAGTGAGTGAAATTTCTGGGCATGTCCCAGTTCATTCTCAATTGCAGTGGAAATATTTGCCCTGATTTTCACAGGGCTTCAGTCAGGCCCAGGGAAAACTAAAGCTCAGCCTCAGATAAGCCTTACAACAAATGCAGTGCAGGTGTTTAGGAGCTGTTGTGTTTCAGCTTCAGATACCTGAGAATCTGTTTTTCAATAAGTATTTCAGAGAACATCTGGATTTCAAAGTTAAACAAAAATGAAAGTTTTGAAAAATATTATTGTAGCTCTGATGGCAAACTCCCTTAAGTCCTTTTAATATTTTTGTGAAGATTTGAATATCCTGATACTGTTAAAGTTCATGGGCTTGTTGTGAGAAACACCTCACAAGGATTTCAGCTTCTCTTTATAAGGAGTTATTAGTTCACTTTAAAAATAGCCAGAAAAGTATTCTGTATTTAGAAAAGAAAAAATCGTCCTTTCACTCTCTCCTTGCCTGTCTCCAAAAATAAATCAGGAATTTGGTTCTCCTCTATACTCAGTTATTTTCTGCAGAAAGAATCATAATATTTCCATTTAACATGATGCCTTCTTGAGTGAGAATTTGCCAAAAGCTCTCATCTGTATTTGCAAAGAACTGCGAAAAGATAATGCCTAAATGATTTTCACCAAAACAGCATAATATGTTACCAAAAAATGTTTAATTTTATCCCATGTGTGTTGAATTCCCAAACCACAGTGGGGAATACACTTACCTCTGCTTAGTCAGGTCACTGTGGTAATCTTCTCCCAGATTTAACTGGAAGCTCACACTGGGGATGACTCAGTGTACCTAATCTGAAGCTGAGGAAAGGATTTCAGGTTCTTAGGGCTTTCAATGCAATTTTTTTTCACAAACAATGAAAGCTGTTTACAAAAAAAAAAAAAAAAAAAAAAAAAAAAAAAAAAAAAAAAAAAAAAAAGGGAGAGGAAGAGAAAGAGAAGAGGAAAAAAAGGAACTCCAGGGCTCCAGTGGAGCAGCACCTGCCTTTCCTGAAGTTGTCCCTCCCCATCTATAAAAAAATCCCCTCCCTTCACAAACACAAGTGCCCAGGAAACATGCCCTGTATTTCAAATTTTCAAATGTTAAATTCATTGCAGGAGCACCACTTGAAGTACCAGAAACCTTCCAGGTTCTATAAATCATTTCTTGCAATAAGAGATTTGTTGCCTAATTAAGTCCCTTGGAGGCAACATGCTTGGAATGGATTGCAAATTAAGACCTTTATTTTCCTCTGCCTTTCTTCAGCAATCCCTCACAGATCTTGGTTTTATTTTAGAATTCTTATTTATCCCTGTTCCCTATTCCACTTTCGATGGATGTCAAATTGCCAAATTCATATGAACCTCAATCAGTTTCTTTAGTAAAGTAAGTTTTTAATAGAAAAATGAAAGAATCAAAGACATCAGCAAAAAGGACTAAAATTAATGAGTTTTTTGTTCTCTTAGCAAAGCTCTCTGTCAATTCTCATGCCCTAGGATACATGGAAAATAAAATTACCACTGCAGCCAGATTTCTAAAAGTGCCAGCTGATAATAAAGAATGTAATGACAATGTCTGGAAACAATAAATTGTCCTACATACAGAGAATATTACCCAAGGGTGCAGATAATCCCTCCAGCTTCCATCTTACCACTCTGAGCTTAATAAAATATTAGTTATTGCACTGTCAAAATAATTGCACATTAAACTTCTCCACTCAGGCCAGGCTGGCCTGGAGCAGTGTCCAGCTGAGGTCTCAGCATGCCAGCTGGCAGGTCCATGCCAGGTTTCTGTGTGGCACCACTCCCTTGCCACCAGCCACCCCCTGCCACCCACACTTGGGGCACAAAGAAAAGAAACCCCTGGCTGCTCAGGGAGGTGATTCTCCCACATCCAGGCACAGAAATAAATCTAGAGGCGCTGTTCCATCATTCATCAGGTGTGGCTTGGGCTGGGCTGTACAGAGGCTCTCTCAGGCAGTGTATTTTTGATTAATTAAGAAGGAAGCCTGCAAAGTAATTCCCTGATCTTGAAGCCTCCAGCA
The DNA here is from genome assembly GCA_013400585.1 of Chloropsis cyanopogon. Lineage (NCBI taxonomy): Eukaryota > Metazoa > Chordata > Aves > Passeriformes > Irenidae > Chloropsis > Chloropsis cyanopogon. The sequence goes on along the minus strand of WEZZ01037737.1, from coordinate 87,486 downwards.
CCTCATGTGCCATGGACTGCAATAAGCTCCATCCTCAGTGTTTCCTCTGCCCCATGCCTTGCCCTGCTGAACATTTTTACACCTGGAAATCCCCACCTCTCCCCCCCAAGGAAAGGCCACCACCCTGCTGCACAAAGAGCAGGCAGCTACTCACACACCTCTCTCTAAATTATCCAAATATAAATATCACTGCTGTATAACAGAGCTGCAGATGAGTGCATAATAGTCCCCAAGCCTTTAATATTTCCTTTGTGAAGAGTAGTATTTCTCTTCCCTACCAAATTATATAATGATGCTGCGTTCTCCCTTGAAGGTCTAAACCTTGCAATTCCTGGAATCAAAGAAGACAACAAGATTATCATTATGATTTTAACACAGCTACTGCAATACCAGCCTAATAATATCTTCAAATCAAACAACTTAGTTACAATTAATAATTTTCATCTTTGAAAACTGCATGCTCAGACTTAGAGTTATTAAAAGATCTCCAAATACAAATTACACTATCTAAGCATCTCATTTTGAAACTCCTGACCAAAAGACTTGCAGTGGGTAGGAATCAGAGGCAAGATGAAATTTTCCTGCTGTTCTTCAGCAGGATCAAGGACAAGCCTCAAGGAGGGTTTTCTGTTCTCTCCAGTCTCACCATCATCTGCAGCCACAGAGAATACGAGGGTCTGTGCTGGGCCTTGGCACAAGCACAATTTTGCCTCTTGACATCCTTGGTTGATTTTTTTTTTTTTTTTTTTTTTGGTTGATTATTTTTTGGTTCGTTTCTTTCCCCATCAACCCAAAGATGAGATATAAGCAGATCAATGCAAAAGATGTTTTTGTTACAGCCAGAAAACTAATGAGACTTATTCAAAAAGAACCCCACAAAGAACTTTGACCAAATACAGAGACCTAAATTTAAGTGCACGTTCATTCCTAGACAAAGGCTAATCATGTAAATCCTACCAATCTGAAAGGCTGCTGTACCTCCAACAATACTGTAACCCAGCCTTTTCACAGCTGGTATGAAGACTATGAATTAAAAACAAAACACAAATGAACAAAAATAAACAACCTAAAAAAAAAAATCCTTGTTATGAAACGTGGAAAGTTAGACAAGTTAGACAAGTTTTACCACAATTCACTAACAACTTTCTCACCCCTCCCTTGACAGGTATTTTAAATTTGAGGGATTATTTCCCTAATAATACTGCTGTAATTGAGTGGTAGTGAAGCATTTGTTTTGATGTGCAGAACAGAATGGCTTTCTTTGAAAGCAGAAAAGCTTTATCCCAGAAATCCCTACATTTTAGAAGCAGTTTTTTTACCTGAACATTGCTGTCACACTTTCTCCCATTGAAGATGTCTGCTAAATCACTGAAAATAAATGAAGTGAAATAATCATAATGTCTCAGATATTTTACTTCGTTATTCTAGATACTGCTGAAATCATGTGGAAGTAAAATGTGTAACCAAATTTAATCATTTACCTCCACTGTTTTCATGATATGAAAGAAACCACTTAAAGCTGGAAGTAAGAATTCCATCAGAAACCGTTAGCCAGAAGAAATACCCAGATTAAAATCAAACAGAAGGCAGAAAAGCAGAGATGATTCAGAGGAAAGCACACTATTAAGGAAAGGGACAAAATTGCACTCAGCTAGAGAGAATTTCTGAGCACTAGGTTCAGCTATTGAAGAATAAAACACTTCTGTAAATTAAATGGCCACAGCCCTAATTTCAGTAATAAATGCTTTTATCTCCATTTTTGTTACATGGCATTTCTAGAGAGGATCTTGGTGCTGATGAAGTGTTGCTACAAGATACCAGAGAAGCAAAATACACCATGAGAATGAAATAATTCTGCTTCTTCTAAGCAATGTGGAGATTTTGCACCCTCTGCAGGTCCAGGAAGATATAAAGAACCTAGAAATATACCATCCTGTAGTAAAACACATTTTATACTTTATTTATCAGTGCTGCAATGTCTGTTTTCCCCACTCCTGAGTGTTGTCCTCCCCAAACCAAGCCACATAGGATATTTCCTTTTCCCTTTATGTTTTGACTCTAGCTCAGAGGACTACCCTGCCAGCTGGGTTCAGGGCTCTTGTCATGACCACGAGCTTTCTTTAGACAATGTTCTTTTCCCTACTTGGAAATATTAGAAGGAAGGGAGGGGTTTTAAATGACCAAAGCCTATGGTACACATAGCCTCACCTAAACATGATGCCCTTGTGCTCCACTGTATATTGTCTTTTTTTCTTCATGTACTGGTTCAGATTCTTTGTGCTTCTCTGCACGAGACACTTTTGACCACACACAGACTGAAAAAGGAGCAGCCATCACACAATTCTTTGTAGAAACAAGATTATTTCAGATAAAGCACACCTTTTCCCTGTGTCACTTAGGGGGAAAAAAAAAAAAAGAAGAATAGGGACCAATTTTTAAAGTTTATATATATCAATTTAATCATGTAATGAAAGTTCACAACACAAAAATCATCTAACTTAATATGCTGTCACAAAATATCAATATAAATAGATATGAGAAATTCAATCAATGGACTTTGAACTTTATTTCGTCAAAAGGAAGTAATCCTCTAAAATATTAAAAGAGAAAACTCTTGACAGTGCCTGAGAAAAAAAAAAGGAAAATAAATAACACTGTATTTAAGATGAAAGTGAGTTTGATGGATTTGGTAAAGCCAGTTCTATATTACTGTGCACCCTTATCTGATACAGCTGCTCTAGTGCATGTCCCACTGCAGCAAATATAAACAAAGCCAGCAATTGATGATTAAAATTTGTGATGAAAAGACATATTGGACTAGTCTCAAGTATATTCCAGGGAAAGACTCTCTACCACTTTTCCTGATGACTTCAACGTGTGTTTGAAGCAGACAGCTGCTTTCAATTGCTTTTGAAACCTCCACTGACGTCAATAAGAAAACAATGTCAGCAAAAGATCTGTGATAAAACAAGATGAGCTTTAAGAGCAACTGTGCTTTTGGTTATTTATTTTTAAAGTACTTTGTTGCTTCCAGTGGGACTCAGATGAAAAACACATTTACATTTAAGAGTATGACTCCCCTACTTTTCCTGCCTCTCTCCCTTTTGGACCCCTCATTTCTCTTGTCTAATTTCACACCCTGCACCTCCTACACAGGAGCCATTCCTAAGTGTTCTCCTGGTTTCCCCACCAGTTTCCACTTCCAATTTACTAAAGAGCAGCAATAAATTCGTTCTCCTAATCAGGCTTTATAGAGTATCAGCCTAAGGAAGAACTAATAAAATTTAGAAAAGAATGTGCACTAGGTTTAAATGTTGCAGTTGAATTTTCACAACCAAAACACCTACTAGTATAATGCTTCCTTATTAAAAGTCCACAGCTGACATCCAGGTAATGCTAATATTCTACAGGGCCACATAAATACATTAGGAAGGCTGGAACATATCTCCAGTTAAAGAAATAGCTTTAAGATCAAGAACAAATTATGCCAAAATTGAAGGGTAAATGGCAGAATGCCCTGCCCACAATCTAAGGAAAGGCGGGGCCTGACATCTTCATTCTTTTATAACAGCAGACAGGTTTTCAAGCTTTCTTATACTTCTAACAGTGAAAAGAAGGGGGGGAAAAAACCCTTATTTTTTCTCTTTTTACTTCAAACGTGGTTAAGTTGGCTGTTTTTCCTAAAGGTATTTAAAAGGTGCACTCTTTGTAACAGGATTGTTAGCATAGTCCAGCTTTGTTAAAGAATAAAATAAAATTGGCACATGGTCGTCTTCTCTTGCCAAAAAAGGTTGCAAAATTCCATTTGGAAACTGATCTGCAGACAGTTACAGAACCCCTCCTTTTTACCCATACGCACCAACCATACTGAAAACTCTGCTGTAAGATACAAGAGTGGATAAATGAGAAAAAAAAAGTTTGAACTTGGAGTGTAACAGTGTAATAAAAACAAACAACTCTGTTTACATAAATGTGGTTACTTGCCATTTCTACACTGTGAGTCAGCCCAAGCAGCTGGGACAGCCACAAACTCAGAACTCAAAAACAAAGGGAACATTAATTTCTGTCATTCACCCAGCAGGGGATGCCTGAAGCAGCACCTGGACAGAGGCACAAGACAAAAAGACAAAAAGGCAAAAAGACAAAAGACAAAAAGACAAAAAGACAAAAAGACAAAAAGACAAAAAGACAAAAAGACAAAAAGACAAAAAGACAAAAAGACAAAAAGACAACTGACAGCTGGAGGGTCACCTGAGCACACTTACAATTGCCAGTCTTCTGCTTTTAACTCACCCCTCCCAACATTAATATACCTCCTTCTTGACACAAGAGCACCTATTTTAATAAGGGCATTAAATAAAAGACTGACAATTCTCTCGTAGCAGCAATGACAACAGTGAGCCACCATCCACCCCATTTAAAAATCAACTATTCCCAGTTGGTAAATGTAAATATCTTCTCAGGTAGTTTGTTGGACGTCACCCTGGCATTGTTTGTTCATATACAGAAACAAATTCCTCTATCAACACTTCAGAGTGCAGAGAGCTGGATTGCTGCCAGACCAGCACATTTCCCCATCCATCACAACTTCCCTACACTCTTCTCCATGAGCAGCCACCCCCACCTCCTTTGTATGGCTAATCTCAGGTGATCTAAGCTGTCAAGGCTCTTACCTGGATCAAAGGTGTTGTCTCATCTCTGTTCAAAAAATTGCAGTGGAAGAGCTCCAAGGTTCAGAGGAGGAAAGGAAGAGGGGAAAGGCCCTAAAAGCAAGGAATAAGCAGCAGCCAAACTGTACAAGTGGTGAACTGGAGAAAGCCCTTACAGGATTTAACTCAAGGCTCTTCTGAACACAGCTAAAGTGTGTGCTTGTGGATGTGGCAAATGAGTGTGTTAGGCTGCTTAAAGAATCACTGTCAGAGGTATTAGTGAAAGCAGGTTTTAACATAAATTTGTAAAGGTGTAATTTAACAGAGTTCAGTGGCAAGATTGATTCCATTACTCACTACACAGGTGAAGCATGCAAAAGAAAATCACATTAGAATCAGATCAGAATAATTTGCATGGAGACCAGAGATGCAAAAAATTAAAGGTGCAAAGGGTAATGCTGCAAAAGGGTAAGGTGCAAATGGGCTTAACAGCACTTAATCATTGACTAATTTAACATTTATAAAGTGATTCAATAGGATTCATTACAATTACCAGAGTGACCTAATTACAGATTCAAGATAGCACCATCGCTATTGTACTGGAGAGGGTATTTGAATCAATTTTACATGCATGCACACACAGAGATATCTCTGTTTAATCTATATATCAATACCTATAACTAATGTATATCTATCTGTACAAAGGTACCTGCTAAAAATTCCCTTGAGTGCAGTGAAATACTCCCACTGGATGCCTTTGCATCTCTCAGTGGGTGGAGGAATGGAGTTATCAGCCCAGGCCCTGTCATTTTTTTGAATCCCACTCAGAGTGAGGGGCTGGCACAGCCCACTGTGGTCTAGGAGAGCTCAAAAGGGCTCACTTAGCACATAACAGGAATCCCTAAGGTTGTAGAGCAGCCCTAAGGAGAGGGGAGCAAATGCACCACCATACTGGAGGAACAGGACACAGCTTGGGATCCAGTGGAAATCGCTCTGGTGGTTCCTTCCAATGAATTTCTAACCCTGCTCTCAGAGTTTTGGTGAAAAGTTTCACTTCAGTGTTATTAAAATTGGTGTCTTGCAACCACTCCAAAGGCAGCTGCTGCAGGGAAATTAATTATTTCAGTAAGTACTGAAAATCCACAGCTTGCTGATAAATTCAGGTACTGTCCATTGCACTCACCAAGGGGGAAATCAAAGCATTAGAAATGTCTTTCTCACATAACAACTTTATTTACTGCTGATGTACCCCTTCCTACTGACACTGTCAGATCCATCAGCATGATATTGTGCAAATAAGACTGACAGAAGTAGTTCTGTCTCAGTAAGAGTAGACCTTTCCTGCTCTTAAGTTTACTGCAGCTCGTTTACTTTTGTTTTTAGAGACCGTCTGAGTATGCAACAATTCAGAAACACGCTGAAGGCTCTGACAGGGTATGGCATAAAAGGGAAAAATCTGGGTGCCCTGACTGCCACAGGCATCCTACATCCTTTGCCCCCTGCAAAATGGTCACACCCTGCACAGTTCCAGCCACACTTTGCACAGCTCTGCCAGGTTTACCCTGCCCACACCCACAGGCTGCAGCTTGGGGGTGCACAGGGCTGGGTTCCCCAAAAGCAGAGGGAATCAACGAATTAATTAAGGCATTAAATCCTCCCTCCTGTTGGGAGAGACTGAGAGAGCTGAGGATCCTCAGTCTGGAGAACAGAAGGTTCAAGGGGGATCTTGTTGATGTGTAGAAATACCTGAAGGGAAGGTGCAAAGAGAACAGAGCCAGGCTCTTTTCAGTGGTTCCAGGACCAGAGTCAATGGGCACAAAGTGAGACAGAAGAATTACATTGCNTGGTGCCCAGTGCCAGGACCAGAGTCAATGTGAGACAGAGGATTACATGACATTATAAAACACTTTTCCACTGCAAAGGTGACTAAGCATTGGCACAGTTTGCCCAGAGATGTTGTGGTGTCTCCCATCTGGACACAGCTCTGAGCAGCCTGCTCTCAGTGGCCCTGCTTGAGCAGAGAAGAGGTTCAAGATGAATTCTAGAGGTCCCTTCCCATCTCACTATGCTGTGATTCTGTGCTACGTCTCAATCTTCACCCATTGCATATCCTGAAATGGTGCCCAGTATGCCTTTTGATTCACAGGAAAAAAAAAAAAAAAACAAGTTTTGCTAAAATATAAATAGCAACACTTACCTTCTCAACAGTTAAAAAAATCAGATTTTTTGTTTCACTATTGTTGGAACCAATACATTGCAATGTTTTGTCAGCTGTGCACTTGTAACAGGCTCCTGAGCATTAGTTCAGGAAAATAATGCACATTGCTTCCCCAAGGAACCCTAACAGCAGGGTTGACTCATGCTGGGGCTTTCTACCAAAAAAACTTTCATCTCTGATGGTTGGACCTGATGGTCTTGGAGATCTTTTCCAACCTTAATGGTTCTGTGATTCTGCCTGGACAAAACACTCCCAATAGCACTGGACTGCCCACATAAGTGATTTGCATTTTTGCATTTCAGCAAAATCTGAAGGAGCACCATCACCCTCTGGAAAAGTCACTCCAAAGGAGGGACAGCTCCAAATCAGACCCTAGTAAATTTCCAGTCAGGTGGTAGGGACCCATGGGCATGATTAACAAGGTTTTGGACAAGTCACCACCTGTACCTGCAGGCTCTGAGGCATTAAACAGCAGGGCAGGGTGCCCGAGGGAGCTGCCAGGCTCTGCAGGCAGTGAAATCACCGTGACTCAGCTAAAAACTTGAGGTGGATGGGCACCAGTCACCACCCACGCTGCATCCAGCAAATAATAGCAGTTAAAAATTAATTAAAGCCTTTTAAACCCTCATAAAGTCAGGTTTTATATGGCTTCGAATGATGAGTTACCTTCCTTCCCGCAGATAAAGAAATCAGAACAAAAATGTTTAAACAGAAAAGTCTGTGCACGTAACAGTCCTTCTAGCAGCTCTCCTCTGCCAGCCCATGCTGTGGCTGAGTTGCCAAAATCTCTCCCTGGCCTGCAGGAAGTTCACTCCAAAATCATTAATGTCTTCAAATAAAGATTTACAGGGAGGAAAATTGTTGGTGGCTCTTTTAAACAGATAGGTAAAAAAAAAAAAAAGGCAATTATGTGGGGTTTATACCTTCCAGACCAAGATTTATTGCAATTAAAGGTAAGTTTCACAGCTCAATCTCAGCATTTCCTAGTCTATTCTGAACATAATTTTAGTCAGTTCCTATTGCTGTAGCATCGAAGTGCCTTTAATTAAAAGTTAAGTAATATGGATATGACATAGGCTTGGTATAAAACCTTTACAATGTAATTGGAAACCAGTCTAAGAAGAATAGTGTGGCCCTTTCTGGCCTCAAAAACAATGTACCATTACTAAAGTTATAAAATCTCGACTGACTTTTCTCTTTTCTTTCCTTTTTTTATTTTTCTTTCCAGAAGGTCTTTCTTTTCTGTCAAATTGATCACATCTCTCACAGTAGCTTTGTCTTTTTCTTTTTTTGGGTGGGGATGTTTGCACTATTTTTTCATATTTGTTTTCAATAGAAGACACCTCTCACTGCTCTAGTTTGACCATACTGGAATTATCAGCCACTTTGAAAAATTTGATTCCCTGCTTCTCTGTTGCTACTTCATATCAATTTAGGGGTTTTTTTTTCCCCATTCTGGAGTGTGTGATGACATCCAGACAACAAAAAGATGATAATAAAGCTTTGTTAAGCCAATGGCTTAGAAACCAGGCCAAGGAGAGCAGGAAGAGATTTTGTTTATATTTAAAAGCAGAACATGCATTTGCTGGCCAACTGAAAATACTGTCCCATAAAAGCAGTTTAAATAATGAAAATGCACATATACTTTAACAAATCGCATCAAACATCACAATTAGTGGCTCAATAATTCATGGTTGCTTCTATATTTTGTTAGGCAAACATTAAAATCTAAGCGTAAAAAATTTAATTCTGGCTGACACTGTACAAGCCACAAGATGACACCAGTGGAACTTCCACAGCGTTTAAATTGGTGGTCAGGGATCAGCAGTGACAAAGTTGGAGTTTATAGCAATATGAGGAAAAGAAAAAAGTAGGCTCAAGCAGCAAAGCATCCCTACTGTGCTAACCAAACACAAAGTCTCTGTGACATGTGGGATGCCTAAGGTAGGGTGCTGAACTTACATCAGCTTCATGGTGTGAAGCAGCTTTTCTTCCAGACAGCTGCCAGCCAAGCAGCCCAGCCCCTCCAGGCTCTTGATTTCTGAGGCACTGCACTCGTACAGAATCTCCTGCCACCTTTAAATGTCACTTTTCACCCTGTGCAAGAAGCAGGGGTGTTATTTGGACTAAAGCATTCCGTGTCGACAAGCTGTGATCACACATCCCTTGTGCAGCATCTGACACCCCACCAGCGCTGGCTGAAATTTTAACTGGGGGGCAGGGGAGAGATTCCTTCACACAGACTGGTGGTGCAGCAGGGAGCCCGCCCCTCTGCAAAGACAGGGAACACAGAAGTGAGCTAAAAGCTAAGGCCACATTCCCTTTTAATGAATTCCTCTGTGAACAACAGGTGAGCCTAATATTTTTGAGGAAAAATATGAAAAATTCAGTCCATTTGCCACCACTTGAGAAAATCCCCCAATGGGCACCCATTGCCTCAGGCAGAAATTCTCCTGGCAGCCAACAGGCTCCCTCAGGTACCATAAAATGATTAGGGTTGGAAAAGACTCCAAAGTTGTCGAGTCTAATTGGTCCCCAGATGTTGGGAAAGATGAAAGTTTGACAGGAAAGTCTCACAGAGATGTATGTTTGGCAGAAAGATTTTTGAGTGTAGAATCTAAAGAAGGAATAGAAATGAAAGCAAGTTTTGATATAGAAGAAAAGAATTGCTGAGCCAGTCTTACTGGATAACACAGAGGGCAAAGGGTATGTTAGTTAGAAGGGATTTTTATGCCTTAGAAAAAAGGATAAGCCCACCTCAGGCAGAAGATGCTTTTACCAAGCCGAAAGATACAAGAAGTAAATAGACATGTCGATGTTGTAAGCAGAAAAAAGGTCTGAGAATTTTCCACTGCAAGAAAACTGAAAAACAACTTCTATCTTAAACTGTACCATACTGACCTTTGTGATTGGAGAATAGTAACATGAATATGGTAATGATAGTAGTTATGACAGGCTATAGGTAATAGTAAAAGTATTTATTGGTTGTTATGTATTAAGATGCTCAGCAAAGAAAAGTATATCATGTATTGTAACCAGAATAAAGTGACTTCAGGCGTGCCTGCAGCTGTGGCTGATGGCTGTAGGCTGGGCTCTGTAACCCACAACCCGAGACTGCTGCAACTTCACCTATACAATAAACAGCATTTTAAAAGAGCTGCCTGAAGCCCTGCATCTCCTATCAGGCTCCTACACCCAGCAGCACCACGTCTGCCACCAACCCGNTGATTGGAGAATAGTAACATGAATATGGTAATGATAGTAGTTATGACAGGCTATAGGTAATAGTAAAAGTATTTATTGGTTGTTATGTATTAAGATACTCAGCAAAGAAAGGTATATCATGTATTGTAAGCAGAATAAAGTGACTTCAGGCGTGCCTGCAGCTGTGGCTGATGGCTGTAGGCTGGGCTCTGTAACCCACAACCCGAGACTGCTGCAACTTCACCTATACAATAAACAGCATTTTAAAAGAGCTGCCTGAAGCCCTGCATCTCCTATCAGGCTCCTACACCCAGCAGCACCACGTCTGCCACCAACCCGTGTCCCCAGATGCCACATCCACAGACACCCGCTCTCCTTTTGCACATTTCCAAGCACAGAGCTGAACCAGCACCGAGCCCTTCTCCATCCTCACGCTGACGGGCATCTCGTGTGTGCCGCCCACGACGAGGCGGGGCCGGGCCAGCTCCCATCCTTATAGCGGCCTCAGGCAGCCCCGGGCCAGCTCCGAGCGACGGACGGACCGACGGACACCGGCAGCATGGCCATCCCCTGCGTGGAGCTCAGCAACAAGATGAAGATACCCGCCCTGGGGCTGGGCACCTGGCAGGTACCGGCGCGGGAGGAAGGCAGGCATGGGGGGGTGAGGATCCGGTGGGAGATGCCGAGATGCGAAATCAAGTTAAAAACAACAAAATCGAAAAGGAACCAGCGCTGTCAGAGCGGGGTCCGTGCCCTGCGCGGGGCCGGTGCCGCCCGGAGCGCCCGATGGCGGCCGCTTGTGTAACCGGGCGGGCTGCCAGGAGCGGGGGGAGCCGCAGGCAACGGGGGAAAGGCAAAAAAATATATAAATTAGGGACTGGAGAAGGTGGAAGGAGGTATAAAATAAAAGAGAAGCGGAAGAAACCGACCAAAACGAGCGAGCGGCTGCGGGATGGGGTCGTGGTTTGAGGGGGAATCTGGGCACGGATCCGCCCTGGCGGGGAGGATTTGGGGAAGGTGAAGTGGAGGAACTCCTTGGGCAACGCAGGGAGCAAAGAGGGGAAGTGACAGTGGATATTGCGCTGCTGGCAGTGGCAGAGCTGGAAGTCTTGCAGAAACAAACTCCTTTCTGCTCTGTGCCCCTACAGAAATTCCGCTGCGCCTGGAAAATCCGTCGGGTTTTAGTTAAATGCAGGTGATGAGGAAACTCCAGGAGCAGCTGGAAAGGGAGATCTTTCCAGCTGTGGAGCTGTCACAGCACTGAGCCCTGGCAGGGGGACATGGCAGAGCTCATGGTTGGCTTCTGTTTGCTTTCAGGCTCCTCCGGGAAAGGTGGAAGAGGTGGTGAAGTTTGCTATCGATGCCGGCTACCGCCACTTCGACTGCGCCTACTTCTACCAGAATGAAAACGAAATAGGGAACGCTGTCCAGCAGAAGATCAAGGAGGGAGTTGTGAAACGGGAAGACCTCTTCATTGTCACTAAGGTACAAGGATGCCAGATTATCGGGGCATTTAGCTCTTCTTGCAGAAAAACCCTCGTTGTACCCGTAAGGTAACAGAGGGACCTATTCCCTTCTCTGACATTTTCATGGTTCTCTTGTTGTGTCTTAAAAGTTCCATCCTGTATTTGCAATTTGGACTTGGCTTTATCAGCTGACAAATTAGGAAAGATATCACGGCTATTACTGATCTGATAATTGACTTAATCGAGGTGAAGAAATTATACTGGATGTTCAATTGGACACACCCAAGAAAGATAAAGGGTGGGGGGGAAAAAAAAGACAAGACAGTTGTCTGGATTCATCAGTGCTAAGGAAGACATTTGAAAACTGTGTCATGTACAAATCCTGAAAGGGAACAGAAATCAAAGTATTTTATATGTGTTTTCTTTCTTCCTTATCTCATCCGCTCATCCCAGACGTGCTCCTTACCAAAAAGAACAGTTCAATTAATACATTTATCACTTGGACTTTTCACCAGCAGAACCAGAAAATTTTGGGTATTAACACGATTTTCCACATTAAGCTTTGTTTTTTGTTAAAGAACATGGTTTCTTTTAATAGCACTTGCTCTTCTATTTAAACAACTTAAATTTTGATTTCAAAAATGAAATAAAATTGACAACTCTTCTCAATGTGGGCAGTTAAAAGGGACAGAAAGAAGGTATCTGTCAGCTACTCAACAGTCAAAATTTAGGCTGAAAAAAATAATTGTAACACTAACAGCTTTGCTGTGTCAGATGCACTTGCCAGATTGTTACATTTATATCTGAGAATATCTTCTCCTAAGTGGGAATCCTGACTCCACCTTCATGAAAGCCAGCTTTGTGGTATGTTTGTCCTGCCTTGACAGTGAAATGTTACATCCTCATCTTCAGCATGTACTGACTTAAGTGGGGAGGGAGTTTTTTTTCCAAGTGAGAAGTTTCTGTCCCCTGGTCTGCCCTGTGGGAGCTGTAAAGTGACAGTCGGGCTTGATCTCTTCCCACAGCTGTGGAACACGTTCCATGAGAAGTCCCTGGTTAAGGTAGGATTCAAGAAGAGCCTTGCTGCACTCCAGCTGGACTACCTCGACCTCTACCTGATGCACTTCCCGATGGGATTCAAGGTAGTCCTGCTCCCCACACCTTTCCTCCTTACCAGGAAAGCAGTGCACTCTCTCATCTTTGCTGTTTCATCACACAGCTGGGATCTGGGGTTCATTTGGCTCTTCCCTGATGAGGGTGGTAGCAAGAATTTGGTCACTAAGGTGTGTTTTAGCATCGGGGTCTAGTTTTTCCTGCCTTTTGGAATGAGGTATGGGTGTGAGCCCCCTGGGTCTTCTGGTAGGTAACCAGCACAGGATGGTGGTTACAGCATGGACATCTAGGTTTTTGGGCATGTTGGCTTGGTCTGAAGTAACCAGCAGTGAAAACTGAAGGATAGCACAGAAGGTTTCTTCCTCCAGTCTACACCTGTAGTATTAAATATATATGTAGTATAAAATAAATATGTAGCTAGAATAAAAGGGGTGGGGAGTGCCTGTTCCCTTTTCTCCAGATCTGCTGAAGTTACATAATTATGACTAATCCCCACCCTCTTTGCATGCAGGGACTGATTTTGCAAAATAGGGCCCTCATCCAAAAGAGAATAGAAATGGACACGCATCATTTTTAGTTATGCAATATGTTTAAACAACCTGCTAACTTGCTGCCTGTAAATGCAGTCCAAAGAGTTAGTACCCTGTAGGAAATCCAACGCTTAAAAAAAGTTTTTGTATTATCTACCTTGATTTAACAGGCTGGTGAAGAGCTGCATCCTCTGGATGACAAGGGTCACAGTGTTGCCAGTGACACAGATTTTCTGGACACGTGGGAGGTAAGTCAATGGTTGCTCTTCAGAGCAGGTATCAGCACTAAAGATGAAGCAGAAATTTGTGTGCAAAATGAAATTAAAGGATATGTTTGGGTCTGAAGGACAGCCACACAAAATTGTATTCCAGCCAGACAGCTGCTTGGATCTCTTGTTTTGGGGAGCAAGAAGGGGATGTTTCTAGTAAGGCTAAAGAGAAGGAAGCTATCAGCACTCTAGGTGCTGTTCCTAAAGTATTTGGATACACACAATGGTATAACCAACCCTTCAGATTAATCTAGGTGTGGCTGTTAATTTACTGGGTGTTCATACACTTAGGATTCTATTTCCTTTTATTAACTGAGATACTTTTGTGTAATCTAATCTAGCGTGAGTTGTTCATTTGCCACAAGCTTGAGAAAAATAAAATAATGTTGTTTGACAGTAATACCACCAACTCACTCCCACACCTTGGCTGTCCTTACTCATTAGGCCATGGAAGAGCTGGTGGATGCTGGGCTGGTAAAAGCCATTGGAGTCTCCAACTTCAACCATGAGCAGATTGAAAGAATCTTGAACAAGCCAGGACTGAAGCACAAGCCTGTAATGAACCAGGTGAGAATTTTCTTTCCATTCCTCAGCTAACCTTGCAGTCTGCAATCATAGAATGGAATAAGACCGGAAGGTACTTTAAGGATTATCTAGATGCCCTTTCCATAAGGCTGGAACCTTCCACTTAGAAGTATTCCTAAATATATTTAGAATGTGTGTATGCGTATATATAATTAGAGTATACCTAAATTCATATATCATATACATGTTCTGTATAAATAATATGTAGTATATATAGTATATATTTAGGGTAATCCTAAATATATTCAGCAAAATCCCCACTGGGAGTTTCTGCACCAGCATGGGACTATGCAGGGATGCCCAGGACTTACTCATTTTTCAACATAAAATAAACCACTCAACTTCACTATAGACAGGAGGTTGGAGAGTACGATTACATGACAAATTTTCACCACATACCTCATGAACGTAATCCCAGGGCACCAGCAGCTTATGGACCTTCTGATTTCCTTCCATGTGCACCCTCTTTGCACTCAGCTGAGGGTGCTGAATGCCCATCTCTTCCAGATGGGGAATATCCAGGGAAACCCCCACACTAGCTGAGGCGTAAGTTCACTACTGTGCACGTTTTTCATGTCACCATGCCTGGTAGTGAAGCTCTAGTGCTCAGAAACAGCTGGGTACGTGCACAGGGCCACGTGAAGCAGCACAGACACAGCCCTGTGGCCATGCCATGACTTGTGGCAGCTGAGCAGCATCCCCGTGGAGCTCCCGTGGCTTTCAGGATGTCTTACCCAAACATCTGTTTGCAACATGAACTTGCTTCCTTAGGTTAGCTCAGTTCATCTCCCCAAGCTTCTTCAGGAATCAGAGGGGCTCCTTGAGGCAAGGAGAGGTTGGGTGCACCAGAGCAGAAAATAAACTTCAGGCACTCTGAGCTGCCCCTCTGATGCTGCGGTCCTGCCCTGCAGTAGTCCAGGAAGGCTCATTTCCCAGATTCCACACAGATAACACTTTCATTCTTCTCCTCAATTTTTTTTTTTTTTTTATTGTTTTGCATGAGAAAGCTCTATTCTCTGCTAGGCCTCTAGATATGGCTGTGTCATTAATCACTTTTTCATAAGATAGATTTGAATCATGATCCTGGAAGTCAAGTCTTCACACTTTCTGTGACCCAAGAGGAATTAAAATGCAATGCTCTGCAGCTCAGCAAAGTCTGCCTCTTTATCAACCATCTTTCTGTGCTTGCAGGTGGAGTGCCATCCCTACCTGACCCAGGAGAAGTTGGTCAAGTTCTGTAAATCCAAAGGGATTGCTGTGACTGCATACAGCCCCCTGGGCTCTCCTAACCGCCCATGGTAAGAGAGCACTGCAGCCTTTCTGTACACAAAACACTGCAGTTGAACTAGGAAGAATATTATTTATTATTATTAGAAAATGAGGTAAATGATACAGTTAAAATGAGAAAAGTTCTGTTGTCTTGATGCAGATTATGTCACATGATGTAAGGCTCCTACAGGGAAGCTGTGTCACCTTTCTACTGCCACCATCTCTGTTTTTTAACAGGGCTAAGCCAGGGGAACCCACGCTCATGGACGATCCCAAGATTAAAGACATTGCAGCTAGACATAATAAAAGCCCTGCCCAGGTCAGTTGTCAGAGCAAACCACTCCTCCTCCTCCTCCTCAGATGTCTTACAGTCCTAGCAGATGCTACTTGCTCTTGAGATTCTTTATAATGGGGCTGAACTTGACTCTTTATTCTGCCCAAGTTCTTAACAGCATTCATAAAAATCAGCAGCTATTTTCAGGGAGTTCTTGAGTGCCAACTTGTGGGTTGGACTATCAGCAAGGGTACATGCTTACCTCAGGTGTTCACCTTCCTAAATTTTTATTCCTTTCTCCAGCTAAGTTATTCTTCAGAAGAGCCCTGTAATTTGGAGACATTTGATTGCCTCCAATCTGCTTGTGTTCACCAAGAATTATTGAAAGCTGTTTGATTATTTAAGATTTTTTTCTCTCTATTAGTTCACTAGTCACACAAATTAGTTGTTGCCTGAGGTGTGCAGAAACTGTACTTCAAACAAAGCCACATGGTCACATGCAATCAAAGACAATCATATTTCAAGACAGGCAGAGCAGGATGAAAACCTTGTATTCAACAGCTGGGGGTTTTTTTTGGGAGGGGGAACTTTTAAATTCTGTAAATACATTTTTCCTTTTATGGACTTCCAAAAGCTGAACCTTTGTGAGGTACTTACCTGTGAGCCCAAAATAATCTGTAGTGTCATTATGCTCCTTGAGGCTGAGCACTCATATAATATAAGCCAGAGCATCATAATTTTTCTCCCCTTGCTACTACCCTAAACAAATCCTGCAAAAGCCACAATGTAGAAACAGCATAGGCTAGAAAAAATTACAGTTTGCCAGTCCTCTGTCAAATACATGAGCAAATCCTGGCATATCAAACTACTGTGTGCCAAGTGGTAGTCTTCCAAAGAGTCAATATGGTTGTAGAAAAATAAATTGTAGAATAAAAGAAAAAAAAAAATATCCACAAAATGTGTTTGAATAGGTTTCTTGGGACCTCAGTGTTGATGCTCCTCCTTGTTCTGTCCTAGGTCCTGATCCGCTTTCTGGTCCAAAGAGACATCATTGTCATTCCCAAGTCTGACAAACCACACCGTGTTGAGGAAAACATGAAGGTGAAGTTCCCTTTGGAAATGCTGCTGCCTGGTTTTGTGCAGGACAGGCACCCTCACCCATGGCCCCTCTGTGGTTCCAAGCAGCACCTGAGTCACTGGAAGGGGGACACAGAGATTTGAAGACTGGGGCTGAGCACTACCAACCATCTGGGGAAAAGCATTTTGTTCCTGCTAGGAGAGAAATTAGTTACACCAGGGTTGTCTGAGCTCTGCTGATGCAGAAAGGGAGCCCCAGGTTTAGACTTGCCCTTGGGGGAAAGTTTAGCAAGTCCTTAGGGTGTAAAGGAACAAGCTGTGAACAACCAGACCTGTTGGAGTTTGTCTGAGGTTGAGGCTGTGGCTCCCCTTGGCAGCGAAGTTCAGCTGGATGTTTGCTCATGAGGTGTGGCATCTTATAAAACACCTCTGTGCTGCTTTCAATCCATGGTGAGAGGGCTTGGAGTCACTTCTCCTATTAACCCCTTGCAAGAACTCTTCAGATTATTAACTCTGAGGCAACGATTTGCAGTTGATACCCAGCAGCCCTCTCTCGTAGCAGAAAATTCACCTCCAGTCCCAGTGTTTGTGACACATCCTGAACACCTAAAGCCTTCTGTGTGTGCATGACGACACAAAGTGCAGTGGTGCTGGAATTCAGCCACCCAGGAATGTGAGACCTTGCTGGGAACAGCACCTCAGAAAGAAAAGGACTGTCTTGATGGCTTCAAGGGGTGTTATTTGCCTGAGAAATAAGAGGATTGTTTAATTACACTTAATACATTCCTACCTCAAGTCCTAAGTGCACGAAGCACACTTAGTAGCTAACTACTCACAAACCTAACTAAAATGAGCTTTTTTTTTTTTTTTTTCTCTTTTCCTGCTAGGTGTTTGACTTTGAACTGTCTAAAAAGGAGATGGATGTCATCCTCAGCTTTAACAGGAATTGGAGGGCAGTTCCAGTGGTCCAGTACGTTCCTTATTATCCTTACTATCCATTCCTACTATTTCTGTCTGTATTTTCACCCCCACGTCTTGAAAACATACATGACCAACACCAGGGTGAGCTCATAGTTTAAACTTTACCAAGGCATGTCCTGGAACTTCAACAGGGAGATTCATTTGGAGTGTTCCCCTGTTCCAGGGGCTTTCTCTCAGTTTGATGACAGCTGCAGGACTTGAGTAGGTTGGCAGCGAGGGAGGGAGACTGCAACAGGGAAATGCTGCTCAAGATATTTTCTGCACACTCAAATAACAAGGTCTTTCTCTTTCCAGAGCTGTCAACCACAAGGACTACCCATTCAAAGCAGAGTATTGAATACAGGTGGTTCCTGCAAGACTTCCATTGAACTCCTTCCAGATTAGACGTACTCTGCAGCTTGATCTTCGTTTCTTCTTCTGTACTTGATAATCATTATGAGCAGTTACCTTTTCCTCCTTTTTTTTAAGGAGGAGACCACTAACTGATACAAGAATGCAGCAATAAGGGTGGGGTTTTTGTAAAGATGCTTAGCAGAAATCTGGTTTTGATTAGTAGTAAAAAGACAATGTATTTTCATTTCCTTTTTATCTTTTTCCTGAATTAGAGACATGCTTAACAAAAAAATAGGGATTACACAGAGATTTTTATATGTTACTTCCAGTGTGGTCAGTCATACTGGCTTATGAGTCACTATCAAAGAATGCTCTAATTACATTGCTTTTTATATATTGGTGATTTTTATAGAGTGTATTTCTAATGCTTTAAAATTTTATATGAATAAAGTTTATTAACCACAGAAGTTGATCAGTGTAGTCCTTAAATTCTTTTGGCATGTTTTTCTAAAGTCTGGGGTTTTACAAATTTTAATATAAATATAAGTTTCTATAATTTCTGTACAAGGACAGGAAATACAGATCACTTTGTGGATCATTCTTCAAAACAGGATTGTGCTCTAGCTGGAACCTAAAGAACAAAGCTGTAACTGTTGCCTCACACCACCCTTCCTCTGAATACCTAGAACCTGAACTCCTGTGTGATCAGTGGGAAAAGCTGAAGACAGCACCATGGGCAGGGATAACTCAGAGTAAAACCCAGCCAGCCAAACATAAGGGATGCCTCCAGTATCAGACTGGGAGCCTCAAACATAAACTTAGATTTTTGCAACTCTGCTGGCAGCATCCAGAATATTACACTCAGACAGAAGCTGGCTTTATTTAAGGAAAGCACAGAAAAAACTTCTTCAAAATCAGCAAAGCAAACCCTGAGACAGCCTCACAGTTAATTGCTCTAAAATATTGTCAGACAGACTTTGCTAGGCCAAAGCCAAGCTGGTTTGTGGCATCAGCAGAGACCTTCTTAGGGGTTCTACATTTTATTTCACAGGGACTTAGCACAATTCCTATCCCACTTACAACAACTGGTCCATTCCTACTCATCAACAAACGGGGCTGCTGATGGAAATATTCCATTTATTGCAGATGCAGTTTCAGGATACATTGTTTGAACAAACTGTTTTTATTGCAGCTGTCAGATGCATTTGAAAGACTCAGAGGAGTGTTTACAAAACCCCCAAACAAAAAACATGACAACTCCCAGGCAATGTCAGGCACAGTTCCACCCCCTATGGATAACTTCGTGCATCTCTGTATGTAAACAAGATGTTTCAGCCAAGCAGGGCAGCCCAGCTTTGGGTTGAAATATAACCTCACACTTCTTTAGGAAGAAGTCAGACGCTGTAAGACATGGAAGTGGTGATAAGGGAGGTCCTGGGGGTTCCAATGCACAACAAAGCTGTTAACAAAGTGCTCGGGGGCTACTTGAGTTGCTCAGTTTATGCCACCCATCCACTGTAGGATGTAAATGCTAAACTGTATGGCATGTAAATCCAAACCAAGCTGACGTCCTGAAGCCATGTGTTTACTATATACAAATGAAAACATCTGTAAATGAGATATTCAGGAGGGACAGGTAAAAAGAAGCATCATAAAGACAGAGGTTTACTTCATTTTTGGTGGACCTGGTGTACGGCACTGACGGATGGCAAGATTGAGTGTACAGTCATTTGAAACAAGCTCCAACTCTCTTTACATTTTTTTCTTTTTAATTATGGTAGTTTTATATAAATTAAACTACAACGTTTTATACAAGTGACCTATTTTTGACCCTCTATACCCTTACCTTTTCCTCTTTTAAAAACTATACTTTCCTTTTAATTACCCATTACTGGGCAACTGACATTAAAATTTTTTTAATACTTATCTCACCATACCTCTAATGACAGTTATGAAATCTTACTATAGAAAAGTGTGTGATCTTGTCTTAATTTTTTTTTAAGCTGTGATATTGGCTAATTATGTATGTTTCTTGCTAAATATAATACTCTAGCACATGTTAAAGCATTCTACCATTAGTAGTGCCTTTAGGCTAAACTTTGTAAAGCTATGTGTGTATATATATTCTAGATTGCATTCAATTACTAGTCACTAACAACAAAAAGAAATATCAGTACCGCTGTCAGCTAACATAATCATCCAATTTAGGTATTAACTTAAACTAGAATGGAAAAATTGATACTTAAAAAAAGTATAAAACAAAAAAAAAATTAAAACATGTTATTGATGCAGTATTTCTCATGACATGGGCAACTTACAGAAAATATTACATTGTCAACTAAAGATATTTCTTCCATGCCTTAGTCTAAAGTGCAGAAAGAAAAAGACTTCTGTATTACAAAAGTAACCATTGTTTTTATAGGTTTACTGCACACCTTTCCCAAGCAACTTTACTTTACACATTTTGGGTTGACCTCTAATGCCAGCTGAAATCACTGTTCAGTTACATATTTATGACTATCAGTAGGAGAGTCTATATATTTCACAGCATGGGTTTCTTTAGGAATAAAGGCTCTTGTGCAAAGGCAGTACTATTCTGATGAATGTCTAGACTGATTATTAAATACAGTGCTAATATACATGGTTTTAACTGGGATAATGCAAAAAGACATTTTGGTAAATAAACATAAATATAAAAAGAACAATTTAGCACTTTTTCCTTTTTTTTTTTTTTTTTTTTTCCCCCAAACTGATTGGTCCAGCGTCTTTAGTGGCCTTCTATGGTTCTTTCTCAAATTGTCTCAAACCTGCTGAGAAAGAGACAGATTAAATATGGCTTGAAACAACCCAAACACATCTCTAGGACAGAAGAGGCACAGCTCTCTAGGCTAACACGTAAGAAGGCAGGACACGAGCTGGGTGCTGCTCTGCTCATCTACTGGGGTTGCTCTGAGGTGGTCCCCAGGAGGACAAAATTCAGGATTTCAGCCTCTGAGGAGGGACTCAGCAGTGTCCAAACCCCTCTGCTGGGGCTGCTCCTGTGGGTGGAGAACACCTTCCATGGGAGCATGGCTGCACTAACACTGAGCCAGCCCGAAAACCCCTCTCCTGACACTTGGGTTTAAAAAAGGACAGAGGAGAAAAATAATTCTGCTTTGCATGACTCTAAACCAAAAAGAAAAGTTCATAGGTACACCATATGTCTAGTTTTACATAAAACCACTTAAAATGTGTGGGCACATATTAAAAACAAGAGTTTATCTGAATTTGATTTCACTCTTAGTAAAGAATTGAGAGATGTTGCAAAGCATCCTTAAAGCTATTAAACTGGTCAGTGAAATTCCATTCTTCCCCACTGGTTCTTAGCCACACAATTAGTTAAATTTGCTTTATTTGGAGTGCTTTAGGGTAAAATAAAAATAAAAAGCTAAGAGGGCTACTTTGCTGATTTCTTTCTGTAAAACTAGGTCATGTTTCACCAACCAGTGGTTTCAAAATGACAATAGGATAACTACTTTTTGCCTTGAAAAGACACCAGTGCAATGCTCCAGCAAAAGCAGTTTCTCAGCCATTCATGTTTCAATGATATTGTGATCAAGTTTTTGAAAGGCAAAAAGGGGTTTTTTGGCATCAACATGAACAGCTGCAGAATTTTAAAACACAGGTACACCTATGCAAAAATGTGGCAATGTTTCTACATAATAATAGATATTACAATGTTTGCATTGCATTATTTTATGTATATCATCAAATATTGTATGTATTATTTTATTAAATATACATACAATAGTGTATGTTAACATTATATGTATCATTATATTATATATATGTAATAATATGTATTAAACTATAGAAACAGGTGCAATGTATGCATTATGGCATTACTTACCATTAGTCTCTGATTTTTTCCCCATGGCCGATACCTGTTTGAAAAAGCAAAAAGCCATTATTAAAATCCCAAATAGGAGAACATTTCTATTTATAACAGGAAAAATAAAATCAACTCTGTGCAAAGGACAGATGTCCACACATAACACAGCTCTGCCAAACAGGAATATCAAAGTGATACACTGCTTTCTGAACCTCAGTGTACTTCCTTTTATAGATAAAAAGGTGGGTTAGTAACAGAATATTATCCCCTAAACACTGCCCAGAAGTGTTATTACCTTAGAAGAAGCAGCTGGCTTCTCCACTGACTGCTTCTCCCAGAGATTACGTTTGCCAGATACATCTCCTGGTCTTAAATCCTGTATTTTTAATGTCAGAGAACAGAAACCAACATTAGTTCAGGTTCATTTTCACTCGTTAAAGAAAAATTTAGAATGCAACTTCCTCACAAGAGAAGCTGAGGAACACCCACCAGAGGTAAATATTACGTTGTCTGTCAGTTACAAAGAATTATATTTCACAAAACAGCTCCACACAAATCCATGTTGCAATACAAAAAGCAGCCCTGTTTCATCTATTTCATATGGCACAGACTGATCTTAACTCAGTGTGTTCAACTTAGGGAGTGCAGTGAAGAGTTACTGCACCATCAGATTTTTACAAAAGAAACAAATACAATTTTTGCAGGAAAAACCCACATTTTTTTCAGGGAAAGTATTTCTGCTAGGGAGGAATTTAAAAATAGCTTTTCTTGGTTATTTTAGATCAAAATAAAAATATTTTATTAAAAAACTGTGTAAAAAATAGAGTGGGATTTTTAATGCAACAGAAAAGCAGATCCTACTCTGCATCCTTAAATACAGATTTCAGCACTTATCACTGTAGCCCTTCATATCCATTTTAATTTCCATTGCATAATTTGGGATCTGTGATTTCAGTCACTGTAAAACTAGAATCTTTGCAATGCCTTGAATTCAATATTCTTCCAAAACCCACAAAAATCTTGACGGTCACAAAAACTTTGAACATTTCTTTACTTTGGCAGAATGTGATGGGGGTGAGAAATTATTTGCTAAATAAGAAATTCTAGGCCTCCCTTCAATTTATCCTGACTAAAAAAAAAGTAAAAATCACACATTATAGATGTATATAAACCTTCAGAGTCAATTATAAACTGGTTTACCTGACCAACTTAGCAAACAGAGCCCCAAAGAAGAATAGGAGGAGGGTGTGTTCCTTCAAGCAGAGACATTGAAAGAAGAAAGAACAATCTATTGAGAAAGAAGGAAATTAAGGCACAGATAGAAACAGTTGGCTGAAAGAAAACCAAGAGATTTAGTTTTACATTATCTAAAAGATGCAACTTAAACGAAAGAGAGAAAAATGGAGGCAGATTCTATAGTGGGCAATGCTGCAAATTTCAAACTCCTCTTCAGGACAAATAGGAGTGGGAATTGAGAAAGTGTTTTTCAGGCTGCACTTTTTATAAAGGGCAGGTGAACTGCAGAAAAACACTGCAGGAGGATAGAGGAAGAAACCAGTTCTTTAACAAAATCCTGAAGTTGAATCATTAACATCACAAACGATTCTCCAATGTGGACATTTACATTCCAGTTCCTCATCCTCACCCTTCCCCACCCCACAGTCACCTCTTCCTGCTGCTTCCCACATTCCCAGGTTATTACCTCGACAGCATTTTCTGCTCTGCTTCTTGCTGAACTAATGGGCAGGCTAAAGGGCCTTCATTAGGAGTTACATTTAGGCTCATAAAGAACTAAATTATTCCAGTTGTGTTTTAAAACATACTTGGAAGATTTTTACAGGGCAAGATTTTTACACATTCCAACTGTGTGTAAGCATGCAGTCTAGGGTCTGTGACTGGTAATTTCTTTAATTTTCTTTTAATTTTAATGGTAAGCCTTTCACAGGTGGTAAATCAAAGTTGTCCTCTACCAGAGAAGTGCTTCTCTGAGCTTTAAGGTGAGAACTGCCCTGTTTCCTCTCCCTATTTTCTGACTACAAGGAGTCAGCAGCCAGAGGGCTTCCAAGAGCTTCCAAGCTGTGAGCTTCCAAGAGGACACAAAGCAGAGTTCCTCCAAAGGCCATCAGTTGGTGGAGGAACCCCCTCTGCCCCAGGAGAAAACCCACCTACTGAAGAGATGGTTGCTCCAAGTTTACTTACAGAAGGTTTTGGAGCAGGGGATTTGTTGCTCTCTGGGGTCTTGGTCAACCACTCGTTGATACGACTGGAGACACCAACCTTCAGCCCAGCAGTTTCCTGCAAAATGATAAAATCCAATCAGAAGTTTCAGAATGGCTTTTGCTCTGTTTACCATGGTCTAGATTTAAAAGCAAAGCCAAGCCTGAGTTTAAGAGAGAGTCCTCACTGAGCCTATGGCTTGCTCAGAGACATCCTGTGTGCTCTGAAGTTTTTGTCCCTATGAATTACACGGTGCTGCTGCCCTCTAGTTTTCAAAAATTATACATGGACCAACAAAAACATCTCCACTTTACTGCTACCCCAGCAATAAATGGCAGACATAAACGTGCTGTTTCTACCACAAGCCCAAACTCCAAAAATCTTTAGTTTAACAGAATAGACATCAGTTCAAATCTACTTTTTTTTTCTTCTTGTTAAACGAATTTTTTTTCAAAATAAGTACAAAAGAGAGAAGTAGCCTAAAATTTAAAACATTAAATCATTAAAAGTCTAGAACAAATTACTAAAATTTAATTACTGTCTGTAATAACTCACTTCAATCCATGGCTCATCTTTTTGCCTCAGCAACTCACATCCATTTATAGAAAGAAAATGTTGCCTGAAGGATTTACACAGAAAAGATAAAGGTCCACAAATACTTCTATGAATTATCTAGAAAATATCATCACTGTCCTGCCTATTCAAATCTCTTCTGTTCCCCAAAAGAATTTTGCCCTACTCAAAGAATTTCTTTGTACTCTGCTTGAATGACCCAGATGTATTTTTCTAAGATATCTGATGTGGCTCTGGAATGTCTCATAACTGAGCTCAGTAGGTCACTAAATTCTTCCATTCTACTCAATATTGCAGCCACACCATCTCGTGCATTTCTGAGGTCTTCAGGATCCTTCGGGATATTCTTCACCAGTGATGTCCACAGGAGCAGACAGGCTCACTCACAGGAACACGAATGCAAGGTCAGACCCAGAGCATAATTCTTTATAATCACAAGGTTAAATTAAACACACACCTTATTTGGTGTTGCTGTCCCAGAGGGTGATGAAAAAACATTTCCTTTCTCCCACATGCTCTTGATGTTACGGACGCCCTCAGCTGGAACGTGAAGGTCGGAAGCTTTAGCTGGTCTTGAGGCCTTTGTGCCCTGGGGAAAAATTGGGTGCAGTTGGTGTTTGGCATGAAGAGCTGGATTTGCAGGGTGGTCTGACTCTGGGGAATGCAGCACTTCTGTGTGGTTCTAAGCACTGATCACGCAAAGATGAGAAGGAGCACCCAGCTCAAGAAGTGCCACTGAGACTCTGCCCCCTCTTTGATTTGCAGTTGCACCCTTGATACAACCAGCTGTGAGAATGGCACTCACTGATTTCTGTGTTTATTGCCTTTCTAAAACCCATGGCAAACCTTAGCTCTGCGCACAACTGCTCCAAGGCTTTAAAATCTTAGTTAGTACCTGGATCCTGGAAGCCTGGCTCTTTTAGGGACCGAGCTAGGAGAATCCTCTTGCAGAGACGGGGGAAATGACAGGGGGAAAAATGACCTTCAGTCTGATGAAATGACAGTTCTGTCATTCAGCATCAGACTGCTCCATCTGCCCCAGACTACTGGACCTCAGCATTCTAGGGGTAAATCTCAGCAATTACAATATGACTGAAACAAGGTGTTCTTTCAAAGAGTGGGGAATTGGGTAGGGGTTTTGGCGGTTTTTTTTGGGGAAATGTGTTTTTTGCATGGTCACTAAAAACACCAGGCCAAATTTGTCCTCTTTCTTCTTTTTAAAATTCTTGCACATTTTACAAATCACAGATTTGATGAGAATAAGAATCTGGATGAGTGATGCTTTGCCTCTCTAATTGCAAAGCAAGTCAGATTTGGCAACTTGTGGACAAATCAGAAACTCAGCAAAGGAAATATTTCAAGTCAGATGGCAGCTAGATACAGTAGTATCAACCTCCTATTTTACCTTGAACTATGGACAGAAAAAGCCCTCATTTCTGGCTCTGAGGCACAGTTGTCAAAATCACCTGGGGCCAAGTTCTGTGTTTTAATGTGATTTTGATTTCCCTTTTGTCACTGCTTAACTAGCTCTCTGCAGGGCGTGTCTTTGCCAAGGAATTTCACTGTGAGGTGGCAGCCAGCAGCACAGAGCCAGCTCCTTGTTCTCCTAAATAAGCTGCTAGGTCAGCTTTGCTCAGGATGACCATCAGCTCTGTGCTGACAGGCCTCTCATCAGCCAAGCAGAGGATGTGACTGTCACTCAAGGTGCTGACTGAACCCTCCAAAACAGTAAATTGCAGCATGAAAGGGAAGACACAGACCTGAGGTTTTGTTTAGATACATCTCCAGATGTTGGTTACAGATGTGCCTCAAGCACTTTGCGCTTGAAGTCACATTAAAGAGGAGTTTGTGATCAAAAAAAAAACAAAAAAAAAACCCTGCAATTCTTAAACAGCAGAACAAAGGCTGATTAAAGGCCCCAAAGCCATTAGTAACTAGATCCATTTACTGGAATTAACTTACCTCAATTGCACTAGTGTATTGCTCAAGTCTACTGTCAATCTTTGAGACAACTGCTGTTGTCTGGGTGGGCTTCATACCACTGTAGGATGTAGGGAAAAAAAAAAAGGCAAGAATTATCATTCCCTCCACTTAAACACTGCTGTTTGAACTGAATTTACTGTTTCTTTGCTTTACCTCTTTTGAGCAGATTTGTTCAAAAATTCTGTTCGCTCCTCTATCTAGAAAAGAGAGGAACAAAAGCTTTAAGTTTAAAGCTAATAAAGAGTCAGCCTGTGCAAGGCCAGCCTGAAATGTCATTTTAAATGTCAAAAAAGTAAATCTGAAAGAGATGCATTCCAAAAGAAATTTCACAGATACACACAAAGGTTTTATAGATAGGAGCCTGTTATGCTGCAGATTCATAAAAGTGGATGTATTTTTGGCATGAATGCTTGCATCCTACACATCTCTTCAGTGCCTCATATGTTACAAGAGAATAAATGAACAACACAGAATGAAGAAAAGGGAAGAAGTTGATCTCATGGAAGGGACTGATGTGCACAAAAACCTGTATCATCCTCACATCTCCCACACAACAGCAAGTACGTATTTCTTGAGACAGACAGCAAATTTAATAAAGTTTTCTGAGACATCACACTAGGCCAGGTTTGGAGCTCAGCCACAAAGCCTCCCTTATGCATGACTTTGGAGGACACTATCAATTTAAATTTGAGCTCCAACAAAACCCATCAGTGTAAACCCTGCTCAGGGTCACTGCTGAATCAGTATCTACCAGCTGTTGCTGTACAAACTGGTATCTGACATTTCATCATTATTTTCTACTCTGTAAATAGGAAAATATTGTGACAAGTCCAGGGAGGAAGACTCATGAAAGTCTTGTATGACTTCTGTCAAATCTATCGATACTTTGAAAACAAAAAACTCCATCCCTGAATGAAGTTTTAAAACATTTCCCATTGGAGGGGTGGGGGGCTGTGCATCTATTTGTATTCTGGGTCGAGAAATATTTTCATCAAACTTCCTCAACTCTTATCAACATTGCATTGTTCCACTTCTCATGCCAGGCTCTACAGTTTCACTTGAAAGTAAAACACATGCAAGCAGCTCCAGGGGATTGAAATGATTAATGATCAGCCTGGCTGGATTCCTGGGGATTCCCCAGTCTCAGCAGGGGCTCTCCATTTTCAATTTACTTTAACCGTGACTGCTCTGGCATTCGTGCCTTTAAAGCAAGGCAATGACAGCCATTCCTTTAAATGGTTCTCTTCAGTGCCTTCAGCATCCGAGGCTATCCCAGAATACTAAGTCCCACAGCAATCCCATCAAAGGGCATGCACAGCTTATTTCTCAAGCCCTTGCAAGCAAAAACTCAGGCAGCTCACTGGAGTGCAGAATTTGCCAAACGAGTTCACTGGAGGAACTCCAGCTACCACCCATCCAGCTCAAAGGCACCTCTGAAGCTCTAAAACGTACATACAATTCAGAGTCATTTCCATTACCAGTTTTAGTTGCCAAAACACGAGCTAAAAGCAGACCTAAGTGCAAAGACGGGCTTTGCTAGGACAAATCCCCTGTTTCAGAGGAGGGATGTCACAAGGTGGCAGCAAAAGACCAGCAGGAGCCCTGCACACCCGCAGCAACAGGCTACAGCTCTTTCACCCAGAGGAGGCACAGCTTGCCACAAAATGGTTCAAAAGTGACCAAACAGACCAAGGATGGTCACTTAGAACACATCATTCCGCTGTGGTACAGTAGAAGTTTCCCCCAGTGCTGATTTCTGGGTCGTACCCAGCAATGCATCAAAAGGATGAGTTATTCCAGCAAGAGCCTCCAGCTTATCCCCAGACTGTCCCCAGCTGCATCAGTGAAACCCTGGGGGGCAGCAAGGACAAATGATATGGGCTCTCTCAAAGAACCAGGACTCAAGGCAACCACCTAAATAATTCATTTACAGGATCTTCACACTCTTTTTGTGTGCAGGTGGGAGAGTGGAAAAGCAAAAGCAGAAAATAAACAGGAAAGAGTTCGGAAGAAACCCTCAGAGCTGAGCAAGGCCCTCTGGCTGGGGAAGCAGGTGCCTTGCATGGAGGGATAAAATATCTTCTGCACGTTTTTGTGAGGATTTATTCTAGAATATCCTCCTCAAAACATAGCAGAAGCAGACCATGAATACAGCTAGAGCAAACAAACCTGTACACACACGTACTCAACATATAAATCAAATACATTTAGACTGCACAGCAACATCTAAAGGTCATTTACCCACTGCACATCACACTAACTCCATGCAAAGAATTTAAAACGTTTGGCACATACAGTAAACAGTATGACAAAATAGATCTGTAAAAGAAACAGGCAAAGCAAGGTGGTTAACATAAAATTCAAAATGCTTTCTCAGTTTCAGACCCCACAAAATAAGAATAATCTTTCTACTGCATTCAGCTCATCAGGATCTTGTTAAATAGCTTGGACTATGTTTTGTCACCATGGAATACTTTCAGAACACACATGTACTCAAAAAAGTCAACCTGCCAGCCTCTAATTGAATTATGACCAGAAAGAATGAGTTAACACACAATATGACTTGGTAAACAAAAACCATTGGATATTCCCAGTAAAATTTATTTCATAGAAAGACATTACATGATTCAAAGGAGTTTTAAACTATGTATTGGATATTAGGCAACAGAAACTTGTAAAGGGAGCTATCTTCTCAAAAAAAAAAATGTGACAGGGAGGAAGTGGAATAAAAAACAAACACAGAAATTTATTTTTACTTATTTAAAATTTTATTTTTAAATTAAAAAAATTATTTTAATTTTGTGTTTTAATTTTGCCTCATATCCAACATGTGGAAGGACCTAGTGGAAATCCATTGGAGCAGCAGTCCCTGGGAGAGGCTTCTCCTTATCCTCCCTGAGTGGCTAACACAGTCTCTTGCTTCATTAAGCACAGCTATATGCTTTTCCTGCTGTCAGCAGCATCTGAGCAGAGTGTGCCAATTTAGCTCAGTTTACCTACCAGACTCAAGTGCTGCCCTGAGCATCAAAGATGGGGAAAAACAAATGTCACATATCTGCTGTTCTCACCATCCTATTTTCCCTCTGCCACAAGAACAGCTTGTCTATTTTGTGGAGTCTAATTCTTCCCAGTCACTGCCCCAGCTGTCAGGTATTGAGAGCAATAGTGAGATAGGACAAGCCAGGTCTTTAAAGAAAAAAAGGTCTCTGGAAATTCCTATCTTATGGCTTAGCTGTCAGCAGTGCCTTGCAGAGAGTGCTGGCTGCCACATCAGCCCCTGTTTCCCAGGAGACATTTTCTCCAAAGACAGGGATGTCCCAGCCTCCTGCCATTGCTCCCTCCCCTCAACACCTAACTGGCTTTTGCATTTCTCTAGTGGTGGTGTTGATTCCCAAGACTTAGTACTAAAATACCCTGTTCTCTCCTGATTAACCCAGAGAATAGAATACAATACTCAGTAACCTTCTTTCGCAAAAAAAATACGAGGAATGAACTTGTCTGAAAAGAAAAATGAGCAAAGATTTTTCAGGAAATGTCATTCTTTGAATGCATCATGTTTTGCATTAACTAAATTAGGGAAAGGACAAGCTAGAGGCAGATGGGAGAGCAGCAGAGGTTGTTCCAGGCTTTATCCTTATTTTTAAAAAATAACAAGATATAGGACAGAGGTTGAGCAGAAGTTTGGTACCACTACAGCCCACAGGGTGTCCACCCAGCCCTGAGAAATCCAAGCTGCTTCTGCCCTTGAGCTAGGGATAAACTTGGCCTGTATTTACTTGGCATGTTTTCTTTCCACTGTCCCCTCAGAAAGAGCCAACCCTGGTGCTGCCACTGCAAGGACTCCACACTGTGGTAGCTCTGCTGAAGCAGTGTCTCAGGTTTGAGGGAAACGCTGTATTTACCAGTTAAAACAACAGGAGTTGTCAACACTGTGATTTTTAGAGGCCAGACTAGACAATCACAGCAGGTTTTTCTAAATATAATTATAATTTTATTATATAATATAGATTTTGTCCATGTTTGTACACGTACATTTACGTTTGGGCTCCCATGAGCTGTGTCACACGTGGAGAGGAGCTGCACATCTTTGTCTCTCAGCTCTGAGTCTGCATGCCATGCTAGTCCATGGCCTGCCTGATGGGCAGATGCAGCATCCATGGGATGGCAATATGCCACACTGCTGCTCAGCTAAGCCCCCTTCTTCCCCTTGTTCTCCCCTTGGCAATCAGCAGACCCTGCTTTCCTCATACTAGCCACTCCTATGAACTCCTTCCCAAAAGCTTATCACATCAGGAAGGACAGGGAAGGAATAAAAAGGTGCTTTTGCCAGATTGTGACCCAGGAGAAGTCAGAATGTGCACATGCATCATGCATTATTTTTAAACTGAGCCTCCCTTTTTTCAGTATTAATTCCAACCACCAACCCACAACTGTGCATTTGGGATTCTCACATGACTCATGGCAGATCTAACGAGATGATACATCCATCACAGGAGAAAACTTGTGCCAGATGCTTTACAAATCAAAAGATAACTTGGGCAGTGCCGAGCAGACAGTGAGAAAGCTGAGTACCAACCAGCTGAGACCAGCCTAAGTCAGTCCAAATTAAAGGTAACAACATAGACTGTCTTCTAATAACTGGATTTTGACATCAAGTTTCACATCAGGTTAATAAACTGAGATTCCTTTCCCCTCAGCTCTTGACCACAGAATGCCAAGAAACAGTTTGGGGTGTGAACTTCTACAGCATTACATATCTACACTGGCCACCCACAGACACTGGACTGGAATCTGTAGAGATCACCAATTTCTCAGAGAGAGAAACAAAGAAAGAGGAAAAAAATGTGTAGAGCTGCATATATCAGGTTTTGTAGCAAACAACTTCTACCTAACAAGACACAAAAACCAGCATTAAAAAAAAATTGTACTTTGGATGCCTAACTACATTTTTAAAATGTCAGCTTTCCTCTGAAAAAAAGGTATCTGAAAGCTTTTAGACTCCTGCCAAGTCCAGTGTTTTTTCACACTTTCCCCAAAACTAGGATCTATATCCTTTTTACTTTGTGTTTTCAAGTACAATTTCCTCCATTCTGAACCCTCTGTGAATTAAAGCTCCAAATGTACGTCATAAAAGGCATCTCAATAAACAGAAGAAAAGGAAGCCCTCCCAGGAGGGCTGGGAAGAAGCTGTACATTTATAGTGTCTGTTACAGACATCATCTTTAGCAACCAAAATGGCAAGAGCAGGTTTAACTAATCGGAGCAAGTGGTGAAGCTTTGCAATCTTTGTTTACAACTGTGTGCATTCTGTTCCACTATTTCAGGTTCAAATGGATCTTAGAAGCAAAAGGTGAGTCCACTCAAAAACATTTGGACTCTGTATTTGCTAGAACTGGACCCAGAACAGCCCTGAATCCCCAGATTGGATCCAAGTGTAGCTCTCTGTGAGTGGAAAGCTAATTTTGTCCAAATGCAGTTTTTCACTCAACAGTTACAGTTTTAATCTCATGGAGATCCAACTCATGGTTCAATGAGCTGCTACCTGGCTCTTTTCTCTCCCAGTTCCCACTAAGTGGCCTTTCTGACAAATATTACACAATCTTAAATGACTAATGAAAATGAAAAATGAAAATGAAAAAAGAAAAAGTCTTTGAAAACATCAATAGATCTGCAGTTTGAGCGTGAGCTGAGAAAGCAACTGGACTGAATTCCAAAACAATACTCCCAATAATTTCAGTGGGGCCAGGATTCCTCTTCCATGCTGAAAGACCATTTAATTGATTTATCACACTTCTAATATAATATAGGCCACAAAAGACCATTTAGAAATCCTGCAGCAACAGAAGGGTGAGGTTTGTAATTTTTGTTATGTAAGAAAATGAAACCCAGCCCAGTACTTCTAGATGTTATTTTTAGGGGGATTAGACATAAGCTAGAATTCCCATACAGGTCAGTTACAATTAATGATGATTAGGCTGAATATGCTTAAGGACAAAATAATCTGGCAAGCAAGAAAACCACTGTGGATGTGGAAGGAGTGAGAGAACATTTGTGACTTAATGGCCTTAAGAGTTATCTTTTCCAACCTAAATGATTCTATGATTCTACTCCAGTTCACAAAGCACTCCTACAATAAATTTAAAACAAAACAGTAATACTGCTCTAAGTTTCAAAAATAATTTTCTCTTGGAGGTGAAGATCCTTTTGGAGCTTCCTCATCAAGAAGAGACAGCTGCCAGTCTACTGTCTATTTCTAGGAAGGAATTCTAACTTTCAATCATCCCAATGAATGAAGTCCTTCAGCTAGAGGTTTCAGGCTAAGTCTATGAAAGCATTTTCCTGGATCTGATTACAAGTATTTCAATATTGATTTTGATGTTGGACTGTTGGTTTGGACTACACACCCCACTACTTTTTATGTCCTGTATAGATGCTAGTGGGGAGGTTACCTTGAGAGATGAACCTTTAGGACTGAAACATTTAAATGGCTTCTTGTCTTCAGATACACCATCTTCCGGCATCTTCTGGCGTTTCTCAGCAGCTTCAGCCCTTCTTCTTTCAATCTCTTCCTTCATCCTCCTCTTCTCCTCCTTAAAAAATATCAATGTTTACTTGTTCTTTCAGAAACTACATCACCATCACAGGGCTGTGCAGCCCTGCAAACATTTACCAGATTTTCTAAAAACAGGTTTTTATGGCAGTCGAAAAAGCTCAGTGATCTGCCTGAAAGGTATAAAGGTGTTAATGCCAATCCATCACAGTGTTAAGGATGCCAGGAAGACAATTAGTGTGTGCTGCTCTAGTGTCTCCTCGCAGTGAAGCCACCAAATTTATTGTCATATAGTTCCACCTAGAGAAAAAGACTCAAGCTCAGTTTCTCTGTATTCTCATGTATCACATTGGTTTTGCTCTTCTGTCCCTCTACTCTGACACTTACTGTGCCAAGGTTAATATTGAACATGGAAAAATCAAGAGGTGGCCAAGAAACCCAAGATTAAATGCTTGCAGATCTCCCTCCAGAGATGAGTTTTGCTTCATGAGCTACAAGTGAAACCAGAAGCCTTCAAAGCAACACCACTGAGCACTGGTCGGTGGGGTCTGACCAGCAAGGTATTGTGCAATCTTGGCATCTACTGAGTTCTGCTGTGAAGAGCTTAGTACTTTAAAGGAATTGGCATTCAGCTGCCAGATACTATCAGTATTATTCATTTACCATTTGTTTTCCAAACAACTAGGATTCCTAAATGATGCACCAGAGACTTGGAAATCCTATTTGTAGAGTCCCTTGGCAGAGGAAGTACAAGAAAACAGATGTGTTGGATACTCAATATTTAAATAGACAAGAATATCTCCCTAATGAGATCTAGCCCATTGTAACTATATATAACATTAGCATTCCAGCCCATCTGCAGCAGATAAATTTTGACATGCACTTTGTAATTCAATCTGTATAATGCCAAAAAAAACCAAAAAACAACTCTGCGGCTATAGTGCTGCCCCAAGAGTTTGAATCCCCAGGAAGATAAATTTGCAGCTATCACAGATGAAATCCTGACTTGTGAAAACAGATACTAGAGCCTTGTTTTTCCTAAGGCTAGAATTTGAACACTTTTTCCTACCCTGCATGCTGCATGCTTTACCTCAGGTCTTCTCTAGACAAAAAGTTCAACTAATGCGAGGAGAGTGGAAGTAAAATAGTAATAATGCAATAAACCCAAGCACAACACTCCATCCTTCACACTTACCTCCTCTCTGATTTTCCTCTCAGCCTCCTCCTGCTTCTTCTTCTGCTCCTCTTCCTCCAGAATTTTCCGGCGCTCCTCCCGCCTTTTCTTCAGCTCGTCCAGCTCCGCTGCCGCCTCCTGCTGCTTCTCCTTCAGCTTCTCCAGCTCCTCGCTCTCGTTCTCGCCCCGGCGGCGCCGCTGATCCTCCAACCTCTTCAGGGCCTCGTTCCCCGGCTTCGCCTCCTCCGCGTTCGCGGTCCCTCTCAAACCGGAGCGCCTGGGAAGGCAACAGAAGGGGAAATGGTGCCATGGCGTTTTCCCTTCCTGGCCAGAGCCACCTGCTGCCTCAGCAGCAGCACCAGAGCCAGAGATTCCCAGGCATTGTCCTGGGAAAACCCATGAGAAGGCCAGAGAAAGAATGATAACCAATAAGTTATCTAAACTGGTTGCACCTGGTGTTCGGGAACATGTGGAATGTGTTTGCTCCAACGGGTGGTTTCTTAATTAGCCAGTGGTGATGGTGTTTTAATTAGAGGACCAATTGTGTCCAGCTGTACCGTGACTGTCTATAAAAGTGATAGTTTTCTTAATAAAGAAGGATTTTGTGGATTTAGATCTGGATTTGGATGTATCAGCCTTCTGGGAGTCATGGAGTCAATGCCACCTAAGTCTCAAACGGGCCCGTCCGGCTGCCACAGCCTTCTAAGACCTTCTGCTCCTTGCAAGCTATGGCTGGCCCAAAACATTTCCATCAGGATGTCACAAGGAGCACCTCTCCCCTCCCTGCCAGCGAGGAAGGAGTCTCTCCCACAGGCACCACTGTGCCACCCCTATTTTATGTTCTGTGTCATAAAGGATGACACAGAACATAAAATCCCTTGATTTCAAAGGCAATTTTTTATAAAAACCCTAGAAAACTACAAGCATCTTTGGGGACATGGATGATTTGACTCAGGGAAAACAGGAGGAAATAAGAGAGGAGAGGGAGTCTTCCAGTTTCAACAGTGTTCTTAAAAAAAAAAAAAAAAACCTAAAAATATTCCTATCTCAGCTGTAACAGCCATCGCTCTAACTCCACCAGCATGTATGAACAGAAAGGTTCATCAGGTCTTTTGCTTACATTTTCTAAGGAAAATATGACTTTTTAGTAAGGAACTGGAAATTATTAATGGTAACTTTCCACAGGAGAAGAAACAGGAGTTTTCCAAGCAGCTGAAATACATGAGACAGAAAGAAAGAATGCCAAAAAAACCCCCGAAACCTAAAGAATTTGCACAGGTGAAGTGCATGCTTCCAACAGAGTCAGATAGCATCACCTTGTTAAATAATTACTACACCAGTGTTTAGACAAATGTCTGCTCCTTAAGTGTGTTTAATGTTACTGCTGACAAGGAGATAGGTACCTAAGATTTCTAAGTGTGCTATTGACAAAAAGACAGAAGATGAATGTATCTATGGAATTAAAAAAAAAAAAAACTTTCTGTATTGTTGGCATCTAAAAAAAAACCTGGATTTAATTATTTCATTAATGCAACCAGAGTGCTGCAGAGTATAATACCACACGACAGTATAAATCAAAGGTTCCAACAGTACCTGTTAGAGATGACAATGTAAAAAATAAATTCCATATAAATTTGCAGTCCTGTCAATCACACCCAATCCTGCAAAGATGCTCTTCATTCAGACAGATGTCTCCTGCAGATGGAGTCAGCCATATAAAAGAGGCTGTAGGACCAGAGCCAAATTATTTGTAGTTTCAGTATCATAATAAAATCTACTGAGTTCTCTGCCCCCACATGATTTTATCAAATTGAATGAAATTTGTTTCTAGCACCTCATGCATGATTTAGGGATTGTATCACTAAAAAAACATATGACAAGTTAATTTAAGTGGCCACAAATAAGGGCATGCATCAGGTAGTGATGCCAAATTACAGAAAGGAGCTCCTGCTTTTTAAAATGAAAAATACATATACAATTGACCAAGTATTGTGAGAATACATTGGAAATTTAATTTGAAATTTCATTTATCCCTTTCAAAAACAAAGTGAAGAGCAATGCCTGAGGTGTGATTTTGAGTGTCCAGCCTGGAATACCTCTGGTTCAGTTTGCAGGAGCACTGAGAAGAGCCCAAAATATTCCACAAGCCTCTACAAGGCACAGTGTAATTTCCAAAGATCCAATGTACCTAATGCTGCACAGGACAAAAGAAATCCCATCCCTGGCTATCTTAAGGCTTTCCTGTTTCACTGCAAGGTTGTTGCCCCTCCAGCAAACAAACTCAGGAACTTCAATATTCTTTTCCTTTGCCTCTTGGTCCCTAAGTCTGTGCTGCCAACTCACCAAGACCTGGAATCTTTGGGCCAAAAGAAGATGGGAGAGGTCACTTCAGACAGACAAAATGATCGCCCTGGCAAGGGCAAACATTGGGCCTTAAGAACGAAGAGAATGAAGAATGTTTGCCAAAATTTTATCTAGGAAGAGCTGTTCTCTGTTCTCTGTCAGCACAAAGGAAAGGTCAGTGCAATCAGCCTCAATGAAATTAGCAGCTCCTCAGCTTTCAGCTGATTGAGCCAGTGGCAGAACCCAGCCTGAACATTCTTGCTCGCAGACCTCGGGTGATTGTTTTGGCCTCCTTACAAAGAAGGATATTTAAAGTTTTGAACTTACTTTATTCTTATGCTGCTCACAGGTCTTCCCTGGCTGCATAATCCAAAATAGCAAACGATACACTGGCAGTAATTATCCTTATTTCCCTCCACATCCAACTCCCCTGTTTTCAACATATTATGGGAAATCTCTGTTTTTTGCTGTCAACACTGGGAAATTACTATTGAGGTGCTGGGTGGGGGAAGAGTTTTGTAAGCACCTCTTTGGTATTAAGAAATGAAGCTGGCTGCCAGCTTTCAGACAAGGAGGAAAAGGAAAGAAGTGGCTTGTGGGAGCCAAAAATGTCAGAACAATGTGAAAAAACATGTTACATCATATTTAGGACTTTTGCAGTCCTGTATGAGAATAGGGAGGAGGGCAGGTGGGAGGGGAGATGGGAAGGGGAAGCCATAAAATGGGATTTTATTCTGTATTTCTCTTACTGACTGATGTAGACCAAAGGAGAGATAACATTGCTCTTTAGCCTCCACTACCCTATTTTGTTCTCAGTTCTCACCACTGAAAGTTAGCCAAGTAATGTTCTTTCTAAACAGTAGCTGATATGTGCATTAAAAAAAGAAAATAAGAAGGAACAAAGGACAGTTCCAGACAAAGCCCAACTCTGTGGGGGCAGTTAATTAGAAAATAGGCCAAGAGCCCTAATAAGCCAACAAACATTGGCACCTCTGCTGATGTTGCCAGCCCAAATCTTCTACTTGGCTGATAAAAGGTTGTTGAACAGGCTTCTTCACACTTTCATGAAACAGTAGAAGAAAAACAGAAATAGAGGGAAAAAAAAAAAAAAAAGGAGTGGAAAAAAGAAGGAAAAAAAAAGTGGAAACTCAAATCTACATTTTGTCACTAATGCCTGTCTCCCACAGGAAGTAAAGCAAATGAAAACACAACAAAAATATTTTTAGAAAATCATTCTCATGTTATTGATGATGTGACCCATGTTTTGAGCAAGGCCAATTTCCTGCTGTTCCATCTCCATCACTGTCTGTCTTTTGGCCTTAGGTCAGGGTGTCTCCAGGGTCTTTTGAACTGCATTTTATTTTGAGAAAGTTTGTTTTTCCCGGAAGAATCATGAGGGGAATGCTGAGATACAATAGCAAATCCCATCTGCCATGCTCAGATTTCTCAAAGTGCCTGCAGAGCTTAACCTTTCCTTTGCCTGTGTCAATGTAAAAGAGGAAGAGAGATGCAGAAGGAGAAAAATTTAGATTTCTAACCTACTCATTCCTAGTTTCCTGCTAAAAGGAAGAATTTCTATTTCATGTATCCCATGCTTTTAGCAGGCAGGATCCTTTTAAATAAAATTTGCACTAGAAAACTGTTACCTTCTTTGAATTTCCCAGTATAACCACAAGCCAAATATTTCCTTCAAAAGAAAAATAAAAATCAAATTGTGAGACAGCTTATAAAAAGGAAGGGGGGTAAAAAAAGGAAAAGGTGATTATTTTGGCTAGGAGAGGTTTTTACCTAAGTGCAAAAACACTTTTCTACTGAAGCCATTAATTTCAATGTTTGCCTTGAAATCAAGAGAGAAGCTCTTTCTAGAGTTACCAGCTGGATTGTGCTTTATTCTGCTAATTAAAGATGGGTGGCTAATTGGAAATTGGTTACTACAGTAAAAGCTGAGATCTGACTAAAAAAAAAAATAGAGAACACAAAATCTAGGGTTTTGTCATTATTGGCCTCTGTGTAGATATCAGAAATAAGCAAGGAAGCAAAGCCCCAGCCAAGCAAAACCAAGCCTTCTTGTCTCCACTGAGGGAGCAAGGCCATTCCCAGCTGCTTTCTGGACTTGATGTTGTTTCTGCAGCAGAGTGGGGACAGCTGAGGAATACAGAACTACAACCCAGTGAGCACCTGAGCCGCTGCTGATGTTGCCAGCCCAGCTCCCCTACTCAGCTGCCACGAGCAGCCCAGAGATGGCCCCTGATCAGCTGTAACACAAGCAAGCCCAGTTCTCACTTGGAACTCACCCAAAAGCGTTCTCAGTAGGTTTAAGTTTGGAGGCAGGGAGTTCACGTTCCCCGTTCTGTGCCTTTTGCTC
The DNA here is from genome assembly GCA_013400585.1 of Chloropsis cyanopogon. NCBI lineage: Eukaryota > Metazoa > Chordata > Aves > Passeriformes > Irenidae > Chloropsis > Chloropsis cyanopogon. The sequence continues at coordinate 48,442 of WEZZ01037737.1, read as the reverse complement.
AGGAACGCCCTTCTTACGATCCCAGACACTTCTCATTTCCTCTTTGGGTGCTTTGCCTTTGTCATCTTTTACCTGTTCAGAAGGTAGCACAAATCACAGAACAAAACACAAGACACACCAAAAAAAAAAAAAAAAAAAAAAAGAGTCAGAGCGAGGCATTCTAAATAACAGCTAAGAAATACCAATTTCTTGGCAAGATTGGGAGCTGTCTTCAAACTGTTTATGTGCTGTAGGGCAGAAGTGGTCTGCAAAGCTCTGAACTGTGATCAACTGTCACTCTGCTGTCCTGACCTGAATTCCAGGTCAAAGCATCTTGAACAAAAAAAAATCAGTCTTCTGTGAAAGTTTGCTGTGGCCAAAGGACTATGGCAGCACACTGCTTCACTCTGCAACTGCAGCATCATTCACCTCTTGCTTCCTAAGATTGTGGGTTGCAAACTCTCTGGGACTTGCCAACACATTTTTGGTACCAGGCTTAGGGCATTGGTGCAATAAAATTAACAGATAACCTCCAACAAATGTCAAGGTTGTTTGACAAAGTTTATGCTCTTTTCAGTGTCATAGCAGAGGGATGCTTCATTATTGCAAGAATAATGGCCAAAACACAAAATCATCTTTATATCAGAGCAAAACTTTCTCTGACAAAAAGCACAGTCCTGCCTGGGGTTGGTCATGGGTAGCATTATCAGACATGAATATTTAAACCTATGAAGAAGGAAATGCTCTGGAAAACAGGAGTAAAAGTTCCCTTCATCCTTAAGAAGTTTTGTCTTATGATTCTTAATGGCAATCAAGAATATTTTGTGCATAAATTTAATTCTCCAGTATTTCTTCAGAGTTATGAGCTTATGTATCAATACCACAGATGGCCTGACCCCAGCATGCTGAGTCATGGCTAGATGCTGGTGAAAGGAGAAGGTGAACTGATTTAAGTTATGTATCCTCAGGTAGAAATATTCTCTGTTAGCTAAGACTACCAGCCAAAACAAACTTCCAACAGCAGCAGATGAAACATTTACCCCCCAAAGTGTTTATTTGCTTTCCCCAGCTCTGTGCTGAAGGTTCTAGCTGGCAAGCAAGAAATACCTTCTGTGTAGAATTCAAATGGAGACCTTTAGAAAATAAATACTTTGGAAGCCTGTTGCAATCCCATTTGCTAACTAGAAAGAGAAAGAACTTCTGTAACCATCCTGTCTGCAACACAGCTGCTCTTAAAGGTGTCTTAAGATGCACCTTGAAATGAAAAATTAGTTCACAGCCTAACACCCCAAATCAAAAGAAATTTCTGTTCCTCCTCATCAAAGAACAACTCCTGGAGAAGCAAAATCTTTACCTACAAAGGGTGAGTTCAGTCTTCAAAGCCAAGATCCTCCTGAGGCACTGAATTAGGCTGGTGCAGAGTGAAGCCCCAGAGCCTGGCTTTACCTGAGGCCAGCTTGCTGCTCAGAGAAGCTGATGTGATGGACACCACCGTGGTAGCACAGGTTAGAAGTGAGTACAGGATGGTTCAACCATTCCAGCACATTGGCTGCTGCTGGGGGATGCTGGACACAACCAGCAGAGGCATTTGCTCTGCTCTGAGAGCAGGCAGCAGCAGTGCAGACTTCTCCCACCCTCTCCTGCCAGCAAGAGCTGGCAGCAGCTCCCTGATGGACAAGAGGGGAGTTCAGCTTCCATGGCCCTGCATTCTTGGGCCACGATTCTGCAACTGCTGCAAGCGAGGCCATTATTGCCAGGCTGTTTTCTAGGAGCTGGCCTGAGACAACCAGGGTTGTCTATTCATTTATCCTGATGAATGCCACCAGACAGCATCATCATCTGGGTGTTCCCAAATCAGGGTGAGCTATGATCATGTTCACAGCAGGAATCTCTGCTGCCTGTTAGCCATCTCCCAACCCTTCAGCCCCAGTGAGGGTGATGCTGAAACCAGCTGTGTTGATTGGTGCAAGATTCCTTGTGCCAGGATGTCTGTCCTGGGATTTTGAGAGCATAAGATTTCCTTTGCTGAGATCTTCATCAAGACCTTCCTAAGTCTTATTTAAATAAAGCCAACACTTCCAGCTGCCTTATGTATTCAGGTCCGCTGGGGAGGGTTGTATCTCTTGCATCTTAATTGAAATAACTGAGAAAACTAATATTAAAACAATATAGTTCAAAAATTAATAGGTTAGGAAATAGCATTTCAGAAGCCAGTAGGATTTATGATAACGTGTCTGCATTTGAGAAAACCATTAACACAGCTTGGCCTCTTTTTTTCAAAAAGATGGTAAAACAAGATATTACAGAAACATTTCACATCTTTTGGGCTCAATCCTTGTCCTACTAATTTTAATACCAAAGCAGAGATTGATCAGCAAAGAAGCAGAAACCTTTGTGTCTCACTCCAAAGGCAGGTAACAGAACAAGTTCTTTCCCCTGTCTCACGGCTTCCCTAAATTACAGAGAAATTCAGCTTTTGCTGAATTCAAAAAGGACTCCACTTGGAGCAGGCAGGTGATATTACCTGAACTGAAATAGCTCACATGTTCTCACAAATCTTGATATCAAGCTAGAATATGACCACAGGCATGGTTAACAAATATCCAGCTTTATGTTTTTATATTTTTATCTCTTTCTATACTGCCTCTTTTCTGTTTGATTTTTATGCTATTATTTGAGAGCTGAGATTTCGGAATCCTGAGATTTCTAAATCTTTCTAAATCTTTGAACACCTTGTTGGGGCCCATCTGGCAGATGTGATTCCTCACTTGGGCTCAGTTATTTGGTGAGTTAAAAGCTGTGGGCATCTGGGTCTGGGGTTCCCCTGTAGAGCCAATTGCCATCCCCAAATACCATGAGAAAAGCAACTGCTGCAGCACGTCTAGCCAAACTGGAAGCAGGAAATACCAGGACACTCACATCATGAGAAAGCTTGTTCTTATGAACTTCTCAGGTCACTTTTAAGAACCAAAAACTGTGCAGAAGTTCAGGAAAAGAGACAATTTTTTTCATGCCAAATTAATCAAAAGCTGAACTTTGAGGTCCAAAGCAAAAGCAAAACCTGATTATGTAGATACACTCTGTTCCCTCAGGGTCTTGTTCATGAAACCCTGGCATCCTCTTAGCTGCATGCACATTCAGAAAGAGACCTCACTGAATTTCTATGTCCTGGAAAGCAGGGGGAGAAGTGGAGATGGGAGCCTGATCCTCAATTTTTGTTCACAGTAAAGAAACAACTGAGATTTTCAAGACATTTTGAACGCTCAGGATGGGTATTCAGCATTGCACTAGAAGTGGGATTCTATTAAGTTGTCTCAGCTTCAGCATCCAAAGATGGAAACACTAAAATCACAAGTAACTTTTGTAAGTCTTGCCAATTTCCTGGAATAATCTAGCCCAGTGGGTAGGGTTTGAAAGCATGATGAGAGCTCCAGGGAGAGTTGGCCAAGCTCTGCATAAGAACAAGCAGGACAACAGTGTCTCAAGTTCCCACAAATCAAAGTTTGTGGTCAGTTACAGACTCCTCTTTACATTTACTTGTAATATTCAAAGACTGCACGCAAAAGTGAATAGTGGGAACTGGTTCTGTCTTCTTAACATAATCCATCCCTTATTTTTTGTGCAGCTATTTCCTCACCTCTCTGTGAGGGTGAGCTAAGCATCTACAGCATGTTCCAAACTCATCTGCTGACAAAGGACCCTGGAGTGGACCCTCTGCAACCCTCAATGTCCCAGGTCAGGCAGGACAGGCAGCAATCTGTGCTGTGGCTCCCTTTAAGCCACACAGACCTGCCTGAACCCAAATGGCTCCAAATTTCCAAGGCTCTGACCAGTCTCCCCTAATCAGAATCAGGGGCTGTTTTGAGACCTGCTGCAGTGAACCACAACCACGGCACAGCACCGAGCATGGCTCCCTGTGTCCAGCTGTACCCTGAAGAGTAAATGGTCCCCAAATCTTATTTACTTACCACACAGTAAAACACTATGGCACCAGCTCCTGTGTTTACAGTGGAAATGCAATGCAGTAATTTTGACAGGTTTTCTCTTGAAAACAAAAGAAGAATCTTGGGTATGCACAGTTTATATCACGGGGTGTTGCAGCTTGTGGGGGAATTATTAGTTAAGGCAGTCTGCTGGCCAAAGGGCCTAGATTATTATTATCATTATGATGATTATTATTAATTATCATGATGATGATGATTATTAGAATAGGTTTTGTTCATAGGGCAAAAGTTCACAGTAAAGTGAGAGGAAAACAGAGAAGGATGATTAGTTGATGATGTCCTGAAAAATTCATCCCTAGAGGGAAAATCACATTTGTGTTGTTGACTGAACTGAGTTTACTGAAATATTTGTTTTAAGACAAATAGGAATTGGTCCTAAAGCCCCAAAAGAACAAACTACTTAAGAATTTTCTTAATTTTAAGCACTTTAGGAGCTTCATCCCTATTTATTTCACCAGGATTACCCATGTTCTTGAAGTAGAGCACGAGTTTAAGTACTTTGCTGAAGAAGCAACATTCACTTATAGGTGCCTTATTTGTTTTCATATCTCAGGTTTCCCTATCACATCTAAATCAGTGGTTTATGAGTTACCTGATCTTTTATGGAGGTAGCTTGGAGCTTCTCTTCTGGCAGCTTTTCCTTTTTAGCTTCCGCTTTTTCTTCCCCCTTTGTTTTTGGGTTTTCAACAATTTATTGAATTTTTTTTTTTTTTAACACAAAAACACCGCATCTGTTTGCAATTTTTGTTTCTCCACGCTGTGCTCACATACCAATCCAGTGTGCAGCCACAGCTCCATCATATGCTGCTGTGCCCACCAAAGTGTGTGCAGCTGTGCCCCTTCCACCCTCTCCAAATCCCCCCACTGCCCCCATCTGGGCCTTTCTCCCTCGTGTGGCATCATGCTCACGTGTCCCAGTACAGAGCCCTTTCCTGTGATTGCATTTAGCACACAGCATTCCTCACACACACTACAACAGGTGCTCACAGTATTTTCTGCCAAGGTGTGTCTGCCTCCACCTCGTGTGTTACTGCACCAGGGCAGTTTACAGCAGCTGAGGGGAAAAAAAAGGCAGCAAAAGCACATGCAGAGGTCTGAACATGCAAGGTTTTCTCTGAATGATGGAGTGGGGCCAGGCCTGTTGTGCACTGAATTACTGGGAAGCAGGAGGGGATTTATTTTTAAAAAGAAGAGAGTGACAGCACAAGTATTAGTAACGTCAGTACAGGACTAGATCTGTGAGGAAATTCCAATTCAATCTTTTCTTGCATTACATTCCACACAAACCACAGGTGTCTTAGTTTGGTGCAAAATGTTTACTGTACCTGTTTTTTTAAGACAGCTGCTGGAGGTTTTTGGTCTTCTACCTTCTTCTCTTTTACCTGTTTATCTTCTATTTTCTGTGCTTCCATCTTTTGTTTTTCCTTTAATTTCTCTGCTTCTAGTTTAGCCTTTTCCTCAGCTGCCCTCTTTTCCTCTTCTGCCTTTGCCCTCTCTTCAGCTGCCCTCTTTTCCTCCTCTGCTTTCTGTTTTTCCTCAGCTGCCCTCTTTTCCTCTTCTGGCTTTGCCCTCTCTTCAGCTGCCCTCTTTTCCTCTTCTGGCTTTGCCCTCTCTTCAGCTGCCCTCTTTTCCTCTTCTGGCTTTGCCCTCTCTTCAGCTGCCCTCTTTTCCTCTTCTGGCTTTGCCCTCTCTTCAGCTGCCCTCTTTTCCTCTTCTGGCTTTGCCCTCTCTTCAGCTGCCCTCTTTTCCTCTTCTGGCTTTGCCCTCTCTTCAGCTGCCCTCTTTTCTTCCTCTGCTTTTAACCTCTCCCTTTCTTCTGCCTCCTTCCTTTCTTCCTCAGCCTTTTCCTCATCCCTAAGCTTCTCTTTATCTACAGCATCAGTTACACTTTGCGTCCCTTCTGGCACAGCATTTGTATCATTCTCTGCTTTGTGTTCCTCTGCATTTACAGTTACTGCCTCCTCTTTATCAGTGGATTTTTCTGCTGTCACATCTACCTGATTTTCCTCTATGGGGAGCTCCTTTGGCTTCTCCTCCTGTACCTCCTCCTTGTCTTTTTCTTCTTTTTTTCCCTCTTCTTCCCCATCTTGCCTCCAGTTGTTCCTTTGGTACGATTTGGTGACTGTTTCTGTCTCCTCGATCTCGTAGCGTCCTCGGCGTGTTTCAGCCTTTTCCTCTTTCCCCGTGGTCTCGTTTTCTTCCACATTGTTCACTTCTCTCCTGCTGGGCAGTGACAAGCTCCCATCTGTGATCGTGGGGTCCAATTCCTTTTGACGTTCCAGGGCTTCCTGCAGACGTTTCTGGCGTCTCTCCTCCCGCCTTGCCAGCCTCTCCAGCAATGCAGCTTCATCATCTGTGGAACGCTTGCTTTCCTCTCCTGCCACACTATGTAAAAGGGACAGGTTTGCATTAAAAAAAAAGAATTAAAAAAATTAAAAAAAATAATAAAATTCTTCCTAACAACACATGCACTTCACTCTTTCTAGGAAAAAAGCTTGCTGTAACATCATTCCATGGTTGGAAAACACAACAGGTTACACACTTCAAAATTTAGCTGCTGTTTTTGTTTTGCTATCTATATCCCTTCTCCTTGCCTTAAATGAATTGCTTCTTGTGCTCAGTATCTATTAGCACTTGCCATCACAGTTCTGGTTTCTTCTATCCATTGTGTTATGGCCACTGGAAATCTGGGTATGTTATTTATGACAATGTGAAACTAAACAAACGATGGACAGACAGGAAGGCCACTCAGCTTGTGACAAGTGGGTGGTGATAGGAGTGAGATGGTGTCATGGTTTAGGGGCTACAGGGGCACTGCTGGGTTGATGGTTGGACTTGATGATCTCAAAGGTCTCTTCCAACTCTGATGATTCGATGAATATTTCAAGTGTCACCTCCTTCCATAAGCTTTTCTGCTCTTTTTACCTGTCTGGCACTGACAATGGCAGGTGAGTGCTGTGCTCTAGAGCTCACACCCAGCACCTTGCAGGTGTGCTGCAGCCACAGCTTGAGCACACTGGGTGCCACCCAGTGCTTTGGCCCCACGATGCCATGACCCCCGTGAGCAGAACAAAAGATGTGGTGTTTTGTGAGGCCAGATGCACCCATGCCTGAGGGAATCTGAGAGCCTCCATGGGCCCCAGCTGAATTATCTCACAGACAGCCTTGAGGACACCTGGATATGTGCCACGAGCATGGCCTCAGGCCCAGACTCAGTGACGATCCTCACAGTGTGAGATCCTTCTTCAGTTTAAGGATGGCCAGACCCAGCAGCTCAAAGCAAACCTCTTCCAGACACTTCCCTGAACAAAAGCTACCCTTGGCTCGTCAGTAAACAACATCAGCCATTTACCTGTTTTGGGCATTAACCTCAGATTTCTCTGTTACTTCTCCTGAGAGATCTCCTTCCTCCTTTTGCCGCAGCCGCTCCTGCCGAGCCCGCCGGCGACGTTCCCTGGCGGCTTCTTCGTCATCGTCATCGTTTCTCTGGTAGGACAGCCTGCAACAGGGATAGGGAAACGTTGCTGCTACAGCATCTTGGACACTGAAAAAATTCATAAAAAGCAGCTTTCTAGAGCACAGCAAGCATGGCTACAGCAGGGCTGCTCCACGTGCTGTTGCGAAAATATGCTGTGAAATTAGGATGTGTAATTTCAAACCCTGGTTTTCTTCTGTTTCTCAGAAGGGAACTTGAGAAAATAGTCCCTGTGAAGGCAGCAGCCACACCACACTGTCAGCTGGCTCCTAGAAAACACCAAATCCCTAAAAGCCCAGTTCTGTAGCTGAGCAAACGTCCTCCTGGCCTGCACCACCATCCTGTTGGAGCACTCACTGCAGCATTTGAGCAGACCCACGTAACTGAAATTGGACTCAGCAAATTTTCATTAGTCTCCTCTAAATATCATGTGCTGAAAATGGTGACAGTATTCTACATTTTAAAGACTAGAAAGCAGGGAGACAAGCATGACAACAGCTCTCAGTGGTCGGTTCTGAGTGCCAAACGTCTGACACCCACAAAATTTTTGTGAGCCCGGAGCCCTGCCAGGCCAAATCACACAAGATCACTGCTGTGATGAAAGCCTACAGCTGAGAACCCATTGTATTCATCTACCCCAACAGATGACTACATTTAGTTTCATCCTACTTGAAAAGGAAAGCAAGACCTTAAAATCCTAATAATCCTGTGTCCCATTCAAATCTTTGCTGAGGTTATTACTGTGTGAGATAAAGGGAGAGGCCTGAATTCCTCTTATCTTTTTGAGCAGAGAAAGTGAATTAGGAAGTTAAAATGTGCCAGACCCAGTCAGGACATTCATTTACTTTGCTTCTGGCAGTGGTCTGATACATCATGGTTAAGAAATCTCCCTTTTTTACACAGTCAAACATCTAAGTTAGCAGTGCAGCCATGAACATTAAAAAAAAAAAAAAAAAAAAAAAAAAATATACAAAAAGAAAACAAAAACAAAAAAAAAAAAAGAGTTCTGCACTGACTAAAACCAAGTACAGAAGTACAGAAAACGTTTGTGTTGCAAATATTTAAACATTAAAAGCAACTAAACTATTTTGATTTAGCCATCAATCAGACTCATTGGGGCCAAACCTCTCCCACCACCATGTTCTGATATTACTCTTCTCCTTTGCTGAAAGAAGGGTGAAAGTATAGGTTCAGTAGGGATTCAGTGACCCCAATTTTGCATTAAAAATTTAAAGTGTAAAACATGGCTGGGCCACTTGCCAGACCTAGAACAGCATTTTCATCCTCAGTGCGCCAAAGAATTTAATTTGCTACTTTCATGCTCTGCTTCAAGAGCTTTTTCCTTATGGAAACAACTCTTCTCAAAGACATTGCAAACCGTGAGAAACATGGCCATGAGGCATCACAGCGGGGGATGAGGAGGAAAGGAAGGAGCTGAATTAAAAGCACTAAAGGTGTGACACAGGGAAGGTAAGGAAAAACACTATAGCTCAGGATTTGTCTTTGAGTGAGACCACACAAAGATGAAGAAGTTTATTCCACTTTCTGTACCCACACAGAACACCCCTACACAGCAAGGAGAACAACTGCTTCTAAAAGCCTCTTTAAAATGCCTTTTTTAAACCACCAGGTGCTCAGCAAACTAAAAAAGGAAATAAAAAGAATACCCTAAGCAAAAATTCCCACAAAATCTTATCCATTAAACAGACATGCACTTCCTGTCCTTGGACCCTTATCACATAGATCATCTGTTAAGAGAGCTGAAAATGTCTCTTAATATGATTCTAAACACATCCATTGCCTTACTACATATCACAGCAGTTTCCTTCAGTGAACAAGTACCCCAGGTATGGGCTCCATTCATGAGAATCACCTGAAGTATTCATTTCTGCTCACCATCATTCATGGAATCTGCCCAGTAATCTGGACACAGTGATAGCAACAACTAGTTGCAGATTTTTTAAGAGATGTGTTTCTTGTTTTCCTTACAATTATGCCAAGCCTGCTTCCAGTGTAGAGGGCGACCCTCATTCTTCTGTAGCAACCCATCACGAGCAAAATCAATCTGGGAGCTCTTCAGAGCTTACCTTCCAATTGCCTAAGTCTTTTGACATTTTTCAGAGTAAGAGTAAATAAATAATAAAAAGTAAATCTCCAAGACTTCAACTCTGCTTATCAGACAGATGGAAATGTGATGATCCATGCTGGCCTGTGTTGTTTCTCCACCCTTGGACTGCAGCCTTACTGCCCAGCACACACCCAGCAACTAAATTAAACTAAATTTACATCCATTTGTCACCTTCCACATGGCTTTGCAGGCAAGTATCTCCACACAATCAGCTGTTCCAGCTGTCTCAGGCCATGAGACCACAACACAGCATGATCTCAAAGAGGTATGCCAAGCCTGCTGATAAAACTCTCTTGTGGAACACTCCGATCACAGAATGTTCTGAGTTGGAAGGGACCCACAAGGACCATCAAGGGCAACTCCCAAGGACTAAAATCCCAGACCTGAAGAACTCAACAAATCTCATTAGTACCTGACTGAGTCTAAAAATGTTGGCCTCAGATTGAATGGAGGGGGGGACTTTGAGTGAAAAATAAATCTGCTGGATTGGGAATACAGGAGATGAGGCCATCTGATTCAGACCTTTTTCAGAGAAATACAGCACTCTGTATTTTACACCAAACACTGAATTTATGTAAAGTTATAACCCAGCAAGAAACTTGGAAATAGCTGGGATGATTATGGGGCTGAAACCATTTCATACAAGCCAGCTTTAACTGGTTTCCACTTGAAACCACAAATCAGCCTGAGCATTATCTAAGGCACTTTGGGTTTGGAGTTCCTTGCCCAGTACTACTACATTATTATTATTATTATCGTCTGAATTATGACAGCACTGAAATTTCCTGATCAAGCTCACAAGCTTGCTACAGTAGGCAATTTATGAAGATGGGGCAAAATCTGGTCCCTATTCTAAACAGTGTGTATACTTATTAAAGAGAAACCTTCTAGTTTGTAGCACAATCTGCTCTCAGTGAGTCACAAATAAACCTGATGAATCTGAAGTCTTTTTTAATTTTTCACAAGAGTAGAAAAAAACCTGCCTAATTTGAGATGGATCACACCACTGCAATTCTAGAGGAGGCAGGGAGAAAGAATTGCTGTGGATCTGAACTCGGACTCCATTTCAAGAGTTAGAAATACATGAAAAAATTCCGAACAGAACAAAAGCCTTTAAGGTTTTTAAGCGGGCAGCTCATATCTGCCTCTTCTTTCCTCCATGGTTCACTCAAATGTCAGTCTGGTTTTTATGCCTGCAGAAACACCTTACATTCTTAGCAATGCCCTCACAACATGGACTCAATTAGACACAATTGCACCTATTCAGCAAGCTCTTTCCCACACCACTTTTTATCCTGAAGCTTTTACATCTATTACAGCTTGATTTTGTCTGTGGTCCACCCCAAGAAATGAGATCATTCATCCTGTATCAAACTGCTGCACCTCCAACGTGCAGCCCAACCTACTTCTAGGACCTCTGCCCTTCATTACGTAAGGCCACAGCAGCTGAAGTGATATCTGTTGATTTGTGTCTCCAAATTCATGTCAGATGGAGGATGTCAGTAAAATGTCCTCAATGACGAATTTCACTGCCAGACTCAGTCTATAAAAGTTGAATTTGTTGGCCTTCTGTGCTCTTAGAAAGTCTTTCTATTTACCCAGGCTCTTCCTGAAAGGATGGGTGGGGTGAGGATGGACTTTTGTTCAAATACCCACTGGGGAGTGCTCTTTGTGTCACTCTTGCTATTCTGTCCCATTTTATTTATGATTACATATGTTTTTAATCTTTTTATTGTTCACTTAATTTGTGTTATGATAGGCACACTTCAAAACCTGAATATAAACAGCTGATCAATCCTCACCTCAAAAGAAACCCATAAAAAGGGCACATGCTTCCACAGAGGGCTGTGCCTCTCTCAAGCTTTGCGTGTCAATCTCAGCTGTATTTCATTCAAGTCCTATCTAAAAATGTGCTGAATGGTGGGGGGCAGTTGTGGAGAAAACTGTTTTTCCTAATCATTCCTCCATCATTCAGTGAGAGCTGCCAGCATTCTGCTCAGACCTGCTCAAGAAGACTCGTTTTTATGAGGGAGTGAGCAGAATTTCAGTCCAAAACGCTCATGCTTCAAAAAGATGTAGAGAGTGAAAACAGGAGATTATGCTGGAGACATGCAGACATGCCACCACAGTTCTCAGTCCAATGTTGTGCATGAATGCTGCTATTAACACCCATATTTTTCACATATTTCTCAATTTGACATGCACCATTTTTTTTTCCACATTGAATGTAGGAGAGACAAGTGGATAAAATTAACCAATGGCTGGAAATGAAACCCAGACAAATTAAAACTGGAAATTAAGCACATGTTTTGAACAGTGAGGATAATTACACACACACAAGAAATGATGGAACATCCATCTCTTGCATCTCTGCATTAAGATGGATGCCTTTTTGGAAGTTATACTACAAAATAATACTGATTTATGGGTTCATTGTAGATAGCTTGGTGAAATTCCACTAACACTTATGTATGGGAAGTTAGACTAGATTATATGGTGGCACCTGCTGGACTTAAACACTCCAGCCTTCCATTTACAAACAGTACATGTTTCTCCTTTTGCTCCCAATTTATTTCTGTCTCACAAATACTTTTACTCTGTTTATCCACCCATTCTCCACAGGCACACAGCCTGTACTTCTGAGCAGGCAAATTACCCAGATATGCACACAGTTCTTGGGCCAAAACAGAGGCTGATGCACCTTTCATTGCATTATGTTCTCATTCACCTCACTTTCATACTGTGTCTCTAATACACTTTCTTCTTTTTCATAGCTCCAAAGATTTCAAGGATTATTATTCTTTTCTGAAGACTAACCACTTATCAAATATGTTTTCAGAAGAACATTTTTTCTGTCAGACCTGGCATCCTTAATTTCCTACCATACATTTAGAAGTATTTTTTCTACCTTAAACCTTGATCTGAAATACCAAAAGGCTAAAACTTTTGGCCATTTTAACAACACTTTGTTTCAGCTGAGCAAAAACTTTATTTATTTTGGTTAAGGACTTGGCTGGCAGATTGTTATTTTGTTTACATGACAAAACAGTTAAGCATGGGAAAGAAAAGGTCTTCTGAGAGGTTCAGTTTGAGTACTTTTTTAATGGTTTCTTTTTTTTTTTATGTTTTTGACATTTAGGTTTTTTAACAGTAAGGAAAGTAAGGAAAGAGTAGGTACATTCATCCCTCTGACAGTGCGATTCTGAAATCTAAGGTGCAAGCCATCCACATCAAAAAATGAAGGATAAAAAGGTGATATGCAAAGTAAAAACCACAAGGAAAAAGGATTCCATAGTGACAACAAAAATCCTTGGTGACCACCAAGTAATTAATGCCAAAACCATCGAGAGATTT
>WEZZ01037737.1:2694-31591 GCA_013400585.1 Chloropsis cyanopogon | reverse complement strand
AGGAGGGAGATGACTAAGGCCAAGATGCACAACACCATCTTACACACCCAGAGCACATGCCGGTGATTTTCCTCTGTTTGTCTCTTGCAGGACAAACAGAATCCTAAAAAACCCCTCAGGCTTCACAGAGGAAAGATGAGTGTTACACAGAATACACACCCTAATTTAAAAACAGGATTCTTCTTTTATAGACACCAGTGTGCAAGGGAATACAGTAAGGTCGGAACACACTTCACTGGGCTTTGCAAAATAATCTGATAAAACACTATCAAGAGATGACTGAAAGGGAAAAATAAAAAAAAAAGGGGGGCGGGGGAAGGAAACTCTTGACAATGGAGAATGTCTCTGTAGCTCATGGGAGATGAAAAGCCAGGAACAACCTGAAAATGACCCAAGAGACTGCAAAGGTGCCACCATGGCCATGTCAGTGTGTGGTGATGGTGGCACACATAATTTGTAGATGCTGAAACCCACAGTGCATTGAGCTTGTGAGGTTCAGCCATCCCATGATCCTCTTGCTAAGTCACAAACTCCACTAAATCAGGTATAACAAAAGAAGTACAAACAATCAAACAAAAAAACAAACCCAAAAAAACCCCAAACAACAAAAACCCATGGTAAGGAACGAGCCAGGACAGCAACAGTTGTGATGCTAGAAGGTACTTCTGTAATCACATTGCAGCAACTCCAGTGCTGAACGAATTGCAGATGGAATCTGGCAAGCCAAAAACCTCCTGTTCAGAAACATGTAATATATTTTTATGCCTGAAAAGGCCTGTGGGCAATTTGGCTTCAGCAAACCAAACAGAAGCCAGAATTTTACGTCCTGTACTGTCAAGTGCATTGGTCTCAAGGACACACCTCTAGGACAGGCCTCCACATTTCTGGAAGAATCATGGGAAGAAAAACAAATGCACATGAATGGCTTCTCCGGGGGCTGTTTTCTCAAAATTTTTAAATACATAGCACACCAGTTAGGAGATATTTCTCAATAATGTTCAGTCTGGAACCAGCATCATCTTTTATTTTTTGTTCTGTTCTCAGCAACATCTGCCTCGAGGACCCACAGCAGGACCAGATCCTGCTAAAGAGAAGTATAAAGCAGATTGAAAGTGATCTGAAAAAGATTCAGAGTTCAAAGTGAAACTTCTTGCAGAGAGTTAATCCTCTCCAGTTGGTACACCAGGTTCTGCTGGAGTCAGTCTTGCTCATGAGAAACTGAATATTTCTCACTGTTGCTTAGTCAAGGTGTATGGAAAAATGGTGGATGGAAATTAAAAAAGAAGACAAAGTTAGCCAACTCCCTGATCTTCAAGAGAAATGCTGACTGAAGAGTCTGAATAAAAAAAAAAAAACCCAAACCCTACCAATCCCCCCCAAAAGGGGTTGTTTATTAAGCTCTTGGGAGTAGTCCACACCTAATGGTGCATCTGTATATTTTGCTTAATGTGAACTGGTGCATCCAACTCCTGCTATTAAAGCTGTTTGTTTTCCTTTTCTGCTTTATTATAATCCATTTGTCTTTCACATCCTATCCCTACAGTAAGCTAACCTCAATAATGACAGGATATGTACTTTAGAATTACTATGGTGGGGAGCAGAGGAAAAGAATTCCTTCACAAGTGATGCCAGTAAATTCAGAAGAAAATAAGCAAGGGAGTGACAGAGAAAACTGAGTATCAGTGACTAAGTTAACCATTATTCCTCCTACAATCAAAGAAATGCACCAGGTGGAAAGGGGGCAGCCACTTTACATCAGTCTCCTGATGCAGCACAAAGTGAATTTAAGCAGAGCCAATACTTGGATTAGTATTCTTTTACCAAGAGACAAACAGAGATTGAGGAACAAAAAACCCAAAATACCAGCTTCTGCCATCATTTGAAACTTTGTTCACCATAGTTTAGCTTAAAAGTCAAGGAACTACATTGACTTCAGATGTGAAGCCTGTACTTAAGCCTGGGATGTGCTGCTCATCTCTGGAATTCAATCTGCACATCCAGAGCAATTGGAAGGGAAAAAACAGATGAGCAACCAACTAAACCTTGCAGCTCGTACTTTGCTTCAAAAGTGAGTTTTAGAGAAGAAAGAAATTTGTATCGAAATGCCTTGGACTATAGTGTGATTTTTCTGACAGCTTCACAAACTGCTTAAATGCTTTAGAGGTAAAAAAAAAAAAAAAAAAAAAAAAAGTGGAAAACTGTTTTCCAGTGTGCTTGCTGTTCCCCAAAAAGGTGATTACAGTATTGCACTATTGGACCTGAAAAAACGTCTCAGTACCACATCCAGTCCGAGTGTCAGAGTGAGATTTCACAGCAACAGCTGAGCACTTGTGAAAAGGAGAGGGAAGAGGGGAGGGGAAGGCAAAAGGGGGAGTGGGGGAAGCCCTCCCTGACTGTCTGCTCTGCAAAGGGTTTGAACTGCAGGGAAGAGGAACCGTGTCAGCAAATGCCAAACCAATGCGGTACCTGCCAAACCGCACCTTATCCTTCTCAATCAGCAGAAAAAAATTATCCACTGCCTGATTTCTCTTACCTCACCAATAAAGGGCTGGGGTTTTTTCCCTTATTAGGACAGTCTCCATGCTGTAAAATTCCGGCTCTAATAAGTGCCTTTAACAATACGTGCTGCACATCAGCACAAAAAGAAAGCAACGAATAAAAGTAAAGCACAGGAGGAGAATGAAAAGGGCTGAGTCCTAAATTAAAAAGGACAACATCAGCTTAGCTCAGGCTCCAAAATTTGATCATAGATTTTATGAAATGGAGAATTTAAATTGGAATGGATAAATGTATGAAGGCTAACATTATACAGATATATAATTATAAACTTGGCTCTGCAGCCACTTATACATGCAAGCTGCCTTACTGAACTCAAGGAGACTTTTTTCACCACATTTAAGAGCTTACACATCCCAAAATATAAATCAAATAGTCAGTACATGAAAATAGTGGAAGAAATGGTTTTTCAAATGTTTTGGGGTTTTTTTACAAAGTAAAACGGGGATAGACAGAAAAGTTACAGCAAGTTGAGCCTCTATGTTTCAATTATTTCAATGACTGATGGAAGTGTTTTTCTTGGTTGCATTTTTAAGCATTGTATTTAATTTACTGTACATAATTGACTTCATCTGCTCCACATGGAAATATGTACATATATATGAACTGAAAAGCAAAGAGGGCCTAAAGTAATCACCAGAGAATTTCCCTGACTTTTTCCTGTTTTACTCTGTTTTGGGAACAGGGTGGATGGGGAGTGCAGGTTTGGCAGGAAAGGGGAAGGCAGAAGCAGGATAAAGCTCCACCACCCCCATCCACCACTGGTTGAACACCTATGCCAACAGTGTGGCTGTGGAGGAGCTATCTGCATTTAAGATCTGCACTAACAATGAATTTTCTAGTTTTGCTGAAGCAGAAGCAAAAACCCTTGTCAGAGTGAAGTGATATGGAAAATGTTCAGGGCTGTTTTGTTTTTTTTTTTTTTTTTTTTTTTTTTTTTTTTTTTTTTTTTTTTTTAATTCAGCCTGAAACAAGAAAGCAAATCTTTCATATAAGCTTTTTTCTTTTTACTTTTCTCTTTGAAAGGTAGGTCAATTGAAATCAAAAGATAAAAAAAAATCAGATTTATTTACAAAAACTGCAAAAGGTGAAACTCAGTAATTTCTTTTCTAGAAAGTCTAGAAAATTCATTTAAAAAAAAATATTTCCTATTCTTTAATTTAGACAAAGCCAATTTCAAAAACCTGACATGAACTCGTAACCAGCTCTGCTCTGAACCGTCCTGAAAGAGTTCTGGCCAAAACTCTCCCATATTTTCTAGGTTTTACTAAATTTACCTTTCATCAGAAGCAGTTCTCACAGCCTGCTTCAGGCTTTTGAATTCACAGCAAGTTCCTGGCTCGAACCAAGGCTTGCCTAGGGTGGAGAATTTAGCTCAGAGTTTTCATGAAACTCTCCCAAGTCACTTGTTCTCTGGCAAAACTTTAGATGTTTGGTGCTCACAGTCTCAACTTAAGACTGAGGTGGATGCTCCGAATTCCACTCCAGCTTTGTGCTGAGAACCAGTGCTTTTCTTAGGCTGAAAACAACATCTTCCACTGAGGCAAGAAGGCTGCAAAATCTCAGACATTTCCCTAGAGACCTGTCCTTTCTCTGCCACAGAAACTCCCACTCAAAAATGTTTCAGTTCTTCATGTAGACTTGTCACTGTTGGGGAAGAGCCACTTTCAGAAATTGAGACTGGGATTCTTTGCTTCCAAAAGAGAAAAATAACCTCACTACTGGCAAACATCTTCATATATCTTGTCTGTAGTTGCATTATGTCCTTCTTGTACTACCTCAGCAATGTAAAAAGGCTTTTACAAATTAAGGATTCAGGCCTTTGCCCACTGGGGAACAGGAATGAAGAGCATGGTCAAAAGAGAAGACCAGAAGAAGGAGAAAGCTTCAAGTGAACATTAACAGCATCAATTTTTTGGAGCAGGATTAACCAGATAACCAGTGCCACCAACACCACTGCTATCTGTGGAAGAATCCTCTTAAACCCCTCTCTTCTCCTCAAAAATTAGCTGATATCAGTCTTGTACATCCATCCAGGATGCAGAAAAAATAATCCACAATACAAAGAAAATGCTGCAAAAAACTGAGCTTCCAACAACCACACTTAAGTTTGAACAGAAGTTATCATTTGCTGGAAGAAAATATTCTACCTGTTGGCAGAGAGAACTTCTGCTTTCTCTAGGAACTTGCACAGTAAACACTTTGGTGTCCAGCACAGCGAGCCAAGCCAATCCCTATACATTTATTAAACAGACTTCATGTTTTCAGGCCAACCAGAATTTCTTGGCTCCACTGAGGGCTTCTGCTTTTAATTTCTAGTGTATCAAATGCTAACAGGATTACATTCAGCCATTTAGCAATTACAAAATTTTCTACAAATACCACAAGTCCACTGAAAGCATAGAAAATATCTTTAAACAACGCAGATGAAATGATCGTATAAAGGGGCCATTAGAGGACATTTGCAAGAAGTTAACAATCACATTGTACCTCATTCAAAATAATGCAATAACAGCCTCCTCCTTTTCCCTGGAGAGTCTCCAGAGAGTTAACTTATAAGGATTTTAATACTCCTTTTCTTTTCCGCTGCAATCTCCTGAGAAGACACGAGCACTTGGAATGATTACGTTATGCCTCGGCCTGGGAAGGGCAGTATTTCATCATGTATTTCTCTGAGCAATGCTTTGAAGAAGCCTTTGTGGGTAATGCTAAAGGTGTCTTCCCTCTTTTGGCCTGAGGTCATGGAGATGTTTGTTACAAGGGAATAAATCAGTTTCCACGTTCTGGGCACATGTTTGATTTCTCTTCAGAGTCCTTGCCAAAGAGAACTTTGCTCTTCTTCCCCAAGCATGCTACTGTGAGTCTCGACAAAAGAAACCCATGTCTGGTTTTCAAGGTGTGTCTGCTTTTGTCAGAAGCTGTTACAGGACCCAGGACTCTCAAGATACAGGAAAAGAACACTACAGTAGCTAACCATACTTCAAGAGAAAAGGATTGTTTTCACTAAGGCGTAATTTCACTGATTTCAGTGAACTCACTTCACACTCAAGCTGAGGCTTTGCTCCCTGCACTCCCAATATGCCAAATATAAAGGCAGCACACTGCTGGTTCCCTCTCCTGTCCAAAAGGGAGTGGAGGAGAATATCTCCCAGCAAAGATATCCAATGGCCCCCAGTACTTTAAACAAACCAGCCAGACCCTGACACCTCACTGAACCAGGTGCAGCGGAGGCTAGAAAGGATCTCAGAGGTCCAGCCTCCACTCAGGGCCAGCTCCTCACACTAGGTATCAGGAGTCAATGTTTTCATCACTTTCATAATCACTGAAGTGTCCGAATCTCACCCACTTTGCCCCTTCCCCTCCCTTGCTTTCCCCTCGCACTGAGTGCAGAGAAATTGCTGCTCCCCCACGGCTGCTCCCTGTTCCCACACAGAGGTATGGGGGGGCTGGATACTGTGGCTTGTGGCTGTATTTCACCACAGAACAACACACAAAAAAATGTCATCTGAAATGCTGTTAAATTATTATTTTTTACCCAATTTCTGAAATCACAAGGAAGGATTTCATATTCCTGGAAGGAACTTGTTGGAGGGGCTGAGTTTCGGAAATCCCTGAGCTCCCTCTCCCTCCAAGAGCACAGGATTTCATGCTGGAAACACTAAAAAACAGGCATAGAAATCCCAGTTGCTCTTCAAAACCTCTCCCAAGCTTTAAACCAAACCCGTATATAAATCACAGCAATTTAGAAACATAGCAGTGTCCTGTTTCCTACCCATCAACTCATAAAGCAGACCAACAAAACAATACAGGACAGGAGTAAAGCAGTTTATATTACTGGCAGTATTGCACAGGCTAATTGATTTTCTCCTCTTGCTTTCCCTTCCACATTCAGGGATGAATGTGCCATGAGGACTTTATTTACTCAGTGAATTAAGCAATCTGAGTTATGGGAAAGCTTTCACATAAACTATGAAACTCCTGCAAACTTCCCACCAACAGAACTCCAGTTAGCAGCCAGTTCTCCCAACATACCCTTTGAATTCTACAATTCAGGTAAGGGAAATGCATGAGTACAAAGATTTTTAGACAACAGAGCACAATATAGCAAAAAAAAAAGAAGCAAAAGAGCCCAGTCTACATCCATTGCTTATTCCCCAGTTCAACCAGCTTCCCAGCTGTTCTGTTCCCCTTGCCATTTCCACCATCCCAGCAGCTCCTACACAACCCCAAAAGGCTAAATCCATACAGATATAATAAACTGGCAACTCACTTGGAAAGGCTTGACAAGTTCTGCCTGCAGTATGACCTGCTGATCATGTCTGCAGCACATGAATCAGTGCAAACTGCTGGCAGCTCCAGGGAGCAAATGGACGGATGATCAGGGCGTGGAATGAGATAATAAAAATGCCATTATCCTTTCAGGCATGCAACACTCATTGGATGCTCTTTCCACCCCACAGGTTAACCATTTGGTTGGTCCTGTAGCTTCTGGAATGACACTCTGTATTTGCTTGTTATCAAGCTCATTATCTGTCTTGTATCCCCCTCCCCTCTGCTCTGTGATCGTATGATTATTTTTTTCTTTTTACTGTATTCTCTCTAATAGATCCTCCTCATCATTGCTGGGCCCCCAGTTACAGAAATTCCTGCAGATTTCTCAGCTGCTCAAGCTGCCTGACAATCTCTCACTTCCCGTTCAGCTTTCACAAGAAGGGATTCTGTTCAGGCAGCTCGTCTGAGCACCAAGGAGCCTCAGCACTGCACAGAGGTGCCTTTGCAAGTACTTACTCACAGGAAAGTCACATTCCAGCCTGCTGAGAGTTGAGAGCCCCCAGATATAAAATAATGGTCCAGGGAGCAGTCCTCCCTTTGGATAGTAAATCACTGCCTAAGCATTTTGCAGGCACTTGCATCCAGTCTAACTTGTGAAAGGTCAAGCTGGATCAGACAGCTCAGGACTGAGAGTGATTGCCAAACACAAATCCAAGGAGGTGGGGAGCTCCTGCAAGCTCAACTGCAGCCAAGGTAAAACCATCTTTTGTTTAACAACAGGATTAAAACCAGGGCTGGAATTGAATCCAGCCTAGCAGACTGTCCTCAGTGTTCTTCCATGTAACCCAGTGAGCAGAGCAGGAAGTAGAAATGCAAACAGTGATTTAAATGGAGGCACCATCAGTTACCAGTTTCACATGCTTGGCTCTCATACCCCTTCCCCTCAAAGCCCAAAAATGTGAGCAAACTGAAACCACTTACTGTGCAGTCCTGCAGCTATTCCACCCCAGGCTGTGATCTTGTTAGCCCTCATAAATTACAAGAGTGGGTGTGGATGGATTAGGACCCCAAAGGGAAATCTCTACTGCGAGCTCTGCTGCCTGTGGGTTCAGCAGGTGGCACTCTTACCTTGGAGTGAGCACCCAGGCCAACCCCTGCACAAAGCCACGGACAATGGTGTATGGCCAGGGAAGCACCAACCTTGACTCTTTTTTCCTCAGAGCTTTCAAGAATCCAACAGCTGCGCTTTGCTTGGGACACTGACATTCATTTATGCTCTGCTTAAGTCCCATAGGCAATAACTGGATCTTTTATCCTCCCAAAAACTCCTTCTACAGTTTTGATGAGAGAGATTTTTTGTGAGAAAAAAATCACAATCTTTTGTGAAAAACTGTGAAAAAAATTTTTGGGAAAAAAAAAAAATCAATCCTGTGCTTTATAGATAGTTGAACAATTTGCCCACAAGCATGAACAAGGGCTTTTTTACACATGCACAGAAACAGGTCTGCAGTACCACAAAAAGTTGCTATTTCTTCATGCACACCTTCTGTAGAGCTAGCCCTTTGTTCTAAAGTACACTAACCCCCCCATCTTTTGGTGTATAATTCTGGTCTGGAGCAAGGAAAGGCCAGTAGTGCTGACTGCCACGGGAGGGGAATATGAATCCACTTCAGTGATTGCAGAGATCTGCAAATGAGATGAGGGTGCAGCAGGCAGGCCATTGATAATTTTATTTTTTTTTACCCTGCCCTTAAAGGAAGGTGAACATGTAAGGCAGTGAGAACACACAGTGTCCTTAAAAATGCTGGTGAGAAGGGAGGCATATTTACTCTCCCTGGAAAAGGCATTTCTACTGCTGAGGAATTACAGAAGCAGAATTCTTCCCTATGGAAGAGCATTAGTTAAACAGAGATTTTGAAGATTTTTGGAAGAACACTGTTGTTCCAAAATACACATTTTAATCAAATGCCAGATGTAGGAGTTGATGTTTATGAAATGCTAAATTGGGTTCCAAGCCAGCTCTACAAATTTCTAATACGGGTCTCTATTTACTACTGTGATACAGAATCTTTTTATTCCAGTTGATTGTTCTACACTTTTTCAATCCATCCTGGAATAAATTAGATTATTGCAGAGTTCACCAACAAAACTTTTTCCTTTCAAGATAAAAAGCAAATTGGACCATCCTCTAAAACACTGCACTCTACATCTTCAAAGGATAGTTCCAGATTTTTAGAAAATCTGCCTATACTGCCATGCATGGCTCTATTTGTTGGCCATTAGCAGCAGGGGAAGCCTCTTCCACTTATAGTAGACTCCAGAACCATTTTAAAATATTCCTCTTTGGATAGTCACAAGAATAGTCACAGTTTTTCTTCCTTCACTTTTCCAAATACTGCTTTGAATTACAAAATTCTGGAAGAGAACTTCAGTCCAGATGGAACACAATGCTTCACAAGGTCAACCCATTTTTAATTTCAAGACTTTAGCCACAAATTTCATCTACAGCACTGCTGAGAATTAGATTTCATTTGCCTGTAGATTCAGCAATGCACAATGCTGGCCATGCAAGCCTATCCTCAAGGCATGTGCCATCTTTGCCTGCAAATGAGGAACTGAAGATAAATAAAGTGGGCAAATCCCACTTGCAAACAGCATCAGCATGTGTCTGTGCTGTCATCTGTGACAGGCATCCTTGGCAGCAACTGCTCAACATGCTTTGCACGTCGGCATCCCACAAATTCATTATTAATTTGACAGCACCATTGTTGTTATTATTCTTTCTTCCATCCATCCAGAAATTGCTACAACCATGACTTGTCACACTTGCAAAGGTCGAAGAAGCTGAAACACATTGTGCCATGCCTGCCACCCTTTTGCAAAGAGGTGGGAGCAGGATCTGAAGCACCTATAGATCCTTGCACTTCATAATCCCTTTACTATTTGGAAGCCAAATGTTTGTTGTTTACTTCAGCAACTTAACCAAGAGGGATACTTTCAGTACACTGTGGCCCTGAGGTGAAGACCTTGCATATGGAGCAGCAAGAGGGAGATTACCTCCAAGATAATCTCAAAAATTCACATGGGCATCTGAAGCACAAAAAATGATGGGGCAGGAGGCGTGTCTCAACCTGCATTCCCTGTATGTCCTGATGGTTCAGAGATCTAGGACACCAAAACCCCTAAGGAAGACACTAGAAAGAGAAAAAAAAAAAAACNAAAAAAAAAAAAAAAAAAAAAAAAAAAAAAAAAAAAAAAAAAAAAAAACCAGAGCAAACAAATGGTAACTACACTAGAGCACTTGTGAGGTGTCATTCATGCCAATGAACCCAAGGCAAATGGCTCGAGGAGAGTGTAAGGTCACCCATTGCAGCAACAAAAGGAACTACAGGGCCTTTCCTATTTTCTGAACATTAAAAGCAGTAAAATGAGGAGGAGGAGGAAGGAGACATGAGAGCTTTCCAAAAAGGAAATTATTACTGGGAGGTTCCAATGTCTACTCATACTAACAATAAGAATGTCCAGAGGTCATCCAGAGAGCCACTTAATATTTTGTTTGTTATTTTTACTTTAGCCATTCCTGCAGGAAAGGCAGGGTTTTCAGTGAGCTGATCAAAAAAGCCTGTGAATTTTTTTTTTCTTTTGAAATCATAGTGAATTTAGAACCTGACAAAGGCATATGCACTGTCCAGACCATGACTTTCCATATGTAGCTTATTTCTTTCTGTACCTATTTGTCAACAGGGAATTCACTGTGATGCTCACTGTTCTCATCCTTTTATTCAAATACCTTCATGTTTCTTTTGCTAATTAGTCCATGCTGAGGCAATTTTAAAACAGGCAACTTACAGAAATGTACCTGATTGGTTTCAGAGACAGTAAATAGCTCTCCCTGCACTGCCCCTTCTCTGTGCCACGAGTCTGGAATAAGCAGGCAGACTTGCAGAGAAGTTTGCAGAGCTACTGGCATTTTGCAAGAGAGCAAATGTTTTTTATGAAAATCCATTCTAATGACATTAACATCTGCTCCTTATTAGAAGAATATTTTTAACTGTTCCCTCCCTGGGAAAATGAAAGATGCCACAGTCTCTTTCATGTTCTCACGGAGTAGACAAACTCTGTTGGCTTTTTTAAGGTCTGTTCTGAAATGCCCCCACACAGTTCACTGCAGGGAACTCGGTGGCTGCATCTCACAGGGCAAAAAGCATCTGCATTCACCATCCTAGGAGATTTCATTCTAGGACACTGGCATGTGAGCAGGGAATTTATTTCACAGATGAACAACACTTTGTGTATTAAATCACACGCTGAAGGTAAAGTCTGGCAGCTCATACATAAGCTCTTGGAGTATATCTCTTGAGTACTTATAAAAACAAGGCTATGTACTTTGTCATCAAATAATGCTGAGCTGTCTCTTACTATATAGTTTTTTTTTTCCAAGTCAAGCTGTAAATATCTCAAGTAACAGAGACTCTGCCATTTCCCAGTCGTAAGTTTTCCAAGCTCTTTCAGGATTCAATACTAAGAATTCATCCTACAGCTATGATATCTATTCTTCCCTTCATTTTTAAAATCTATCCCATAGTTACAACTACCTGGGTGCCCATAAAGAGCAGCAGTGTCAAAAAATTTAACGTGTTTGATGAAAGCTGTGAGTACCCAGCTATGCATGTGGATTGATGTATTAAAATACATACCCAAATTGAAATATGTAGGTTTGGGCATCTGCATGTGCAAATCATGGAGCCACACACAAGCAGAATTTGCATGTTCACACTGACACATTATCAGGTAGCAAATGCCTTATCAGAAGACAGAACTATTTGCATAGACAAGTTCTGCAGGATTAGGAGCACAAGCCTTGTACATTAGGATGCAAGAGCCTGCAGCCCGAAATTATAAACACTCCCAAAATATGTAGGTCCAGATAAGACCCATACAGAGTCCATGCAACATTCAATCCTATCTGAGGATTTCCAGCCTGCTTTGCTGAGACAGGATGGACTTGGACAGTGCAGGCAGGAGTCTGGTCCTCAACAGGGAAGGGAATTTCATTTTCTGAGTGTCCTCAGTTTTTGAGGTAGTATTATCCTGCTTTTCACATGGAAAAGTTACTGACTGCATGTATGGCTGTAACAGTAAATAAAACAGACTCCAAGACAAGTGTTAAAATCATATTCCAAGAAGAACTATCAGTGTAAACTGAAATTTTAATAGGAAAACCTACTTGCTGGTGTTCGCATTCTCTATCAGTCACTTATGGGGAATTGCACAATCCAGAAATAAAGCAGCATAATATTTCCTGGGTGTGAGAGACCATTTCCACCAAAGCCTAGCTTTTGTTTTATGTCATGCTTTCACTGCCTCCAAATAAACATAGAGACCCACACAATAGTCTCCATATGACCAGGATACAGATACTCTCTGGTCACTGGACAGCTGGAATGGAGCAAAGTGTAAGAGGGAAGCGATCACAAAGGTTTTATCACTTCTCCTCAAGCCCTGGCACTGCCACAGGTGAGGGACAGACTCTGGAGCCCATTTTTCTCAGGCACCACCAGCAGCAGATGGAAGGGCCACCACTGTTTCCCCACTCAATTCCACACCTGTTCTTTTGTGCTTTATGATTTCAGGGACACGCGGCAATTCCCACAGCAATAAAAAGCAATCTATTATTTTGGCTTTCAAACTTTAAAATTTGCTGTCTCTCATTTATACCTGAATTATAATGGCTATTAATAAATTTCAACTTTATCAGTGTAAAGGAAAATATTCAAAGCCCAGACTTGTAGGACTTCTGCTCACAGCCATGTTGGAAAATACTTGCAGAGCCCACAAAACAGAAAGCTGCATAAAGCTGCCAATAATGTAGATGTAAGTTCTCTTTGCCCCAACTGTTTCTGGCAATAGGTAATTTCAACAATAGGTTTTATGTGAGATTATTGTTATTTTTAAAAAAATGGAGGCATGCTGCAAAGATAACTACTCACTTCAAGCTTGGCCACAAAAGCCAGAAGGAGCCACAATGTGGTAGGTGTGATACAAACACAGATGATAGATGCATCTCCAGGCAAAACAGGCTTCATTTTACTGCTGAGAGGACATGGGTGGAGGCCTCAGGCAGAGCTCGTTAACAGACAGATCAGTAAACAACAGCAAACTGAGAGTGGGAAATGTTGGATCTATTCACCCCTGTGTGCCACCACATGCCAGCAAGAGCATCCAAGGTCTTGCTCCAGTCTGAATTCAGGCTTTGGGCTTGATCCTACACTGCTGGGAGAGTTTTATATAAATGTGTGCACACATGCACACAGCTCTGGGAGGAGAAGAGCATTTCCTGCTGGGCCAATTTATGGAGATGTTCCTCTACCAAAAGCTCCTACCTTATGAATTTTACTGGTGAGCAACATCCAGGCCTCAGTCAGGATGTCACTTCACAAACAACCCCATAAACTCAGCTAGCAAAAGCCACCCAAATTCCACCAAAGGCAGCAACTGTTCAACAGCTTATGCCACTTGAACAGCTCAGAGGTATTCAAAATGCAAACTTGACCAGAAACACTCCATTTGGACCTTTGTTATCCCTGAACTGAACCTGGATCTTCACACCAGGCTCCCTGCTTCATGCAGGTTAATGTTCAGCTCTGCCCCTNCACTGCTGGGAGAGTTTTATATAAATGTGTGCACACATGCACACAGCTCTGGGAGGAGAAGAGCAGTTCCTGCTGGGCCAATTTATGGAGATGTTCCTCTACCAAAAGCTCCTACCTTATGATACTCTGAATTTTACTGGTGAGCAACATCCAAGCCTCAGTCAGGATGTCACTTCACAAACAACCCCATAAACTCAGCTAGCAAAAGCCACCCAAATTCCACCAAAGGCAGCAACTGTTCAACAGCTTATGCCACTTGAACAGCTCAGAGGTATTCAAAATGCAAACTTGACCAGAAACACTCCATTTGGACCTTTGTTATCCCTGAACTGAACCTGGATCTTCACACCAGGCTCCCTGCTTCATGCAGGTTAATGTTCAGCTCTGCCCCTGTCTGGCTGGGGCAGGCATTTTTAGTATCTGGTACTGGCCCTTAGGTGTTTTAGAAGAAACTTTATTTCACTAGCTGCACAGGGATTACCAGGTAACCGGATGCTCCCAGGAACTTTTGGAGAGCAAACAGTGTCAGTTTATTCAATAACTTTCAAAGTGAAACCAAAATCTTGTCCAAATCATGTCTCTTCTGATTTAATTAAAAGGCACCACACATACTGCACTGCTCTGTTAATCATTAGCAAAGTTAATTCAAGACAGAAGATGAGTCTTTTCTTTTCTTTCCTTCAAAAGCCTCCAGCCAGTGGAAAACTTAAAAAAAAAATTCCAAAAAAAGACCAGTACAGTATGATTTTTGTTAGAATGGTCAACACTTCAGTATGCTTTTCCCCTTTCTTCTGTATTTCTGCTTCCTACAGGAATGCATGTTAAAAGAGAGGGGTTGGGTTTTTCTCTTGCTTGGCAAAATACCTTTCCTAAATTTTCTAAATATTGCCTGGTATTTGCGTCAATATGACAACCATTGGGTTTGACAGGAATCAGATTGCTAAACCCACACAAAAATGCTTTGGAAATTAGGGGCTAGTTATACATACAATTTCATTCAAATCCACTTTAGCAAACTGGCAGAGAGTGGATCTGAACAGTCTCTGTTACTCCTTCACTTCCATGGTTCACAACAGAGGTTTCTTCGGCACGTTAATCTCCACACTAACTTTGAGACTCAGCTCCTGCTGTCTGATAAATCTCCTTAGCACTCCTATCCCAACCCATTTGCAGTTTCCAAGATGAGCTAGCAACACATCAAACCTACTCTCCCTGTGCAGCCAGCTTCTTCCAGGGAGGAACCAAACAGGACATTAAAAGGCGTTAGAACTGTTCAAGAAACAGGACACATCCAAAACCTATTTTTCCAACAGTTCTCCTTTCTTGAAGGAGACCAAAACAAAACCACACACAAAAAAAATAAAAAGGTTTCTTTGCTTTCTTCTTTTCTTAGGGAAATTTAAACACAAAATCTTCCAGTCTCATCTGTACAATCTAATGGGATTTCCCTCTTGAAAGCAACAAAGGGTAGAGGCTGAACACTTCCACAAGGCCTGTCAGATCAGATCAGGATGGTGCTCCATCAAGGCTGGATTCTTGCCTCCAGCCATGGCTCACGCCTAACATTTTACCGGAAAGCAGTGGGAAAAGGCAAAAATGCAAACCCCAGTGCACCTGGCCCGTGGAGCAGAGTTCTCCCTGCACAGCAGAATTCCTCCCTGCCCCCTGCAGGCAGGCAGATGGGGCTCTGCCACATACAGGCCTTGCAGGCTTTCAAAAAGAAGGAAAAAGTGATTTATTGCACGGTAATAGAGATAAAAGGGCACCAAGAAATTAAAATTGAATCACCACAGCACAGGATATAATCTCAAACTGCACCAGGGAAGGTTTAGGTTGGACATTGGGAGGAATTTCTTCACAGCAAGGTGATTAGACATCGGAATGGGCTGCCCAGGGAAGTGGTGGAGTCACCATCCCTGGAGGTGTGTAAGGAAAGGCTGGATGTGGCACTCAGTGCCATGGTCTGGTTCACTGTGGTGTGTGGTCCTAGGCTGGACTCGACCTCAGAAGCCTTTTCCAAATTAATTGATTCTGTGATAAGTGTTCAGTAATTGCATCACAGCATGTGCATCAAGGGCATAATGATGTGAGGGCTTAAATTACTCCAGTGGAATAAAAGACCCAACTATATTTTTTTTTCCTGTCATTTCTCTGCATGCCCAAGTGCTAATACTTATTTCTGCACTGAAGTACCTGGAAGCTGTAGTAATTTATAAAAACACCATGTGAACAACTCTTTTAGGCACTCTGTATCTGCTTCCTAGCTTCTCCTGGAAAATGGCTCTCAGGCCATACCTTACACCACCAGGATAGGACAAGTCTGAGCTAACTCTCATGGTTTCTTCCCATCTGTAATGACAGACTGCAGAAAAATCAACTCTGAGTGTTCACCTGTGTTCAAGGGAAACTGAAAAACACTGAAAAACTTTCTTCTCACGATCTTTGAAATCCAGTTGCTTGACCACAGCATCCCAGGTGTCCCATGTGTCCTTAAGGATTTGAGCTGTGTATGACAGCAGACCTTTGCCAAACTTGCATAGCTTGTAGGGGTTTCTGGTGTGCTGCAAGAAAGGGTCTGAGCCTCAGCTGTTCTTTTGCTCCTCAAAGAACAGGAAAATCCCCTTTGCCACCACTAAACATAAAAGAAATCCTTGTCAGCTCTCACTGGCTGGGATGGGTTTGCATTCTCTGCAATCTGCCACTAGCCAATATCCTCCCTTTAAACTCGGTTCCTCACAGAAACTGAAAAAATTGGAAAAACTGACAATAAGAGAAATGTAGCCTTCCCCAAAGCAGCTGACAGACTTGTCCTCAAGGAGATTTAAATAAAATAGCTATCCAAAGAGTCAGTAGCAATCCAGTTTGCAAGGAGAAATATCAACCACTAGCTACAAAGAAAAATAATTTCCTTTTTCCAATGGCAAACCTCCCCTTCAAGATCTGCCAAAAGCTGCAGCCTGAGTTTTAGAGCTGTGGTTATACTTTCATGCCCTGGTGATGTTTTGTGCCCTGAGACATGGCTCCAGAGTGTCACATTTCATGAATAAACTTCATGGGATGGGAAGGATTCCAGGAACTCCTCCTGCAGGGGCTCTTACAGGATTTGGAGATTCAGGAGAGATTAAAGCATATGCAGTATTACAAACCTTCTCCTAAAATTAGCCATTATAACAGGAGCTTACCCTTCCAATCTAAACAACTTACATTCAGAAAGTGAATTTTCTATCATTCCAAAGCATAGGCAACTGATGACAAACCTGTTCTTAGGGCATCATATTTGCACCTAGAGAGCTTCTGATATTTCAAGGTTTCCATGGGAATAATTAGAAATATCTCACTAAAATGGTCACTAGACATTTTAGTTCACTAGACCTCTTCAAAAATATTAAAAACGTGTTTCAAATAAACATTTATCAAAAGTCTGAAAGAAAGAAAGAAATCAGAAGCATTTTCAAAAACTTGGCAGGATGTCAAGCACTTCTAATACCTGAGTGCAATTTTTTTTCCCTTTTGGGAAAGGTTTGCAGCTTTTTCCTCAGTGTTCATTTATTTACCCAGAAGCTGCTGTGAAATTCTGAGCTTAAGAAAGAATCCTAAGGAAGGATTTCAGAATACAAAGGAAGTAGAAAAATCCCTTCAGCTCCAAATGCCAAGGTAGAATCTCAAAGCAGGATGGAAGCTTTAAACCATTTGTTTCATTCAAACTCATTTTGGTCTGGCAACAAGTAAGCTAACAAATATTGATGTGATGTTCTGTGCTTTAACTTAGCTCTTTTTTAATGTTGGAAATACACAGCTGGGAGAAACACTGATGGCTGTGTGGGCTTCATGGGCTTGGAGCAATTCCCAGAGGAGAATGGGAATCCCTTGGACAATGGGAAGGGACCAGCAGCAGGTCCTGCCTCTTTGGACACCACCATGGACAAAGATTCCTGCATCACCTGATGCAATTTAAGTTAACATCTACAACACTTATACAAAAACAGCTGGCCTAGACCAATTCTGAACCCAAAGATTAATAGGTAGTGGATATTTTAGGAGTGAAAGAAGCTATACAGAAAAGAAACAAGTGCAGTGTGATTCTTCACTGGTATTTTATTCCTATCAGCATTATTTAAAATGCATTCTTCTTATCTTATATACAGTCTTTTTCCAAAACCCAACTTTGTCCACACCCTTCCATTTGAATCCCAAATACATTTTTTTAAAAGTGTACTTCTTAAAAACACAAAACCCAGACTATATAAGTCTCAAATAACCCAATCAAATTATGGGATGTTTTCTTTCTCCATTCTTCCTTAGCAGGAAAAATATGAATAATAACATTCACTAGACAGGAGACTACTTTTCTGTTTACATGTTCATAATTTACAAAAACAAAATAGGGACAATTTTCCAGCCATTAAATCATTTTGTTATATTTTTTTCCCTCTAAAATATTCCCTGAAAAAGACTTCTCATCTATGGTAAGATGTGACACGTAGAATTTCAGGGGATACAAAATTCTTTGGAGAAAGGCAAGAGAAATTGATTCAACTGGGAAGATAAGCCCTGATCCTCAGCTGTAACCTAGTTCCTCCTGGTGCACCTAACAAGGCTTCAGAGGTTAAATGTGGTTGTGAGAGGAGCACGGCGCGTTTTTGTTTTTAGAAACTCTCCATTTAATTGAAACTAGAGATAAAGAAAATGATCCTTTGATGAACGATGAGCAGGGTCTGGCTTTAGGCATTTTCTTATCAAGATGGACATGTTGAGAACCCACCCACCAACATACCAGAAACCACAGTTGGCAAATGCTACGAGCAAAGGCATTTCCTGCCTTCTGACTTTCTTAGCTGAGGGCCAGATGCTTCACAATCCTTCCTTAACAGCACAGCTAAAGGAGTGGGAGTTCAGAGCCTTGCCCAGTCTTGCATGGTGCATGGAAAGGCCAGGCAGCATCCCAGCCTTACACTAAACATCAAACAGGCCCTAGCTTCTTCCCTGATCCTCAGTTTCCCTGTCCTAGTGGGAGACTGGGCCAAAGGACTGCTTTTCCTACCCCATCACCTCCTAGGTTACAGTTTACAATTTAAACCAGCTGAATGAAGTAGTAATTAATGTGGTCCCCATCCATGTGTTGTGCCAAAATACCACAAAGAAAGGAAGAGCACACATGATCAAAAAAGAGGTAAACAGCAGCTGAAGCCTAAAGAGAGGGCTGTGGTTTACTTCAACCTACAGCTTGCTCTACCTACACCACTTCCAACAAGTTCCTTTTGGCTTTCTCTCCCACTATCTTCAATATATAATATACAATAAAATAATTACTTATGTGAAATTCTCCAGAAGCACTTACCTCACTTGGAAGTGAAACACTTCCAAAAGTAGGCGTTAGAACCTTGTAAAAAGGTTTCCCGACCAAAAATTACCACAGAGATTCTGAAAGTTACAAAAAAGTATTCGGTTCCTGCCCAAAAAAAAGCAACTAAAACAAGCACAGGCTGGTAATTTTAAGCCTGCAAATACTGAATAAAGAAGGATATGGAGGTGAAGAACACAAAGCTCAAGTGCTATTTGTATGTGCAGCTCTCAGACAGATCAGAAATATTTGTAGTGTGTCCGGCTAGAGATACCAGCAGCTCTTTTCATGTACAAACAAGAGCCATGCTTACAATAACCCCTACTCATAAAATCCATATTATTTTGTGTCAATCCAGCACATGTCATTGGACATGACTGTCTACTAAAATCAAGCACAAAGCAAAGGAGAAAAACCTCTTAGAGGTAGAATATACCTTCAAGCATGCCAAAAGGAGAGTGCCAGAGCATCCCTGATTTATTTCTCTCCATTGGCCCTATGTGTTACAGTCCTTTGCTACTTGATGAACCCAAATGATGGATTGGAAAAATCAGTGATAAGGGAAAATCACAGTTGCAGTCATGATTCCTCTATCCATTGTCTTCTTGTGGCAGTGTCATTTAGGGCACTTCTTTTACACTTATCTCAAAGCAATAGCTTTTTTCCTATTGACTTTCAGATAGCTGGGATCAGAAAATAATATGCTTTAAGCTGTGGCAGAAAGATCTAGAAACCAAATGGGGAATGCCTACCAAATTCTTGAACAATACAATTAAACTTCAGGTAAGGAAACTAGGAACTCTGCATGAAAGAAAACTGATTTGTTCCCATCTTTTGAACACATCTAAACACCAAGACTTTGTCTACATCTGTTTACAACCAAGCAGAGGATTCTAAGGGAACTGCCTGAAATGAAGAGGTCAACCATTACTTGAGTGTCTTCAGTTGTAGGAATTGTGCCACTGAGTCAGGATTAAAGGAGACAGGACCAAGGTCTAAACACTAAGCACAATCTTTGCTACCTTATGCTGTGTCACTCCACTTGCTTTCTCACAAGAGGCTTAGAGAGGTCATGTAAATTAAGAAAACATCCATTATTTAAAGTGATTTTAAACATTTCTTGATATTCTGCTTTATCTGTCTTCATTTGTGACCAGATGACTCACAAACACAGGTAGGAAGAGAGACTGCTTGCCTGAATCAACACAAATGGCCAGCTGCACCCTTCCATGTGCTATGATTCTTCCCCAAAAGGTAGGCTGGATAATGGCATTTCCAACCCAACTCTCCACAAAACCACAATAATATCAGATGCCTGCCTTGTTTCTACATGTTTACTGCTACTATATCTGATGGGAGCCCCCTTCAAGAAAAGCATAAGCCAGCAATTAGCAAATGAATGATACATTTCACAATTTCACACAGAGCATCTGTTTGCACCTCTTGCCAGCTGAATCAATCTGTGACACTGAAAGATTGGGACACATTGGGACACATCTTGGGAAAGATTGGGACACCTTTTGCCCCAGTGAGTCCCAGAGCTCATGTGTAGAGCTACTGCCCACTCTGCCGACTCAGACTGGGGTCTAAGAATAGGAGCCAGGATTCTCTGGCTCCTGGCATTTGTGGCAGGAAGAGCACTGATGGCAGCTGCTGCAGAAGAAGGCAGAGGATGCCTCATCCTCCCCAGACATGTGCATCAGCTCAAATGCCACCAGCAGTGGGATGGCTGAGAGCAGTCCCAGGTGGATCAAGTTCTTCTGATCACCGTCCCAACAGCTAGCCCAAAAACACTCACAAAGAATTTTATTAATTCTGTCACTTCCCTCTGTTCCACCAGATGCAGCAGCTCCTCTCAGTCTGTTTTAAGAAGGCGCTATGGATGGTGAGGAGAACTGAAGTCACTCCAGTTTGGTCTGTATTCCACACCAACTGGTGTCAGATCACCTAGCAGATAAAAGGTGCTCCAGCCCTTGTCTGTGGCTCTGTTTTAGCCTCTTTGCACCAAATGTGCTCCTTTATTTATCCAAGCAACCAGATGAAGTCCACAAGCCCAGCATACACAATTGCCACCCCCAAAAGATGTTCTCAGACACAAACATCACCTGGTGTTTCTTTTTTCCCCTGAAGAAGGATGACAAATGCACCTAAAGGAAATGGTGAGATGTGAATCCAAACCTGGGATCAAATTGCCCTCTTGTATCTGCAGAGGAAAGAAAATTATCCTTTCCTCTTCCTGCTTTGGCTCTTTTTTTCTTTTTAGTTAAAGTATTAGGCAGGCAAACAGAGCAGGTTTTGATGGACAGGCAGATATTATTATTTTATTATTGGTTTTTGGCCACATTTGCCCTATACTGATCTTGGCTCCAGCCATATTATAGCTATGTTAAACAGAAAAAAAAAAGGAAGAGTTAAACAAAGAGTCTTTAAGTAGTAGCAAAACATTCAGATTCAGGCTCTCGTTCATGCCCTTTAAAGCCATTATTTTTAAAAATGTTTATGCAGCAGGGGCATTTCTCCTACACATAAAAATTCTTGAAAAACAGGAAAGGGAAATTAATGCTTCCTTCGAAATTAAAAACTATTGGCACAGTCTTGGGTCTCTTACTGTGATACTCTATGGTGCCCTTACCTTTGTCCATATTTATAAGAGCCTGTGTTTATTTTAAAGTTAAGATCTGAATATTTTTACTGATGTCAAACACCTATTCAAAATTATTTTTAAATCACCATCAAATTGCAGGAACACTATAAACAAACAATCGTTCTTTCAGAATTAAACACAGAATTTCAAGAAATTTGCAATGTCTCCCCAAGGCCCTAGGATGACACAGTCAGGCATCACTTCAACACAGACCAGTTAGCAAAATTTTCTTGTTCTGGCAGTGTTTTTCCTCTGTAGCAATTTCCATCACCTTGCTGCATTCTTGGGAAGAGTCCCCACACCTCAGGTGACCTCTAGCACACCTGTGCCCCACCAGAAATCATATGCCCTCCACACTTACACTGGTGGAATTAAACAGGGCCTGTTTTTGATGGAAAGGTGCTGAGCTGACTAAAACTTGAGTCTAATCCTGTGCAGATTTCCTGCAGAAATGCAAGGGGGCACTTCTAAACCATTCAGCAAAGCTCTTCAAAACTTCCTTAAATCCTGCTGACAGCAGTGAGTGTACAAAAGTCCAAGTGTTGTAGCCCACACAGAGATGGATGAGAAGCCACCACATAAATTCTGGAGGCATCCTTACCCAGGGAAAACGTGGCAGTGATATTGATATTTTGTGACACACTGCAGTCCAAGGAAGCACACACCTACTTCTGCTGTTACAGTGCTGGTATTTTTACAGCAGTCAAAGGCTCCATCTGGATTAACAGCAGCAATTAAAAACTTTCAGCAGACTGTGCTGAAGGGAGCACCTGCAATGGGAGCACAAAGGAGTGCAGAAATAACCACTCAAGCTATTACAGCTCATCCTAAGAGATAACACTACCCAAGGAAAGGAGTCCTCCTTGCTCTTCCCCGTGGAGACTGGGCCCAGAAGAATGTCTGCAGCACAAATTCTTGCCAGGTAAGTGTTGTATCAACCATTAGCAGGTCTAGCTGCTTTGGAAGACTTTAACAAAAGGTTTGATCAAGCAGTGGCTATGTGTCAGCAGTGCCTGTGTGTCTGCTGAAGTCACCTCTGGCAAGGAGCTATGCTAGACTGCTCCTGACAAAGATCAAGCCAAACTCCATCTCAGTGCAGCTTCACTGATGACAGAGCCCCCAGGCAATCCCATCCTGTGTTTATCCATGCAGGGGAGCCCAGAAGCACCAAGTGAGTGGACACATCCCTTTGTTTACAACAAACTTTTCAATACTGAGGGCTTAGTTGTATTTTCATGGCAGAAGACACTTGAAGAGGAGATCCCTTTGGCAATAGGTTCTTCTTTCAAAGAAATTTCCACTAAATTCCCTGTCCTGACCATTCTCTGAAAATAATCACATATGGCCTCACAGTTTTCAAAGATCAAATCTATTCCCAGCCATCTGGGATAGAGGAAAAAGAATATCAGAAATAGACAAATATGAATGAAGAAAATGATACGAGTTTTACAGCTGGTCAGCTTCCCCCTGGGTCACCATTCCTCCACCCACTGTGAAACCACCAAAGGCACATTAAAGCTTTTCCTCTGACATGAATAATTCCTGTGAGGATGATTGTGAACTACAGATGGAGGACTGTGGTCCTGAGAAGACAGCAGGTAAGACACAGAGGCAACACATGGAATAATAACACAAAAGGACTCTGGGAAGACCCTGCACATCTATAAACATGCTGATTTTTAATCATATGACACTTTGGATTCAAAGCCACTTAATGTGCATACAACAGCAATATCTAAAAATTCTGTAGTTACAAGGTTTTTCTTTCCTTAGGCTCTGGGAGGAGAAGCCCAAAGGCTTTTTACTTCTACCTCACAACTAAAAAATTTAGGATACTAAACAGCTCAATGCAATGGGCCTAAAAATGGCATCATCTTTCATGGATCAAGTCTCATGAATTATGTGTGCAGTAGCAAAATCCTGCAAAAAAAAAAATCCTGCCAGGGCATTTTCATTTCCATGACCACAGTCCTAATAAGTGAGGTAGATTCTGTTATGATTACTGTGACCTTGAATATTATATAACTACAGTCTGGGAGAGATTTTATTGCCGAAAAAAGCTTCATGTAAAAAAAAAAATCTAAGCTACTAACTAACGGTCATGACAGAAGGGAGAAATTTGATCTAGTCACATTGTAGACAACAGAGAAAGGAGAAAAATACTGAGATTGAATAAAGCCACAGTTTCATCAGATAAGAAAGGCAAGGTAACAGTGCAAGAAATCATTTGACTGCATCCCATAAACTGGGAATGTAAGAAATTTGGAGGTCTGCAGCCAGGTTTTAGTGGACTCATTACACCTGGCACCCTTGCACGCTCACTCAGCAGAGCCACCTCTCAGTCAAGGCTGTGGCACATGCAGAAAACTTCCATTTGGAACACACCCTGCCACCTTTTGCCTGGGCTGCAGTCCATCACCTTTCTTCTTGCTGACCTCCGATGGTTTCTGGCCTCCCTGCTGGAATAACACGGCCAGTACTGACTCTGCAGCAAGGCACGACACCAAGTCCTGCCTCCATCTGGTTGTTGCTTTTCTCCTGGGTTTTGCCTGCACAGGGCAGGAGTTTCTCCAGAATAGCTAAGCCTGCTGCTTATTTTGAATTGTACTTCCCAGGGTTCTCAGCTGTGGGATCTCGCCCACAGTGGGATCTCTACTGAGATTTTCACCTCAGATGCCTCTACAGAGGGATTTGGCCATAAACCATGGCAGGCAGGGCACTGAGGGGAGGGGACACCTGACCAGGCTACAGTGGGAACCATGGGTTCTTGGGAGCCAGTAGCTAACAGAACCTTCCTATATTTGGTCAAGTTTCCAGTTTTCCTTCAAGACTTTTTTCGTACAAGGTCATGTTCTAAATTCACCTTTCTGACTGGACCTGTGTCCCTATACCTGGCTGTGTTTGCCCCACCCCCAGGGTCTCTGGAATTTAGTCTCTGTACCTACACCACATTTGTTACTTTCCATTTTTAAAGTTTTTTTTATTTTCCAGCTCATTCCATCATTCCCTCCCTCTTTATTAGCCAGCTCCTCCTGGCTAAGCCCAAGCAAGGGAATCACAGTGGGCTTCAAAGCTCATGCTTATCCAGGTGGGTTCTTGATGATTTTCAGCAAAGACCTTCCAAGACTACAAAAAGCTGCCTGGGGAAGGCCATCAGCTGCCTTTGGGCAGAAGGTCCCAACCCTTTTGCTGGTCTGCTTGGCACAGGGCACAGCTTCCCCAGCAAAGTGAATCTGAGCACTCAGCCTCTCTCCACTCTCCAAGCTCCTTTCTCTATCATTTACATTGCCTGGAAAGTCAAATTTTCTGTTTAATAACCTCTGATCTTCAGGCAAACAACATTACAGATGGGAAATTAAGCCCTGATCTTTGTGATCATGGCATTGCTCACTCAGCAGGCCAGAGGTGCAGTCTGCAGTGAAGGGTTTTGTTAAATTTTCCTGTCCTCACAATTCAATTTTCTTTAACCATTAGTGCAGCAAATGAGCTGGGTGGCCACCAGCCCTTGCCTCCAGCACAGCAGCATTTCAAACCTGCAGGGTAAGTGTGCACATCTACCTGCATATTTATGTGGCAAACACAAATTAAATAGCCAAATTAACACGAGCTGTCAAAAACACAAATACAGCTCCCATGAAGTCAGCAGCACTGTTTTACAAACATGGGCAGGTAGGTTACAGGCTACAAATCCTTATCAACTGTGCAGAGAAAGAGAGACTTAAGGTATCTTTCATCTTCTAAAAATCACCATCCCCTCATACAGGCTGAAAGATGCTCCAGGGCTGCTGGCAGTAGCAGGGAGCTTGGGTGAGGTTTTCAAGAGCACACAGATTGTCTTTTGTGCAGCCCCATGAGATCAAAAGGGATTTCAAAGGCAAATCTCAAGAGGTATTGAAATACCTTTTAAAATCTGACTATGTACAGAAGAGACTTCAAATGTTTTTTGCTGTCAAATAACCCTTCATACTGATAATCTAGGTTTCCCCTGTCTAGAAGGTACCTAATTCCCATTAATTGTTAGGCTTTGCATGTCTCAGTCCCTTTTAAGACAGAAGAGAATTGTGAAAAATAAAAAAGGTCTGACTAGGTTGCATCACAGGTAAACAGTGAACTTCTCTCAAAGGCTGCATGTCAAATTGTGTCAAATTATACCTGCTTTCAGTCTGGCCCACAGTCTGCACCTCACTTTCAATTTAACACACATTTGATGATTTTGTAGATTGAAATTATATATTGGCTTGTGTAAGAACAAGCTTTGTTATGGATCATATTTTTAAGTTGCAAGTACAGTTCAGCATAATGCCTTTTTTTTTTTTTTTTTTTTTTTTATGGTCCAGAATTAAGTATTGGTACAAGTAGCAGCTCTCACAAACCTGCCAAAAAAAAAGTGGAATACTTTCTGTGGGAGTATAAAATAGATTGGCCACTGTTATTCTAACAAGCACATGAGTTCCATGCACAAGAGAAATAAAGTGCTCATTCATTACCCAATTTACAGGGACAGCCTGGTGAGATATCTCGTTTACATTCTGATAGCCCCATGAAATGAACTGAATTCCCACACAGTCACAAAAGGCCAAAGTTAGCATTTTCCTTTAAAAAAATAATAAACTCAAGCCTGCCTCTGGAGCAGATTGGCTGTAACCTTGAACCTTAAAGGAAATAAGAGGGAGAAAGAGCAAGCAAGGCACACATCGTAAGAGGGGGGTGGGGAAAAGCTAATGGCACTGGGAATGGAAAATGTGGGCATTAAAAGAATTTCCTACTCTAAACAATGTGCAAAGTTAAAAATATCTTCTCCTGAGATTATCCTCAGCATAAATACTCACGACAGCTATTTATAGCTGTCTGGTAGCCTCCAAGAAAGATTTTTATTCCAACAAAGGAACTACATACAAATGCAGGGCCTGTTTAAAGAATTATTAAAATGTAAAATAAACCACTCTTGCATCAGCTAGCCATATTGGTACCTGTTTCCAACTCAGTCTAAACACAGCTTTCCTGGATGCTGACAATGGAGCTTTAAGTACTCGAGGGAGGGAAGGAAAAATCCCTTGGTAACATTTATCACAGGCCAAATGCCAACTGCCATAAAGGCCAACACCTGAGCACTGCAAGGTGAGGTGCTGAGCTGAAATAGTGTGCAAATTTCTCAGGCCAACCTTGATTGCCCAGGAGTTCTCTCACAGCAAGAGCCTGGAGCCAGGATTGCCTGGGACAATTCAGGAGGACTGCTACACTGTGGATATGATCCTGCACCACTGGGGAAGCACCAATGGCAGAGTCATCAACTCAACTCTTGGGAGATGCTTTAAAAATTTACTCTTCCTAATGTCTTCTTTTAAATCTTTTAACTAGCATTGGTCTGATCACTCCCAGTACTTGCCAACATATATTCTTATTGTTTTGGTTGCCTTCAGCCTTGAACAAGGAAAAATAAAATTGCTTGTAAGTATACTTTAAAAATCCATGGGAGGCAACTTCATTTAGATAACTCATGATAGTGGGTTGCAGCCACTGCTGGTATGGTTTTTTTAGGACAAGGTACACCTGTGATCCAAGGAATCCCCACACCTGTACATGATAAAGGGCATGTGTGCCATTAGATGGGTCTAACAGGGTCACAAATGCCCCACCTTGATTCCCCCAAGGGACTGTGTCCTTCCCTTTTTGTCTCAGAGTGTAGAAGTAGGTGAGAGATTTTGCTTTGTTCCTTTCTAGGTCTTCCTACAAAACCCATCTTTCAGAGCAATCCCTGTGTCTGGGTCACATTTGCCAACGACTCCACAGTCAATCTGATGAGTCGTGACCACAGTTTGTGTTATCTGTAATTGCCTGACTGTGTGTTCTGCCATTGCACTGTCAATCAGCTGTGCACACCCTGTGTTAATTAAGACAGCAAGAATTTCAGAGCAGAGGTCTTTCCCTTCACTGCACATGTGTAAGCAACTTTGCAGTACAGCTCTGCTCATAAAGTTCAGCTAATGTACACTTTTCAGCTCAGCTTTGGTTTGGTTTCAGTTTGGCTTCTTCCATTCAAGTTAATATCTGAATTTTAAAAAGACTTTTAAAAGTCATTGTTTGGACTGAGTTGCTGTTCAGGAAAAGAATAACAGCTTAAACAAGTTTCAAGTTCACACTTAGTTTAAGTTTTTGATGTTGGTTTCCAGTTTGTGTCTCCAAATAGGACTGAAAAACAATGATTTGAAATACAGCAAAAGAGGAGCTGCTAAGCACAATTTAGGGACATCGGGGTCACAGCTCAGTGAAGGCAAGGCCTCTACCCTTATTTCTTAATGGAGCAATCATCAGAGAATGCTCTCCATCTGGAGAAAACCAGAGCTGCTCATTGTCACCTTGCAGGAAACTGAATTTGTCCCCCTCCCCTTCAACTTCACACATGAAAAAGGGTTTGGGGTAAGCATTCCCAGTTTTCAGCACTCTTTCCTAGCTCCCCATCAGCCATCCAGCTTTTCATGAGCAACAAGCCTACACGCATTTAATCAAACTAGCTGGAGCAAGTCAGTCAGAATTTTGCTGGCAGTGGGAGCAGCAAACAGCAC
The DNA here is from genome assembly GCA_013400585.1 of Chloropsis cyanopogon. Taxonomy (NCBI): domain Eukaryota; kingdom Metazoa; phylum Chordata; class Aves; order Passeriformes; family Irenidae; genus Chloropsis; species Chloropsis cyanopogon. The sequence goes on along the minus strand of WEZZ01037737.1, from coordinate 3,562 downwards.
CTTGGAGTGCCTGAATGATAAGACTCTCTCCTCTTGCATGCAAGCCTCAGTGGAAGCAGAGCAAAGTCTTTGCAGCAAAATAAGCTGGTTTGAGACATGGAATTTTAATGGCAGTTTAATCTATTGCACACAGTGTAGCAACGTAATGAGGAGCCTGTAAACCACACAAGTGCTCCAGACTGACATCCACATTTCACTCATGCTCTATGGTTTTAGACACAGCAACAGCCATAGCTGGAGAGTGCAGAACATTCTGTTCTACCAATGGCAACTCAACAGCATCATCTGCATCTGACTCTCGTTCCTTCTGGTATCCATGTTACAGCTTTTGGAACAGGATAACAACCATTACCCCACAAGCCCCCTCCCCAATTTTGTGGTCACTACTCTCAGCATATTTAATTGATAAATAATGGGGAACGAGGCTAGGGAGGAGGAAGTCTAACAAATGGAGTTGGGTTACATAAGCAACCTTTTTTTTTTTCACCCCTAAAAGGCTTAATTTATTATCTGTTCCCAACATTCACTAAATGCACAGGCTCAGCTGCCACATTCCCCTCTTCTGCCTGAACAGGCAGTCCTGTGCCTTTTGAGACTCAGACTGCTCTCTGTTACAAGGTGAAGTTGCATTTGCCCCAGTTTATGAGACCCAAAGTACAGCTTACAAGCAAACTGCAGAGCAGGCTGTCCTGTAGGAAAGCTCCAAGCTGTTCTCTGCCTTGGAGAGGTGATGCAGTCCTGTGCCTGAGCCATGGATGCTATTCCCAGGTCTGCCACTCACTGATTAAAGATGGAGCTTGAGGTAAAATTGTTGTGACAGCCTAAACCCGTGATGACAAAGGCACATTTGCAAGAAAGAGGGTCATGG
>WEZZ01037736.1:0-11714 GCA_013400585.1 Chloropsis cyanopogon | reverse complement strand
AAATGAATCGTGCACTTTATTAGTAGCACAACTTTTTGCATCAACTGATGGAATAGAGAGAGAAAAATTTAAGAAAGGCTAATGCTAAAGAGTCTTTTCTCTAAATGCACGTACTTATATGCTGTGGAATTAGCTACAGAAACACAAGAATTACTTGACTCCTCTCAGACACATATGCTTATGAAATTATTTATGTACTTTCAGATATTCATGGCATTCTTTAGACCAAGATCTCATTTGCTTATCCTGAAATATTTTTCCAGAAGAAATATGGAATCTTGTTTTCCTGCACTAGGTTGCACTAAATAGATAAATATTTTCTCTTTGGCTACATAAAACTGAACACTCACTCCAGATAAGTGGTATTCTTCTGCTGCTATAGCACTTTGTACATGGAAGGGTTAATAATTAAATAATTATGCAATGAACTAAGTGATTGATTTATTTGTCTAGTTAGTGGCAAATGAGAAAATTATAGCATGGCAACCATATTTTAAAATAGAGTGATTTTTCCAGTCCATTTACAAGCTCTGAGAACCTGTATTATTAAAACAAATCCCTTTTGAGTAGACCTATTTATGCATCATAATTTGGTGTCTCTAGTACTCAAAGCTGATAGTTGCCATTTCTTTTTGTCTAGTACTGTAGCTGCCTTGCTGCTCAGGCAGTCCACAGAAAACTGTATGAGTGAAATTCTGGCCTGCAGCTGCCTGATTTTCAGTTGTGAAGGAAGAACGACCTTTACTTCATTCTAAAAATGGCAATATTTTTCATTTTCCCTTAAAATGGCATGCAAGAATAAGAAGACAACCACAGTGGTGGACAACAGCTATGAATGTGGTATAGCCAACAAAGGCAGTGCAGCACCGCAACTGCATTTCAAAACCAGTACAGATATCAGATGTGCTAAAACTGGGAGCAGGTTATATTTACAAAAACTTCATTAACTTAAGTATGCCTGTTCAAAATATGTCATTGACCTCACACAATTGTGCTATATCATGATATAGTAGGCTACCATCCACCCCATTGCCAAAATCTCCTGTTTTTCCAAAACAGGGGAAATTATTTCAGTAGCAAACACATTAAATCATTTTTTTAAAAATGGTTAATATCTCCTGGGAGAAATTTATTAATTCTCATTGCTCCATGTTGTATAGTAAAATGTGTCCTTTGGACTCAGTAAATTACGTAAAACATGACGCAAGAAGCAAGGAGGTTCAGCAAAAAGCCAGAGATAAATACAAAAAGCAGGTGAGAGTTCTCTGGTAAAATTATAGTATTTATTTGATGTATAAGTATATAAATTTTTGGGGTATGGTATTTCTTAGGATCAGGAGTATATCAGAATTGTTATTAAAAATGTTTTACAAGTAAAAAAGATATTTTTGTGGATTTGGCTACTTTCTGCATTCTTTCATCAAAAGAACCTAAACACAAAATTGCAGTGCTTAAAATGACTCTTGTAAATTAAACTGCTCTTGAAAATATTTGCATGACAAGTGAAAAGAAGTGTCTTTTTTTTTTTTTTAAAGGTTTCAGGTTTCTTGGGAAAAGGCAGCTTCAGCTAGGATTATTATTTCTGCAGCTCAAATGCTTACCACTTAAATATTTGCAAAGACTGAGAAAAATAACTCCATTTTCTATGGCTGATTCTGAAACCTTTGTTCCCTTTCTTTGAATAGGCGTAGGCAAACATGTAATTTGTCCTGTCTTTTGTCTAATTGCAAACAATAGATTAAGTTCAGCTGAACATGCAAGGGAAAAGACAAAAGCAAACATTGTCAAGCACTTTCCATTAGCTGGATTTTTCTTTTCTCTGAAAATGCCAGAGTGTGGTGAAGCTTTTCTTCTTTTTATTTTAATAATTATGTCCAGTGGGTATGGCTCTCAAGGAAATTGAAAGGTGAAGACATGTACACACTTAGGGTTGGGGTGGTAGCATAGGCTTGTACATCTTCTGCTGAAAGCTTTTGGATCACAGCTGCAAAAAGATGCAAAAATTTAATTCATTTAAGGCATGATCCAGATGGCTTTTGAGATATTATTTCTTCCCAATATATAATCAAAATCTGCCACCCTGTTTCAGTTTAAAGCCATTACCCCTTGTCCTATCACATGTCCTTGTAAAAAGTCCCTTGCCAGCTGTCTTGTAGAATTCCTGGAGCCTTCTCCAAGTTGAGAGGTAAACCAAGAAGGGAACACTGGAGCCCACAATACTTCTGTGTTAGCTAGTGTAGATAAAACACTTGCACTGTAATTCTTAAGTGTGAAGAAAATTATAGAAAATTGTACTGCAGAGTAAATTTTATATGACAAGATCATACCCTGCATCATCCCTTGTAATATAACTTCTGCTTGTAAAGCATGACAGCTTTTTTTCACTGACTCTCCTGAGATATAGATTACACTAGATTTATATAAAAATTAACTTAAGATATAATTCTCTGACCAATTTCCTTATATTTTGATTACATTTTGTAATAGATATTAAATGTGGTTCATTGCAGTCTGACCTTTTGATCAGATCACAAGTTCACATACAGGCAACTAGAAAATTCATATGAGGGGAAACAAGCAGCTTAATATTAAAATTCAATTAATTAAACACTGAAGCATCATAGGAGTGTGATGTCAAGTTTTACTGAAAGCCATAAACATGTATCTTAATTTGATACCCATACCGTAAGGTTGTCATATTGTTTTGAGGTAGAGTTTCTGACTTGAAAAACTGTAAGAAAATCCAAAATTTCATTTAAAAAAGGCATACTAACTTCAATCTTTCATTGAACTTCTGGGTAAAAGTGTGGCTCTTATGAATTTGAGTAATCACGAAGTTCATCAACAGCACAGGAAAGGCCATTTCATTTATATCCTCTGTTCTTTGGAGACCTGCATTCATCACTCTAGAGACTTAATGAACCTTCTTTTCAGAATTGCTATATTTCTTATAAAAAAGGTTTGTAATAAAAAAATAATTTCACAGAAAAGTATAGGTGATTTCCTACCCTCTAATCAGGCCCTGCCACATAAGATTTTAGTTTTGTTATATATTAGGAAAAGACAAGTAGATTTTTGCCCATTCTATTGCATAAAGAAATAATATTTAAAAATCAGGTTTTTTTACTCTACCAATGATTTAATTTGAAAAAAAAAAAAAACTAAGCTAAATCTAACTTTACTAGTTCTAATTTTAATAGCAGAATTCACTGATGTGAAAAATGAAAACAAATCAAAAATATTTTCTTAAAAGGTTTACATTGGGACACTGTAAAGCAAGGCAGCAAAAATGAAAATTGGCTTTCACAGTGATGGTGAAAGGGACATGCCAAGTGAAGGGGTCACTTCTCCTCCTCTCCAAATCTCACTCTATCTGAGCTTTTTTTCTCCCTAGAAATGAAATTTTTTTGATAATTTCAGTCAAATACATAAAATATTTTCTGATGTCCATGACATGCTTTGGAAAAGGCATACTTTGGTTAAGTGTTTGTAAACATAACCTTCCTCCCACTTTATCATATCTCCACACCAAATAAACAACCTAACACTCAAAAACTCTTTCCACATCTGTAAAGGAATATCTAAAATTCTAAATGTTAAATGTTATAGATGTGCTTTTGTTTTCATTTAACAATTGAGTAATTTGGAAGAAAACTATTAAATCTAACTCTATCTAGTTGGTTTTCATAGTGGAATGTGTTGGTATGAAAGGATAGGCTTGTTACTGTTTTGCTAAAACAGAACAGACAGTGTGAGAGTGATCATGAGATTAAATGGTGTATTAAAAGCAGATGAGCTTTGGCACAAAAAGTGGTTTTCCTGTGTTCCTGATATCACTTTTTGATTGCAATGTTCAGCAGAGCATGAATGAAGTAAGGACGGAAATGTTGTGTTTTGTCTTGCAGTAAGCTAAACAACACTTTAGATTTTGCGTGACCAAATCTCTATCTGAATTAGAAACTATGCCCTGTGCAGGGAAATATAGATTCTGCTAATTAATGTATGGTTTGGTATAATTTAATTAGAAATGCGTCAGATACAGGAGGATGCTTGTCTGATAATGCTGAAGAACAGAAAATCAGACTATGCAAAACTTCAATTCAGATTTGCATGGTTGTATGGCTTTGCACAGCCTGATTTTTGGGAGCAGGGGGACCACAGAGGTGGCTTCTGTGAGAAGGTGCTGGAAGCTGCCTCCACATCTGGCAGAGCCAATCCCCAGTGGCTCCAAAGATGGACATGCCATTGGCCTAGGCTGGGCCCATTAGAAATGGTGGTAACACCTCTGTGATGACATATTTAAAAAGAAATACAAACAAAAGTTTTTGCACAGCTATAATTGCAGCTTGAAAAGAATGGAGTGAGATGATTTGAGGAGAACAACTCTGCAGACACCAAGTGCAGAAGGAGGGGGAGGAGGTGCTCCAGGCACTGGAGCCAAGATTCCTCTGCAGGCTGTGGTGAAGACCATGGTGCAGACCATGGTGCAGACCATGGTGAAGCAGCTGTGCTCCTGCAGCCCATGGAGGTGACGGGGATGCAGAGATCCATCTGCAGCCCATGGAGGAGCCCCACAGTGGAGCAGTGGATGCTGACAGGAGGCTGTAAACCCGTGGCAGACCCAAGGCGAGGGCCCTGCTCCCAGGCTGGAGCAGCCTGTCCTTGGAGGAGCGCACCCTGTGGAAGAGTGACCCACGCTGCAGCAGTTTGGGGAGGGCTGTTTGCCCGTGGGATGGACGCACACTGCAGCAGCTCACAGGGAGCTGCTGCTCAAGAGATTGGAGCCACGTTGGAGAGGGTCACAGAGAGCTGTCTCCCATGGGAGGGACCCCACAGTGCAGCAGGGGAACAGCTCCTCTCCCTGAGCAGCGGGAGAAGCCACGGAAGATGAATTGGCCATAACCCCTCTTCCCTCTCTCCTTGCGCTGCTAGTGTAGTAGGCAGAGTAGAGGGATGTAAAGGATGTAAAACCAGCACATGGGAAGGTCTTTTTAAGGGTTTATTTTACTTCTCATTATCCTGCTCTGATTTTGCTAGTAATAAATTCACTTTGTATCTTGAAGTTGAGCCTTTTTTGCCTTTGATGGTATTTGATAAATGATGTCTCCTGGTCCTTAATTCATGAACCCTTCATTAAATTTTCTCTCCTCTGTTCTGCTGCAGAGGGGACTGAGTGAGCTGCTTTTGTGGGTGTCTGGCATCTGGCCTGAGTGAACCCATGACAGTGGTGGATTTCTATGTGGTGTTTGTCACAGTCAGGTCCTGCTTATTTATGAACACTGAAATAAGGGGAATTTCTTGCAAAACTCTGAACAAGGATGCAACTTTTTGATGTACCACAAAATCCATTGTGAAACTCATTTGGGAAGACAGGTAGCTTGTGAACTAAAGCATTGAATAAATTTCATACTGCATGAATGAGATTTTTCAGGACTACCTTAGCAACCACCAAGCAACAATCAGATGATCTGGTATCAAGGATAGCTGGCAATATGGAACAGCTTGATAGCAGCTGAGATCTGATGGTTTGTAATGTGTAGGATGTGATTACTAATTCAAATTAGAAAGCATTGGCATGTGCTTGTTTAAGATAGGAAGGACACAATGCTAGCCTAGAAAACATTTCATTTCATAGGCTTGCATAGCAGCCTCACCAAATAGACTTATTGCATCAACTATTGCTACTACAAGGAAATGAAATCCTCCAGGAAATGACAGTGTGAGTTCTATAAAGTCAATAAGCATTTCTGTGTCCGAGTATATATGATGAGTGTTGTGACTTTTTTTTGTTTCCCTCGACTTCAAAGGCAAGAAGTTCCTATAACTGCTTTTCTGCAGGACTCTGCAAGAGCCTGTCAGATGCTGTTAGTCCCAGGCTTTGTCTCTCATAAACTCGTCATACATACCCAGCTGCTTTGACTGTTGCCATTCCTAAAAGGTGAGTATGGGAAACAAAATGACCCATGAAAATCCCTCTTTATGGCCACACCTGCCAGTGCTGATTCTGGTAAAGGAGACCATCAACACCTCACAGGTCTTTCCTGCATCCTGATCTCCACAGACTGTTTCTTATCCTAGCTTTTGTGGTTTTATCCTGGGTTTTTGTGTTTGGGGTCTGTTGTTGTATAAATGGGATTATCTGTTCTGAAGCTGGACCATGTTGGCATTCAGATTGGAAGAAGCAGGAAGGTGTCTCAAGCAGGGGTGGAGAATGAAGTCCCAGCAGAAGTTGTGCCACTTGTGACATTCTCTTCCATCCTTTCATTTCTCTCTTCCTTGGTGGAAATATTTCTCTCTGTGGTAAAAAATTAACAGGCAAAGGCTGACAAGAGATGAGCAGGGACAGCTGGTTACAGCACCGTCTGGCATGTTCTCCTTGTATATAGTAGTAGCTGATTCACTGGAACATGGATTTCAAGAAAGGTCAATCTATCTAAAGCATGGGAATCACCTATCCAGAAATGCTAAAGCTAAGTTGGATGAGCTTTCTAGCAGTGACAGGATAACCTCAGCTGAATAACCCCTCTCCCCTGTTACTGCATGTCTGAGATCGCTGTTTTCTGCCAGAAGATGCTTCACTGAACTGAAGAATTCCTAAGGGATTCATTCACTCAGAGTCCTTACCTCTCACTAAAGAAGGTTCCAAATGCAGCACAAAGAGGTAAGTCCATGAAGCAGCAGAGCTGATACAGCACTGTAAGGAGGATGTAGTAAAAGCATAAAACACAGGGAAGGCCGAAGGGTAAGAGTGGTGAGGGCACATTGGCTTTATGTCCAAGCTGAGGAGCAGCACAGCAAACCTGGTGATGTTCAGCCATTGAGAGGCTTTGGTTATGCAGCAGCAGTCGCAGATTTTTGGCTTAACAGATCAAATGGAATATTCACTTATCTAAGGTTGTCTGGTCAGGTCCAAATACATGCTGTGTAAGCAAAAAGATGTAGAAATATTAAGCAGAAAATATGAGTTAAAAACTAATATTTATGGGTTTGATATTTAAAGACCAGTTAATCCAATTTAAATTTGTAAGTAAAATCTTCTGTGTCTATTCAATTTCAATTTATCTTTTTTTTTTTAATAAAATGGGGGGGTTTTTTAAAGTGTGTAATTATAATATGAGCTTTGTAGCAACATTTTATTTCATGGAAAATATTTATATCCAGAGGTGGCTGGAAGTTTTAATTGATTTTTCACACTTCAGTGCAGTCAGTTTTTGCAAATACTTCTTGTGAGTTCTCAGTAGTGTCCTAAACCCAGATTTAATTTTGATGTGGCAAGGGAGTTACTGTGCCTAGAATTCCAACATATTGTTTAAAATATTTTTCAAGTTTAACGTCAAATAAATGTATTTGTTTTGTGGGTGTTGAACTTCAGTTTTATGCTCCAAGCATCTTCTAAATTTTAAGCTGTCTACACAGCATGAATGGTGAGATAGAATCTGCATTCCTGGCCTGAGTCGTAGTACTTTACTTTTCAGATCATCTCAATGAAAGAGAAAGACTACTTAAAGAATAAGTTTTTGATCCTGAGACATCAAACTCCATTTGGTTTTGAGCAGGGGAATTCTCACTGAAATTACTTTTGATGTTTTATACATATAGCCAATATGTGTATGAGGATTTAGAGGATTTAGCTTACTCTGTGCCTCAGAAGGAAAGCCTGATACAGTATCTGGCTAATGGTTCATATTTAGTAGATAATTTAAAAGGTAGTTCATATTTTCAACTTTCATCTTATCTGTTGACTATATACTCAACTAAAATTTCCTGGGTTTAAACATTAAAGATTATGAAAAATAGGAGACATGAAAATGTGTGTAATATTTCTGTTTGCAAATTTTACAATTGATACTGGAAATCAATAGTGTAATTGCTGCACTATTAGTATTTAAGTATATTTATACTCTCCCTTTCTATTGTGTTATGGGTTTCATTATAATCAATATTGCTTGCTCAAAGACGAAATCTGTGCACATTTATGAAATGAGCTCTCATATTATACATTGGCTGTTTTAAAGGGCACAAGCCAATATAGCAGAAGGGTTTGTTTAGGGGATGGTTAAGGGAAGATATGTCTTTTCTCTCAGGCCAGTACTGTAATGGGCGATAAAAATTTGTTCTTTAGAATGCAGCAAAAACATTTGTTTTTTACTTATCTCTGCCCATCCCACTCAAGCAGCAAATTCAAGTAGAAGATTAAATCTTGATTGGCTTAATGTCTGCTGGGCAGATTGGAGTAGCATGGTTTTAAAACAGAACAAACTCAGAAAAAATATAAGGTGTGTCAGTGTGACAGTGACTGGGAAAATATTCCTTCACAGTTGCACTCATGGGAGCTCAGTAACCTTTCGTACACGCAGCATTCAGCAGTTTATCATTGGAATCAAGGGGGAGTCCAGCTTTTGCTGCCTGAGGCCATCTTCCTGAAGAAGGATTTTAATGAAAATGTGTCCTCCACTGTATTTTATCATGTAAGAGGCCGGCCAGTAATTCAGTTGATACCCCTGTAAATTCCTTTGCCAAGTGTGTTTAATTTGACAACAGCCTTGTGAAGCAACGGGTCCTAAAGTCAAATATATATGTTGCTTCTCTGGGAATCTGTGAGTGCCCTCAGCAGCAGCAGCTGGAAGGAGAGGAGAGCAATGTAACTTCTACATATTATCTCTTCATCTGATACAAATGATCCAAATGTTGAATAACTGTGTTTTTAATAGGAACATTTTCAAGACGTATTATAATCTCTATAAAGAAAATGCATTGTTCACCCCAAAAGGTCTTTTATGTCACCAAATTCCTGTTTGGTAGACAAAATTCTGTTTTTACCTGATATATATGTATTTGTAGCAATGTTGAATTTTATGTTAAAACAAATTATATTTCCACAGAATTCTATGTTCTCTTTATTGGAGTTAAAACATATATCAAATGCCAAATTACAATTTGTGTTCCAACGCTAGGGAGTTTCTTGTGCTCTTGCCTTTGTTGCCAGATCTGCTTACATTTATTGAAATGAGTGAAACTTTGGAATTATGCAATTGAGTTGAGAAGCTGAGGTTATATATCTCCTCTGCTCTTGGACAACTCTCAGATTGTAAAGGAAGGAGACACTGATGGAAATACAAACAGCTGAGTAATGTCCTTAACATGAAGCTCCTGTAATCGGGAATAAAATTTTTAGGAAGTTCTTAGAAAGCAAAATATCTGTCTGTTAGTGTGGGTCTATGCCATGCCTAGGGAAAAAAAGCTTACTTTAGCAAAGGCACGAGTTATCTTCTCTGGGTTTCTTCCCCTATTTGTCTATCCTCACAGCGTTCTTTATTCCTTAGGAAGTCTATGGAAGAGATCAGAGGCTTAATTAAAGATTGTCATTACTCTAAAAGTTAGTGAGCATGATGTACTTTGCATTCTGCAAAATTATTTATTTCACTGCCTTTTACTATTTCACTTAATTTACCAAAATGTCATGTTGTCTAGCAAACTGTCAGAGCAGTTAATTTTATTTAAGTAACTGAAGAAATAACCTTAATAATCAATCTAATTTCAGAGTTTAATTTTACAGGAAAAAATAATTATCTTTTCTCTATCTGCAACATTTGAAGAGTTTTCTTAAATTTACCAAGCAAAACTTATTTTTGAGATAAGAATAAGAAATAGAAAATTTAATCTGAAAATAGTAATTCATCACAAATAAATGAGCAAATAAAATCAATGTGGAATTCTTAAAGTAGAGGGAAAAATTTTTGAAAGGTGAGGCTGCAAAGAAAGAGCAAGAGACATGTTAAAACATAAAAATACTCTTATTTTTTCAAACTCCTGAGTCACATAATGTTGCTTGAAATTTAAGTTCAAATTTTACAAGTATTTACGATTGCCTACAAATCTGATATCAATAAATGCTCATCAGAAGGGTGCAAGGAATTCATAATTAGATGTAGGTAGTGGTAACCATAAAATCAAACTAATATCTTAATTGTTTGATAAGAAAAGAAGTACACAGTTTAACAAAGGAACTAGCTAATACAGTAATACTTAGGTACTTAAATTATTTAAATTGGGTATAGTTTATTTCAATATGTCAAGTGTACTGCAACTGCAAGATGATGAATTGTCTTTCGACTCTTCCCTCCTTGGGAGAAGTCTCATTGTTCAGAGAACCACAGCAAAGCGAGCTGGCAGCTAAACTAAGAAATAAATGACCCCAAATGGATTCTTCAGATGATCTCTTTTAGGCAAACCCCTTAAACACATGCTTTAAATACCTCTTGACCGAAACAGAAAAATATTCTGTAATAAAATGTTTCTCAATTTGAATGCAAAGATATGATGAAATTTGGTCCTCAGAACATACTGAATGAAATGGGTATACCAAGTCTTTAGTGAAGACTGTCTTACCAGGAAACATGAATTATTATAAAGGTTTTGTGTTATTCTTAAAATCAGAAACATGATAAGTATGTGGTACATAGGCAAAGAAAAGGATATTTCATTAAAAAAAATGGTGTGTGTACTTGCCTAGATTAGAGCAAACTTGCTAAACTAATTTACGATAGGTATAAATCTACATGCAAATGGGAGTATAAGGAATAGCAACCATGTTGCCCAAGAAGATATCATATTGGTATATTACTATAGTACTAGTTCTGTTGTAATTTCTAAAAACTGTTTTAAAGAGAGTGGTATTAGAGTGCTACCAGATAAAACATTTGGCTACACTGTGCCACAATCATTGAAATGACACAGGACAGAAGAAATGTAATGTATGAAATACAATGAAATGTATTTCCCTTTAAAGAAAATTACTTATGCTGTGTATGAATGACTCGTTCTGTGATCACATTTAGCCAAATTAATGTAAAACTATTAATGTAGGTCAGATATATTTTGACTTCTGCACCAAGCACAAGGGAAGGCCATCATACCAGTGTGAATATTCTAGCTGGCTGCTGATCTCAATGCTTTAGCTAATTCATTATCCTTCTTTTGTCTCCTTGGCAATCAAATTGAGAAATAATGACTATGATTCTAAAAAGACTAAGGGTATATTAGAACCAGCTTTCCCACAACAGATGTTACATTGCAGTATCTGGACTGAGAACAATTACTTTTCTTGCAAATGCAGACACTATAACCTATTTTCCTATGAGCATGGTATTCAGAATGAGGATTGGTTCTCACAGAAGATGGAAATATTATTAGACAATAAGATCCAGATTGCTTGTTTAAAAATCTTTGCACCACAGATAGGACAAAGATCTGTCTTTGTCCTATAATATTTGTATTATACAAATTTGATAGAGATTCCCTCTTTAAGTAATTTGACTTGTCATCAAATAATTAAATTCATAGAATCATAGAATGTTTTGGTTTGAAATGGACCTTATAGATCATCTAGTTCTGATCCCCCTTCACAGGCCAGGAACACCTTCCACTCGACCAGGGTGCTCAGAGTCCCATCCAACCTGACCTTAAATACTTCCAGGGAATCCACAGCTTCTCGGGGCAACCTTTCAGTGCCTCACTACACTCACAATAAAGAATTTCTTCATATCTAATCTAAATCTACCATCTTTCAGTTTTAAGATTTCCCTCCTTGTTCTCTGATCACCTTCACGGCTCTCCTCTGGACTCACTCCAGCACTCCAACTCCTGCTCCTGTTTGTATGCCCCAGAACTGAATATAGTTCTCCAGGGGGGGTCCATCCATCAAATCCATATCT
>WEZZ01037735.1:53914-130609 GCA_013400585.1 Chloropsis cyanopogon | reverse complement strand
ATTCTCAGTTTATCATCTTTGTTTTGGTTTTTTTTTCAGATCAACCCATGAAAGAGGACTGAGGCAGAGACCTGTTTGTTCTGAGATCTTGTTGATTTGTGTTCAAAAATCTGAATTTTGCAACACTGCTTCAAAATGGATTTATAATCTTACATGTACAGGATTTTTAAGGCTTGTTTTTTAAGGCTTCTCATTGCTTCTTAAAAGCTGTATTTGTGCACTATACCTCCAATTTCTGCTCCATAGTTTCAGTAGCAGAGTAGGAATTGGGGGGGCGGGATATCAGATTCATATTATTGTGACTCCAGAGTCTGGAAGACATAACAGTGGATGATTACTTTTCTTTGCAGACTGATACCAGTAGCAGAAATAGTAACTATAAGTCTAGATTTAGTGGCAAAGTGAAAGTTAACCTTGTCTGAAAAATGAAGAAAGACCAGTCATCAGAGTAAAAACTAATGCATAAATGGAAAGTTAATGACTTAAATTTATGTTCCATGCTTGCTGATTTTATTTTTAAGTCACTGATGTTAATAGGGGTATAAATCACTTAAACTCATCTTTCTGTCTTTACCTTGCAATTCAAAGCAATGAAAACCTGTGCTGCAAAGAATATACTAGAGGGAGCAGAGATGTGTTTTCCCTTGCCATTTCTGTGTAACAGGTCATTCTACCCTGTTGAAGCCTTGTGCCTTCATGCTCTTCTGATCAGTACAGTACAGCTTAGTCCCCAGTCTATTGTTCTGCAAAATTTATGGAGCGTTCTATTTCAGCATGTTCTCTTGACTGAATTTCTGTTGTTCTCATTAATAAATGTGTATTTGCACTACTTGCTGTTTCGTAAAGCTCTTTGATAAAGACTCAAGACTAAAGACTGTTCCAACATGGCTGTGTTTATTCTCACCATAAAATAATGTCTGTTCATGGAATCACTACAAAAAGGAGAATAAAATTTCTTTCCTGAATTAGCTGCCCATGGACCAACAATCATTGTATTGTTGTAGTAGTGTCTATATTGTATTGTAGTGTCTTCATTCAATAGCTTTGGTCCTAATCTTGAGCCATAAAGTTATTCAGTCCTGGCTTACTGCAGTTCTGGTAGGGTAGGCTGGAATTTGGGGGGAATCTGGGGCATGAAAATCCTTCTCTTAGCATCACCGTAGGCGCACTGCAGTGCTCTGTGTGAAACTGGGGCTGAAGGGTCACAATTGTGCATAGGGCAGGCACATTTTTCCAAGGAGCCTCTCTTGTGGAGTCAGAATTTTTATGAGTAACACATCCATGATTCAAAGGCTGGTTGATCTGAAGAAATGAGGCGTTCCTGGGTTTTCTCTGTAGGAATTAAAAACTTTGGGTGGGTAGAACAGAGCAAATAAGGAAGAGAATTGGGCATAAAGATCTGGAATTCCAAACTATAAAGAATGAGTTTGGCTTCCCAAAACTTCGAGCAGAGAATGGTCCTGACTTACGATAGTGGTGTTCTTCCAGTTTTCTCACTGGTTAGCTCTCACTTGCCATGGTGGGAAGCTGCTATTTTTATAAGAGCAGCTCAGTCGAGGCCTGGATGGTCATCATCCTGCTTTTTGTAGCATCACTTTTAGGTCAAATCACACAGTCTCTGACACTGCCAATTCCCTGTTTGCCACAATGTTGCTGTGAGTCTTTAAAAGCACTCAACGGTTCAGTTCTGGGTGTGGGAAGGGATTCTGCCGCAGGGTTACATTGCACACTGCTCACCAGAAAAATGTTCCTAGAGGACTTAAGTGGAGTGTGTTTGATCTAGGCCATTAAGATTTGTGGATTCGGCAGTAATATTTTTAGAACTGATTGCCAAATGTAGAGCCATGCTTTAATTTCTACGGAGGACTGGTCAGGTGACCCTTGTAAATGCATGATTGGACTTGAAAGAAGCACATCTGTATCTAATAAGTCTAATTAGAAATTAAAAACCTGCATTTTAATAGCTTCGAGTGAGTTGAAGAAGACTTTAATAAGAGGCTGTGTCTTGGTGTATGTGTGGTGGGAAGGAGAGAAAAAAGGTGGCCCTGGGAAACCTCTCACTAATGTCCTCCAGTTTTTTAGCCATGTGCACAAAAGCCCATGATGTATCAGTTGTTCAATATTGTTCAGATTCCTAGAGGTAAATGCTCTTATGCTCTTCTCCCATCTTGATGGAAATGCAGGTGAATGCACAGAATGCCATTAATTTGCCCTGCTTAGCTGTGGGGTAAGTACTACTTTGAAGCACCTCTGTGGCACACAGGAAAATGACAGCATATTTTCAGCAGCATATGGAAACATGGAAGTGTGTCATGAGATAATGATTGAAGTTCAGATCCTCCTTCCATGACACAGTTTGGTTGCAGAGGGACAGGAGGCTTATGTGACAGTGAATCTGTCCCTTTCCCCTTGACATATGTTTTTGTTGCCTGATACAAGCAAATTTTAGAGCTCTTTTTGAAAGATAATTAGGATGCCGTATTTCAGGGTTCACTAAAAAACACAGCATTAGAGTAAGAAAAAGAGTAAGAAAAGACCCAAATGAGTGTCCCAGTGTAGAAAAGATGAGCAGAATTCAGGCAGGCTGGGGTTTAAATGGCAGCTGCTTGCAAACTGGACCATGCATTCTGAGTCTGAGCAAGGCTTTCTCCTTCCTGACAGTGCTGTTCTAGGAGGAGTATTGAAGGGCAAGTGAATAGATCTGTATGTAACCAAGTTTCTTCAGCTTTCCTAGTCAGGCAACAGCCTGTTACATTTTAGAAGGAAATCAGAGAGGTTGATCTTAAGAGAAGAAATCGGGCTATGAATTGATGTCATCGAACAACCATCAGATAACAACTTGTAAGGCACAAAGCATGTTAACGAAGGGTGAACTTTGACCACAGGGTAGCACAGCACTTAGAGTCATAATGGTATGAAATGGTTCAGAAAAGGCCCCTGTGAGATCATCATGTGTTGTTAACTTTCATCTTGTTTTTGAGGCTGTAAGCTTGTCCCTTCCACCCTGTGCTTCAGTTTCTTTGTCCCTGGCTCTCTGATGCATCTCCTATTATCCCCAGTAGCCCAATGTTCCTCTATATAATGGTTGTCAACGTTCTTCTAGTGTGTCTTTTTGGGTGTTGGTTTGTTCCATTTTTTAATTATAGGTTGTGATTTCTTTCATGTGGAAGGTGAGTTAAAAAAAACCTAAGCAACAGATTAAATTGCTCAGTTACAATAATGCTGGCTCTTCCCTCTCTCACACAGACTTGAGTGGAATGGAAGATATGTTTAGGAGAAGAACAGTATTGGAGAAACCTGGGTTAGTTTAATGCAGTCAGCATTAAATGAGTCAGCTACCGCCACATCGTAGCAGAATACTGCCACTCAGGTCCTGCTGTGCTCCATTGTCGTGAGAAGAGTTCCTTCTTTTCCTTGTATGAATTCATTTCAAAATCTAAATCAAAATAAAAATCCATTCACCTCTGCAGCTCTGATGTTCTGTTACAAAGGTCAATGACTGTGCCTGTGCACACGGGTCTGTCACCTGTCCTTGCTTGTGTGTGTATGTTCCATGGGAGAGCGGTGCCGTGGAAGCCTGGCTTTGTGAGCAGTCCCTCCTCAGGCCCCTCACCTGGCATGTGCAGGGAAGGGTGTGACTAGCAGCCTACCAGCCAGATTCAGTGCAAACCATCTGCCTCTCACAGCAGGGCTGGGTAATGATCTCAGCGTGTTTCACGCCCTGGGAACTTGGTGCAAACATGTTCTCGTATGGTGGATGACAAGGAAGTCCTAAACATTTCCATCCTGTGGAGAGGCTCTGAAAGCAGTAACCAAATCAGGGGTGGAACAGATGCTGACAGTCAGCAGAGAGGGTGATGCTGCGGACTAAAAAGGGTCATTCCACCACACGGCACTTACAGATTGAGCCCCGGCACACTGAGCTTTGTTGCTTGGCCACCTCAGGGAAGGCAGTTCACTGCGCTTTGCTTATCCCTGTGGAGACAAGCTGTTCTCTCTGCACAGCCTGGGGCACCTCCTATTTCTGTCACCAGCCTGCAGTTCTGAGGGTGGTTGTGCTAAACACTAATTGCTTGTTTCATTCAAACAGGGAAGGAAGGGTCTTGATGGATGTGGCTTTTATCCTATTATCTTTAATTTCAGAGCTACCCTCTGTAACACTGCAGTGCAGGGGAAGCTCTTCTCATTCTGGTCAGATGGAGCTATGAAATGTAAGTCATTGTGATCTGTAAACCTTCATCCTCCTGGGGTCCTTCTTACTGACTGTTCATAGCCAGAATGAAGCAGCATTTTCTGGGAGAGGAGAGGAGAGGTGAGGTGTTTGAGGCCAACAGAGCATGTTAATTCTCTGAAGTGTATTTCTCCATTTCTCTAATATTGCACAGCTCTCTGACTTTGAAAAAAAGGCACAAGGCAGCTCAGACACAGGTTTTCTCTGTGGGAGAGTTACAGAGAGGTGGGTCAGCAAAGGAGTTTTGGAGTTCATATAAAGCTCACAAAACATACTTATGTATCTGATATCTCAGAGCCGAAGCTAAAGTGTAGGGGTGAGACATTTCATTGTCTGCCATGGGTCATGCTGGAATTAAAATAGTCACAATTCCTGCTGAAGTGATCTTGCTCTTTAGTATCCTGGAGCTCCATTTAGTCAGTGTCTACAGAAAATAAGACATCTGAGTTGATCTTCTAGCTGGGCTTATTCCTGGAGAGAAGGACATTGTATCTTTGAAGCTATATTGTTTGAGTTGTGAAGAAGAGAGAATTTCCATTGTCTTTTTCCCCAACCATTTTTTAGATTTGTCTTTTTCAATAGCGGATAGCTGATATTTAGACTGTTCCAAAATCAGCAGAGTAAAGCAGAGCTGGCGTTGGCAATTTTTACTGCCCACAGTTCTTTTCTGCACTCTTAACAGAAGTACCCAGAACATCTGTTCTCACTGTGCTTGTTGGTGGGCAGAGCTCAAGATGCCGTGAAAGTCCTGTCTGTCTGCAGACGGAGGACAGCACTGCATTACCTCAACGTGTGGAAGCAAAGGGGTCAGGACTTCATTGCTTTCATGTGAAAAATTTGCTTTTCTGGTAGATATGGTCATCTCTCTGTTAGGGACTGAGTTCTGCTGTGCTGTTTCTGTTTGTGTTGGCTTACATAAGCAACAGCTCATAAAATCTACAATTTAACCAGACACCAAGGTAAAAAGCTGCATTGTACTTTATCAGTGCCTTACAACATTAAGGCACCTGAGCTAATCTCAAGAAATGAATTGACAAATTGACAAGTCCAATTTTTTAATCGAGTTGCTCTTTCATTTTGATAATCAGATAAAGCCACTGATCCTTAAATGAGTCAAAACCTTCATATCATGGTCTTGGATAGTAAATACCTTGGGATAGTTTCCAAAACCAATTATAAACTACAGCTTTAGAAGCTCTGTTAATTATTTAAAAAAAAAAAAGAAACTCAAGTAAACTTTCAGCAGGTTAGATGCTTCCTTCTGAAACTTGCTGTATATTAAGAGACAAATACAAAAGGAAAATCTGGTGACCCCCATATGGTGTTTCAGGCTATTTTCTGGTTGGCAAGCTGAGTATACCAGTCCAAAAAATGTTAATAAGCCTTTTGTAAATGAGTTTTAACTTGTTAATTAAGAATTTCTAGCTATGGTTATGACCTGTAGGGAAATGTTTAATTGGCTGTTTTCCCTAGCTGGTTCAGTGTCTTCTTACTAGAGAGAAGGAAGAGTGTATACTTATGGGACTTGAATGCCTCAGACCTAGCGTAAGCCAGGGTTCCTGTACTCAACACTGCTGCAGGAATTTTCACTGGTGACCTCTTTAAGGAAGGTCTCCACATTTTAGGGCAGCAGAGCAATCGCTTGCCTTCCTCAATTTCACCTGGGAGACAAATACAGGTAGTGGGGCAGCTCTTCTCTGCTCTTCTCTGGTGGAGCATGGTCACAGATTTCCCACACAGGCAGAGTCTCCATGTCTGAGGATATTCAAAAGCCTCATCATAGTCCTGGCCATCCAGCTCTAGGTGGCCTTTTTTGAGCAGGGGAAGTTGGACCAGGTGACCTCATGAGGTCTCTGCAAACCTGAGCCAGCAGGTGATCCCTCTTTGCCAGCAAAAGGAGATGCTCCCTCGCTGTGAGCTGGCAGAGGTGCAGCAGGACAGAGAGGAATGGGCCATTTGCAACCACCAGCCTATTCTTGGAGGAGGGGTAGCCAGAGTATGAAAGATGACACTTGATGTTCCCAAATGAGATGAAGAGTTTGTGCTTGTAACCAAAACATAGGCCTGGGTCCATTGTCAAACAGAAATGCTTTCATGTGGCTTGGACTGGCTTTCCAGCATCCAAACCAGGTTCACTGGTTGTCTGCTAGAAAGCCATCAAATTACTGGATGCAATGCTAAATTCCACTTGTTTCTTCGTAGTTAAATACCCACAGAACTCATTCAAGACTTCTTACAGTGATATCTGCTTTCCCTGCTGCAGAAATGCAGTCACTCTTGGAGACAGCAACATGCAGTGGGTGTGGGAGCAAAGCAGGAATAAGGTGCTGGTTGGGCAGGATCATTGCCATCACTTCCAGTTAGATGGGATTGGACTTTTCTAGTCAAGTGGAGAACACTTTGGTACCTCACACAGACAGGCTTTCTGCAGAACAGAAAACAACCAGAAGAATGTTTCTATAAAATTAATTTAGTACCTCCTTCAGTTATATTTTAAAGGCAGTGATTTGTCACTGTGCTGCCGCTTCCTTTTTTAAATGCTTGGTTGTACCTGAAAACATATTTTAGCAAGTTGCAGTCAAAATCTGGAAATCCAGTCACGTCTGTTACAGCCGTTATTGAGTTTAATGAGAACTGTATGTCTGCAACAAATGGCACCCCATTTGTCTTCATCTAATCATACATAAAATCCTTCATTGCTAAAATAATCTCAGAAATTTTGGGGTGAATCCCTGATTAAAAGTAACGGCCTCGTAGCGCTGACCATCTGGAAATGGCTGTTGCAGAATAGCTGTGAAGGGTAAAGGATCCCTCCTTCTCGTTCCCATTTAAAACTTTGTGAGTGTTTCATTTGAGAGGGCAGCCACATGATTGTTTCCACTGTTGCAAACCACTTCACTGATTCAAATGCACTGGGATGAGTGGACAGTGCAAAGAAGTGCATAGAAAATGACTGAATTCTATATGTGCAAGAAAGCCTTTAGAGTAAACACTGTTGGAAAAGTGAACAATATTCTGCTTATTAATGTAGATTGGATTTTCCTGCTAACTGAGAATAATGCAAAGGTCACTCACCAGCTGCAAACAAATGCCATGTGATTGGTTCTAAAATTAGTTAATCTCTAGCATTTCCATTTCTTTTCCCTGCATTTCTTGTTCTCTACCTTAAACCTGGGAATCCAATTAAAGATACTGTAAGCTTTAAAGAAATATTTTTTTTTGTTTGTTCTCTGTAAACTTCTGTTAACTGCTGCAGTTGAGATAACTAGGTGTCTGTTGCCTATCATTGTGGCCAGGGTATTATTATGTCCCTAAAACTTTCCAGAGGTTCAGTTACATGATTTTAGTTGTTCAAAGTTATCTGCCAGAGTCTGCTAGCAACAATGTTATCTGCAACTATTTTACGCTGACTTTTAAAAAGTCAGGCTCGGATATAATTCAGGAAGAACCTGCATAATGGCCTCATAAAACCCTCACTTTCTTTTTGCTGATTAGCTGGAAGCCATTGGTGTTATGATGCAGCACCATGGCCAGTATGGAGATGGAAAAATTGCTGGAGCCTTGGATGAAAAGGAGGACAACAGCACTGCAGGCATAAAATGGCCCAGTGCTTCATTACATGCAAGGCAACACTAACTACTGAAGAAACTAACTCCAAAGACAATCTGCTCCTGCTTTAGGGAATCTTCCAGAGAGGTTTTAACCTAACGGCTGTAGAAAATAAACAACTTCAGAGCAGAAGTACCTGTCCTAGGACATGTGGCTGATTCTTTGCCTGCAGAAGTGGTTTGTGTGGCAGAGATGGTGATCTTTAGAAATGTCATAGCTAGCAAATTACACAGAAGAAACTTGTTAGGTTCAAGTGAGTTTAAGCACTGAGAGCCGATTGTACTGTCTGGTTGTAATAAACCAAGTCTTCTCTGCAAAATATTACTGGGGAGATGCTAATTAGTCACTTTCATGCCACAGATGATGGATGAATAGTCACTCAGTTGCTGTTCTGTGTATGACTATCATGTAGCGATAGCCTAAGGTGAGCTTCAGGCTCCTCTGTTCTGCAGCTGGAGCTCAGTGCTCTGCACTCACTGCTGGTACCTGCTGTCAGCAGAGCTCAGCTAGAGCAGATATGAGAGTAGCAAGGCATCATTTCATCACACAGCTAGTTCATGTTATACCATCAGAGTATTTTATCACAGATAAAAGACTCATTTCTTAAAGTCTTGGTGAGTGTGTTCTGGAATGCCCTACATCCAGGGAGCACTGTGGACGTGGACACCACAGGAGGGAAGCTGACAGCACTGCTCCATGCAGAATCTCTGGCCATCTTTGCTTTTTCTCAGCCTCTCCATCTGCTGTGGCCTGTTTAGTGGGGCAGGCACTAATATGTTTGATAGCTTAATTCCCTTGCTTATGTTGAAACTTGTAAGAATTTAAATTTTAATCTCTTGTTAAACTTTCCTCATTAACAATGACAGAATTTATGAAATTGTTCAACTCCTAGCTTGCTTTATTAGGCTACAGCCAATATTTTTTCAGGTTGCAAAGTCAGAATTTTTCTTTCTTCTTTTTAGTAAATGTTTTTATTACAGTTTTAGGATTCAGAATTTCTCACTTTTTTGGTGTAAGGGACTAGATAGCTTGTTTTCATGATCTCTGCAATATTCTGTTGGTTTAAACAGGCATCCTAATGGGAATAATACAAAAGATGTTAAATGCAAACCTATCTTTTAAATGTTGATTGTGTAGAGATGTTCATATTGTTATTTATGGAAAGAGAAGAGCTTAAATTTAGGTATTACAGTCTCTTCTTACTCGTTGTTTTGGATGGGATGAGAACCCTCAACAAGGCTATGTGAGCTGCAGAAGTGCATTAATTGTAAAGTTTGAGCAATACCACTGAAAAAAAAGGTTTTTCTTTAGGTTTCTTTAGTGCACTGCAAGCAGAGAATGGTCTGCAGTCTTGTGTCTTAAGCATGGAAGCTCTGTGCTGATAAAATCACAATGCAGAAAAAGCAGCCATCAGCAATGTATCTACTTACACAGAATGCCAAACAATGGCATGAAGAGGGAAGGAATACCCTCCCTTCCTCAAGCCATGTCCTCATGCTGGCTGAGGCTGTGTGCAGCCTGGCCAGAATGTTCCATGCAGTGCTGGCATGCAGAGCTGCATTTGTGGACAGGAGGTCAGGGTTTGCAGCAGTGCAGCAGGAGGATTCGGCAGCCACAAACAGAAGTACTCAGAAGAGGTGGTGTCTGATCTTGTGCTTATGTCCAGCTCTGCTTTCTTTTTTGGGTAGACTCCTGACCTTCTTTTGACTGTTCACGGGGTATTTGTGACAAATGTCCTTAAAGAGAGTTTATCTGTATCACCCATGTCATGAGGATGATTGTAGCAACATCCAGACATGCTAGAAAGAGGGAAAGAGGGAGAAGGTCTTTAGAAGACTTCATATTTGGTGTTTACTTGTATATTCTGCAATGGCAGTTATAACCTTTACGTTTTACGGAAAAAATAGTTTGCAATGATATGGGGCAGAAAATAAAGCAATAAGAATTATTTGCTCCTCAGCACTGCTCCTTAATATCCATTTTAGCGACAGCAGTAGGAAAGGGTTAACTCTTAAATTCCTGGAAGTAAGAGAAAATTCATCTTTTCATTCAACCATTTATTTATGACCCTTCCACTAACCTTGGAACAACTGACTCTGGACCTTTTAAATTTAAGGTGCTGCTTTCTGTGTCTAACATCATTTTCATAGTCCTCCTACAAGGACACAAATTAGGGAGTTGGAGAACTTGTGAGACGGTAGAAAACATTTGTTTCCAGTTCAGCAAAGATAATAAACAAGAGTCATTAGAATATTCTTTGGACAGAAAACCACAGATTTTCATAAAGACTGAATTCTGCCATACCAGACCCCATATTAAAAAAAAAAAAAAATTGGTTATGAAACATGCCTTCTACTTATATTGCTCTTGATCTCACCAAACTAGCTGCAAAGGAACAGTGTTGGCTGTCCCCCATCATGGTGAACTTCTTGTTTCACTTGTTAGTGTAACTTGGAGGGTCTGCAGGATGGCCTGCCTTGTCCCCATCCCTGCTGACTGCTCCCAGTGACTTCCTAGAAGAGGTTGGGTTGCTGCCAGCAGCACCAGAGGGTCTGGAGTGTCAGTATTGACTGGGGTTATGGAGTGGTTGGAGAAGCATCTCTAGCTGTTCCAGTGGGTGGTAGCTCCCAGGTTATACTGGGGTGGTGGCTGCCAATGCACAGCATTTTTCTGACATGTACAGATAAACTATTCTCATCTCATACGTGGGGAAATGGGGACCAATTGCCAGTGTTGCCTTGTGTTTAATGTTTCTGGGAATCAAATGCAGATATTCCTTGTCTGTCTTTATTTCTACTAGAAGACACTCTGCTTATGAACATAGAGATGCTCTGCATCTCAGATTTATCCAGACTCCTCTCCCCCTTTTCTTATTGTATCTATGAGTCACTCTGTGGTTGTCATAATTTATTTTTACAACATGCTGAAAGGTATATTGGGAAACTTATAAACATGCTAGGGAGAAGCCACCTGAAATAGCAAATGTTTCTAATTATAAAGTTAAAGCTGCCTTTCTAAGCTATTTGGTTCTTTATTATACCTTGAACAACCCCAAAATATACATGGCTACAATTAGACTTCCAGATACAATAAGTGAATTGTAAATGAAAACCACCCTGTGGAAAATTACACCATTAGCCTGGAGCAGTAGCCCTGATCTTTTCGGTGTTTAAAACTCACACCAGTTTATGGTGTTGCACAGCCTGTACATCCAGTAATATTCTGTGAATCCATGAACTTGAGAGGACAGTTTCCTAAAAGCAGAACAGTTTAGGTTTGTTTTGGTTTTTTTTATTAAAGAAATTATTGCATGGTTTCATGTTTATTATTTTTTAACATTTCCAGACTTTTCCACATTAGTCTGGTTTCAAGGGAAAGTAATTCATCTATGCCTGACCAATATCTATTAGGCAGTGTTCCTGAAAGGATTTAATTAGTCTTGGCCATGCTTTTGGTATCTGCAAGGGGAAAAAAAAAAAAAAAATCATTAGATTTCTGTACAGGAAAGAAAAATAGTTATTATAATTTAGAATTCAAGTGTTCCAGAATTGTGCTTGGATTTTAAGCTCTTTCCTTATGCAGAGCAGCATCCTGATGGTCCAGGTTTGCTGTTTTATGAAAATGCTTTGCTGACTGTACTAATTAAAGACTGTGGTGCACACCTTCAGCCATCACTGGTTCATCACAGTGTTCATGCAGAAACAAGAGTGGCAAAGTCACAGCTGACACAGGAGAAAAGGAGCAGGTAGGTGTGAGGACCATGTGCATCCAGGCAAGGAGAGCTGAAAATTATTCACAGGACTCACTGCCTAAATCTGTCATGTCCTGGCTGCTGTAAAGAAGTCATCACACTGGCTGAGATTGACATATGGTGCCAGTGGTCTGAGTACAGACTTCACCTGCTCGCTGCACTGGGAGCCAGGGGCATTTCAGATGCCACTGGAGATGGTTTCAGTGGGGTCTTCAGGAATTATGTTAGTTGGCTTGGGCACAGGACATTTTTAAAACTGACATCTTGTCCTTGCGTAAGATTTGAATGGATGCCAGTTTACATGAGACTTGCCCTAGTCATTAAAATAAACAGAAACAATAGAGGAACTTTCACTTGGCTAAAAGAAGACCTCTAGGTCAGCACTTCTTTTACTGGGAGGAGGTTGAAGAGCCTTATGCTTTGTTTTGCGTACATCCACCTCTGTTTGCAGGGTGTTCAGTACCAAATGGATTTGTAATTTGTTTGGGAGGTATGCTTAGCACACAGGGATCAATACCCTAATACAGTTCTCAAATTGTCTGTTACTGGATAGAATGTGTATGAACTGAATTTCCATGGGTTATGAAATTTACAATACCGATGGTGAGGTTTGGGTTAAAGTGATGTGCCTTCCTGTTTTCTCCAGAGAAAAAGCAGGAGTTTGCCAGTGGCATCTCCTTCCTTGTATCATTTTGAAATGCGATAAAAAGGAAGACAGTCTCTTTGACTGTCTTCTGAAACACACACACAATTCTTTTAGATTTGGCTTTCTTTTTAATTCATGGAGAACAGCTGTGGTATTGTTACTCCAGCAACATAAGTGAATATCTTAACAGATGGTTCTTGCACTGGCTGAGATGAAAGCAGCTTCCTCCATCCTGGTGGGGATTTTTTGCTGTTTTTAGATCCTGGTATCTTGACAGGGTTTAAGTAAGACTGCTGTTTTCATTCCAATGTAAGTATAGTGTCACTCCAGTAATTCTGCAGTAAAGTGTTGCCCATCCCTCTTAAAATTTTTTCTTCTGGAAGCAAGAGGAACAATAGTAATGACTTGCATTTCTTAATTTTCAGTGCTGGTGCAACACAATCAGCTAGAAAGTTCTGAATGGAAATATGAAGTTCCTCCAGCTAGAAACAATTGCACAAGGGAGCTACTGAGTGCATTTTTGCGAAGGACACTTGGTCTAGACCTTGAAATTTTCTTCCCTCCATTTCCCCATCTGAAGAAGGTTTATCAGAAAGAAGAGCAGGTGTTTGGACCATGTAATTTTTTGCATATAAAATACAGAGCTTGCTCAGGTAACATTGAAACTCCTGAACTCATCCCTGAATCAGGGATGAGTCTGCACATGGCAGAGCCATGTAGCCTCTCAGCTCACAGAGGTAAACAGGTGTAGGAGTCTCTTGCTTACAGAGTCTATTTTTTTTCACCAATGGTGTTTTTGTGACAGTTATCTTGAATGTGACATGAGATGCTCCAGCTCCCTCCCTTTGCTGTGCCAGAAGCATCTGTGAGTCAGCACAGCCCAGCTGTGGTGGCTTCACAAAGCTGGATCCCGAATTTAAGGGCCAGCCAATGCAGTTGTGGTCTCAGCAGTAAGCACTGAGATGCTCGTGTATGCAAGGTGTGGTGGGATCCCAACTTTATTCTTTCTCTCCAGGGAATGCAGCTGCTGCTCGGGCTCTCTGGGCAGGTGAGCACCACGGCTTTGAGGAGGTAATCAGATGATAAAGCAGCCTATGCTGCCAGAAAAGCCGTATCCCTCCTCTTTCAAGGAAAAAGCAGCATGCCAGCTGAACTGTGCCATTGATGGAGGAAATGCAAAAACATTATGCGGGCAAATGTCACAATTTGTGTGTGAATGTCAGACTTGTCAGCCTGGCAGTTGGTTGTGGTGGAAGGGGGAATGCTTTGTGTTAGCAGTAATAGTCTCGCCTGAATAGCTGAGGCCTTGACTCAAGTCACTGTCGTAGACTATGTTCACCTGCTTCTATTCATACTCTTTGTGGGGATGTGACTGAAAAGTGATTTTCCAAACTCTTCTTTTTGTCCATCAGATAGGAGTCTCAAGGGGTCACACTGAGAGAAGGAGCAAGAGTTCCTCCTGACAGGGGCTCAGTGGGAAGCCCTGATTCCTGGTTGTTAGTGGGCTGCATCCTTCTCTCTTAAGACACCTTCACTGTGATAATTGCCTCCTGAAAACTGTATTGCTTGTGTAAGATCTAAGCTAGTTCTGGAAGCCTTTGGGAAATTATATTCATTTCAGAAGAAATGTACAGCCTCAAGAAAAGCTGTGCAGGAGTTGCTGGATATGTCAGGGAGTAGAGACAGTGAGGAGTTAAACTGAAGTGAAGGAAGGATGCAACTTCAGCATCTGTGCTCTCCACACAGCCACGCTTTTGTGATACATCTTGGTGCTGCACAAACCACAATGCAAGTCCTACTTGGTGTTCTTTTCGTGTCTGGAGTTAAAAAATGATGTGCTAATGCTACTGGATACCTGTGTAATGGAAATACAGAATGATAACCAAAATGTTTATGTGAATGTTGGGCTACAAGGTACTGGGTATGGTTGTAAATGAAGATGTTTGGTATTAATTAATGTGGAATTAAGATTCCACACATTGTTTCTTTGTGCAGGGGTCACTGTCAGCCGCTCAGGGTTACTATAGGCATGATGGCAGGAGGCAGCTACCTTTGTAATTTGCCTTATGTAAAAGCTGGACCTGAGAACTAGCAGCTCAAGCTGGAGTTCAGCCATACAGGTGGTTTTGGAAGCTTCAAAAGCAGTCAGTCACAAATTCCCTGAACCCTGTCCCGTTAAGTAATTTTGGGGGAGTAGTACCTGACAAGCCATTGGAGGAGCTGAGGTAAATGGCTCTAAACTGTACTGTTTGTGCTATTTGATATTAATTTCTGATCAAATCAATTTAGAGTACAACTCATAAATTACTGAAGTGGGACATTTGAGTGAATTGCATGTCTCTGTGTAAGCACAGGTGTATGCTCAGTGCTGCCTATTGCCCTGCTTCAAATGTTTGCAACTACTGCAGAAGTGGAAGCATAAAAAACAGAGACAGGGTAGATGCACACCGCTATCCTGTGATTAAGCATAACACAATCTCAGTGTCATTCTTCTCACCTGATATTTATTCTAGTGGCTGTGCAAACTGAATCATAGAATAAGCTGAGTTGAAAGAGAACCAGAGGCATCACTGAATCCAACTCCTGCCATTCACAGGACATCCTAAGAGTCACACCATGTGCCTTAGAGCACTGTCCAAACACTTCCTGAACTCAGCTCGGGACCATGACCACTTCCCCGGGGAGCCTTTTCCAGTGCTCAGCCACCCTCTGCGTGAAAAATTTTTTTCTTGATATCCAACCTAAACCTCCCACAACATAGCATCAGGCCATTCGCTCAGGTCCTGTCACTGAGCACAACAGAGAAGAGATCAGTGTCTGCCTTCTGCTTCCCCTCATGAGGATGTTGTAGACTATGATGAGCTCTCCCCCCTCAGTCTCCTCTTCTGAGGCTGAACAGACCAAGTGACCTCAGCCACTCTTCATAAAGCTTTCCCCTCCAGGCTTTCACCATCCTCATGGCCCTCCTTTGGGTGCTTTCTGATAGCTAAATACTTTTTCTATATGTAACACAGATTACAATTCAACTGTTGATCTCTCTAACAGTGGTATAGGTGAGCCACTTGAGTTGTTTTGGGTGTTTTCTGGCCATGACCCTGTTTCATTTTCTGTGACCCTGTTGTGTTGGGCTTAGGCTCCCTGTGTGCTGTCTCAGGGTCACCCCACATCACACCGCTCAGTTAAAAGCAGTGGTTCTGTAGCAGTTTGCACCAGCTCTTGTGATGATGCCCGATTTTGAGTTACCATAGATGGCCCTATAACTTAGATTGAAAACATTGCTTTGGAGGTAAAGTAGGTACAAGATGGAGTTTTACTTCAACAATTGTAGAGGCAGAGAAAAGTTTAGGTGGAAGTGTATCCACTTTAAAGTAAATTGAAAACCTACACATTTTATCAGGTTAGAGCATGTTACAGGTAGGTAGAGGCTGACTGCTTCATGGGAATTATGGTGTCTCATCTAGGAATTATTATCTTGACAGGAGGTCCTCTTCAACACTAACAGGCTCCCATTAGTGAGTGAAAATAAAAGGTCTGGAGACCTTTAAGGAGAGAAATATGGTAAGAGCGAAAGAAGGTATGTGAAAGAGCAGTAAAGAGCAAGCAAACCTAAAATCATGTCCTGAGGTAGCTGCTCTCAGCTTTTAAGTGCTGATTGTTACGATGTGTGTTGTTGGCACATCGTGTGATTGCACATCACCACAGGCCAGGACTCTGCTGCCTCTTTTGAATGTCATTACAATGCAGTTAGGTATCTTGTGTTTCTATAACATGAGCATCAGCTTAGATAGATCTGTATGCAGTTAAGTATGCTGAAGATGTGCCCAGAGGTTAGGCTGTATGTAGATGAGCTATTTCAAATGTGAATTTCATCTAAAGCATCAGGAACTCTCTCTGAGCTGTGGTGCTGGAGGCAGGGTCCTAATGAGACTGCTTTATAATACAGCTCTAACATACACATTAGGTAGTGGTCGGAAAGACAGTCAATCTTTCAAGGCTTAAGCAGCACTTTCTGAAAGTGCCTTCAATTAACACCTAATGACAAACTTTCTTTAGTGATTCTCTGGTTATGTTGTATAGCCAGATAATGAGAATGATCACCCAGAGATACTTCGATTCGTTTACCATTTTTTATTTCATTGGGAGGCTGATGAATATTTGATCCAGTAATGTTCCTATTTATGCCTCCATAAGTCAAGTGCCTGAGTTCAGCTTCAATCCATCATTGCTCTGAAGATTTACATTTCAGATAGATTTTTCCAGCAGCACAGATATTGTAAACCTTAAATTAATGCACAAAGCTGCTTCTACCCTGCAGAAGATAAAACTATTAGGTAAGGAAAACAATATCTCTTTCGGATGCCTGTCTTCCTAATGATAATGGAATTTAAAAGATCTACAAAGAGCTGTTTCAGCTAAATATCTTATGTCCACCACTATTTGAAAAGAGGATAATGAGCAGAGAGTGTTTCTGTGCCTACCTGCAGTGTTAATTGAAAGCTGTGAAGACATACAGATAGAACCAGGCTCAGGGGACCTTTCTTATAGAAATTTTATGTGAACCATCTCTCCTATATCTGAATGTGTTGTCTGAGCTGTCCTTATTAAACTAAAAGGCTTCAGTGAGAGTGAAAGGTCTTCCTAATGCTTTCACTTGTGTTAATTCTATTGGCAGCTTTGAAACCGAATTGAAACTCCAAAAATTCCCATTCTTATGTTTTGATTGTTTCTTTTCTCTAGTCTCTATTTTTTTATATGTCCTGGGGTGACACGGACATATATACAGGACACTATACATGCTGTGTGCAGCTCAAAATTTAAAACTGAGAGGGTACCTTAAGAGAAAAGATGCACATTTTTAATTTGCTTTTAAGATCACTTGTTGCTCTTCTCCTTTTTAGTTCCAAGCTCTTTATATGAGTGAGACTCATCAGGAGAAGAAATTGTCAGAAGTGACGGATTGGTAGCAAGGTGACTCTTCACATTGATCAGGAACGTGTGACATAATTGGAACATCAGCTCTCTTTGTGAGTTACAGTGGTTTGGATGATAATAGGAGAGGGTAAGTTCCTGAGAAAATTACTGAGCAAAGAGCATGAAGACATGAACAAGCTAATTCTGGAAAAACAGTTTGCTGGAAAAGGAGGATAGTGGGATGAAGATGCAAGCCTGTATACTGACACCAACATTTAAAACATCTGCTGAATAATCGGGCATGTTAGACTGGTGATTTATGTAACTTTCTTCTTCATTTGAAATGCTTGCAGGAAGGGTCCATATTTCAGGACTGTAATATAGGGCTGGAACTGTAGCTCCTGACAACTTTTTTTTCCCCTGCAGTGTATTTTGGGGTGTAATATTGGTCCTCACTGTTTTCTGGTGCATGCTCTCTAATGTGTTCAGTGGAACTGCCCGTATGAAGATGCTCTTGTTGCAGGGGACAGAACCCTGGAGAAGGACCTAATTCTCCCGCTCTTGTGTTTAGCAGCTTTACTTCTCTGGATCTCAGTTTTCCTAACTACAAAACAGGGGAAAACGATTCAGACTTCTCCTGCAAAAACACTATGGAAGATTAAAAGGAAGGTAGAAAAGCTGAGATGCAGGGAAAAAAAAAACTTAGCATCACTTCAGGGAACAGGAATGAAGCCAGCTGTGCAGTGTGGTGATAGCGATATAAAGGCAAACAAAAGTTCAGGGAGATTAAAATGCAGGCAAAAAACTGTAAAGTCATCCT
This sequence comes from Chloropsis cyanopogon, assembly GCA_013400585.1. Classification (NCBI taxonomy): domain Eukaryota; kingdom Metazoa; phylum Chordata; class Aves; order Passeriformes; family Irenidae; genus Chloropsis; species Chloropsis cyanopogon. The sequence continues at coordinate 112,641 of WEZZ01037735.1, read as the reverse complement.
AAATCAGAAGTATGTTGCCTGGAACATGGTGTGTGTTTCTGCTCAGCCATCCTAAAACAGTATTTTGGAATCAGGAAGAGTTTGAGCATCTCTAACAAGAAAGAAAGAAATGGTGAAAATACTGAGATTTTTTCTTCTTGAAGCAGCACATTGGAGGCATGCTGTGAGGAAGAAAGCAATCAGAGGGGTGGGAAAAAAAGGTAAAGGGTTAGTAGATACTTGAACTCCTGCTCCAAAACACAAGGTATTAAGGACTTAGTGAGTCTGAATGACACTGATCCCAAAGCTGAGTCAGTGGTGTGAAGGGGAAGAGGGTGAGTTGCAAATCCATCCCTACAGCTTGTGGATCCACTGGTATGAGACTCAGGTTACTGGATGCAGGGATCTGTACTGAAATGGAAATAAACAGTGTCAGAAAGAACAGGCGTTCTTTTTTCATCACCTCTGGCAGGCCTCTAAATACGAGGTCTGGAAAGGGAATTTCTCCAAGCGCCAGGTCATCCCAGGGCATGCACCCTTGTTTGGGGTGAGGTAAGATCAGGGTAAGGGTTAGGGCTGCTGCTCTCATTTCTTATAATAGTTCCTTACTTCAATAGCTCTTACTTCGCTGAGGTCTTCCACTCTCCAGGTTTGTGGTGAAGGGTGGCTGCACAGGCAGCAGGATGGTACCAGGAGGGAAGCTTGCAAATAGGCTTTCAAGACAGAGGGAAGGACAGATTGCTAGAGAGATGACTCTTTCCATTGACCAGGGATGTGTGACATAATTGAAACACTGGCTCTCTCCCTAAATTGCAGTAGTTTGAATGATAATGGGAAAGGAGTAAGTTCGTGAGAAAATTTACTGAGCAAAGAGCATGAAGACATGAACAAGCTAATTCTGGAAAAACAGTTCAGGTACAGAAAGACATGTCAGAGCCACGCACACACAAGATGAAAAAAGGCAGAAGAAAAAAACTCTCCTAATGGCCTAGAAAGACATTTTTATGGACTGTTCTGTGACATTTAGCATGACAGATAGCGTCAGAGCACTTCACAAAGTCCTTGTTCATCTCTGCAGCCCTGCTGCTAGGTGAAGGGATGTATTAGAAATGCCAGAAATTACCAGATGCTCCTAGTCTTTTCAAAATACCTTCCCTGTCTCATGATCTTGTGGCTGCATAGGTAAGGGCCTGAGACAGACAGACTAAGGCCAGAAATTCATTTGGGATTTTCAGTGTAGGGTACTTATTGCCGAAATCTTTCCCGCCCCCCCCACCACTTCTGATTCACATATTTTCACCTGCAGCAAGTTTAACTCCCACTCAATTTTGTTAGCATTTGTAAGCACACATTCATATCACACTGCAGTGCTCTGATCCAGTGTTCCAGCAAGGCAGGGAGACCTTATTAGTGACCCTTTGTGGGAAATCTGGTTTTAGAGACTTGGCACATTTCTTGTGAGAGCATACAGGTCCCAGTTCTCTAGGACAGCTCTGCCTTGTATAATCACAAAATCATCTTTCTGTCTCTGCACTGTTCTCCCCTTTTCCTTACATCACTTGCAGCTTCTGCAAGAAACCAGAGACTTGGGCTTCTTTTCTTTCATTGTGTAACCCTGATTCATCTCTAGCACAAGCCCATGCTGAACTACCAAGGGAAAGGGTTTACATGGGTATGTCATTACAGACTGTGTTGTGGCACATAGGCTGCAGGGGCTCAAATTAGGCTGCAGTAGCTGTATTTGAGAGCTTGGAAAAGTATCCCTGCTATTTTCTTCAAATGTCAGTTCCCTGCAGTTTTAAAACAGAAAAATGTACTATAAGAAAACCCCAACATGGCCTGTCACACCATCACCAGCATGTCTCTGGGCTCTGAGCACATTGCTGCCTGCCACCAGCCTTAGCTGTATTCAGGTCACAGCCAGGTTCCTAAATCTGTTCATTGCCAGAAGGCTTCTGGAGCTTCGCTCAAAGGTAGCCTGGGATCACCTAGAGAAGTAACAGCCATGGTCAGATGTTGTGCTTCAGGTCTGTGAGCCTTGGCAGAGCACTGCCTGGGAGGGTACATCATATCACTGATGTCTGACAGTTGTGTCCTCCAGTGCTTTTAACCATGGGCGCTTTTCACTGTCCCTGTCCTGTCTCTTCCTTCTCTTCTTTGACCTGTTCTTCTAGGAACATAATTCAACTCTTCTTCTTTCCCCTCCTGGCTATCCGGCTCTATCCATCCAGTCTTTTTCTTCCATCACCTTCTCCAGACAGCTCAAGGCCTACTGCCAGATCCTGCTTTTCCTCCCTGCTCATGTCCTGCCAGTCCTCCTGCCCTGCCTCAGGCTGCACCTGCAGAGAGGGATGTCACTTACAGGGGAGGGCTGAGGTGACCAAATGTGTTCCCAGCACCCCACCTCAACAAAAGAAAAATGTTGGCATTTTTTTAGAATTGTATACAAACATGCACATATTTCAAATTAGGCTAAGAGAAATGTCCAAAGTGCAAAATTTCACCCCAGAGAGTAAACATTTAGCATCTGGAAAAAACTCTCAAAATCCAAAGATTTGGGCAGTCACACTTAGAAAGCAAAGCAGGCAAATCCCTGCCAGGGAGGAGGTTTGCACACAGCTCACAGCAGTCTGCCTTCCAGCAAAGCCTTTGAGAGGGCCAGCACAGGGCCTTGGGGCTGGTCTGTATATCAGCAGCAGAAGGAGCAGCAGCAGCCCAGAGCAACCTGAATAAAGACCAAGAGTCTGTGCATGTGCCTGAGCCTGTCCCAGGGAGCATTGATGATGTGTACACCTTTTCATCTCCATTCCCAGCTCAAACAAGGATCTGGTTGGGATTTTTGTGCATGCAATGAGCTCCCTCGACCTCCTGTTCCCACATCGTGCAGTGCATCCTCCCATGCTCCACAATCTGCTGCGGCTCCTCAAAGGTGCTGGGGACAGATGGCTTGATTTCAGCTGATAAAGGGGCTGCCTTGAAAGAAGCGAGGCGGAAGCTGTCTGGCCTGGTATCTCTTTCTGGTGCTGTCAACGGGAGGTGAAGGAGACAAGCTGGAGCTGGATGGACACCAGATCCATTCCAGGGAGCATGGGAGGGAAGCAAATTCCTTTAAAAAGCTCTTCTGCTGCTGCCAAATGGTTTCCGCTTGCCTTTATTTCAGAGACATTCTGCCAAGCGCGGATTACCTCAATAAGCTCTGGTTGTCACTCAGCCCGCTGTGCTACGTGGAAGATGTAGGTAACATATCTTCAGACCATTTCAAGGGATGGCTGGTGATGTGGCTGACTTTTTGTGTGCTGCTGACTTTTAAACTCAGCGTGGTAAACTGCTAACCAGCCTTGTTGCTTGCCGTCCGCAGTGTCAGGCGGCGCTGCAGCTGCCAGACACCTTGCTGAGCCCAGCCCCTGTGTGCAGCACAGGGCTGGCAGGCTCTCCAGGACCTTTGCAGTGCAGTAACTGCAACCCTGCAGTAACCAAGGCAATTGGGAACAAGCTCAGTAAATAGTGTGAATGATGAAAGCCACCACTTCTGGTAATAAAAATGGATTTTTTTCTTCAAGAACCCCAATTTTGTTTGTTTTTTCAGCACTGGGAAGGTAGGAAATATCCCTGCCCTTTGGAGACAGAATAGTTTATAAGCTGCTTTTATAAAAATCAGTGATTTCCCTTTAAGTCAGCTTCTGTGCCTTTGTCTCAGCTTCCCTGATTAGTCACATAATGAGGATATTTCTAATACGAATGTGTCAGGGGAGAAGGGAGCCAAACATTGCTTTATCAGAAGAGAATCTGTATCCCTCCGGATGCTAATTAGTCACGGAGATACAGGAGTGTGGGGCGGGGGCGAAGCAAGCTCTTTTTTTAGAAGCTGAAATTATTTGTGCCCTCAGAATTTCCCAGGCAGGGCTGGAAAGCCATGCCAAGGTAGAGAGCGCCTTGAGATCTCCCCTGGCTTTCACATCCTTGCCCCTCAGATGTGTTTGCCATGCTGCTGCTCCTGCTGCTGTTTGCAGGGTTATTTCTGTCGCAAGCTTGGCTAAACAGAAACTCTCTCCTTATAAATATGGAAATCTGATGGTTGAGCTCTCTGTCTCTCGGGACAAGTTGAAAGCGTGGTGCTGAAGAGAAAAGGGCTGCTGAACTCTGAGCTTGGTGGCTTTGTTTTCTCTACTAGTGCAGAGAAACTGGCAATATTTTGTTGCTGAGATCCACCTTTGCAGTATGGACAAGTGAACTCTTAGGCCTTCCTCCTGGGAAAACCCTGAGCCCAGCAACAGCGTGGGCTGTGTCAGAGTCTCTGCTCTGTCCAGGCGGAGCTGGTGTCCACCACTGAGATCACCACTTGTCTTCAGTGTGGCAGATGTGCTTGGTGCATGAGCCTTGGGCAGCTGCACATCTTTGGGGTTGTGCTGGAAGACTGTGTGATTTTTATATTTGTTAAAGAGCTTTGAATGCCAGTGAGCATCCATTATAGTTCCTGATAAATCTCTTGAATCATAGAATATTCTGAGTAGGTAGGGACCCACAAGGATCATAGAGTCCAACTCCTGGATTTGCCCAGGACAACCCCAGAAGTTACACCATGTACCTGAGAGCATTGTCCACATGCTTCTTGAACTCTTGTAGGCTTGGTGCCATAATTGCTTCCCTAGAGAGCCTCCATTCCAGAGTGGTGGGGCTCCACAGTGCTTCTTTGGTGCTTTGTATCCTGTTACAACCTGTCTCCTTTCCTGGGTTGAGACCACAGTCAGAGAGCCTGCAGAGCCAAACATCCTTGCTCTCTGGAAGAAGGGAGATTTACTAGGTGCAGGAGACAGGCAGGATGAAAAATTATTATTGGAGAAGAAGTGAACAGAAGAAGCAATCAAACAGCCCAGAAAAGGATCTGAGGGATTGGATTAAAGGTGCCAGGGGTATTCAAGAAGCGAAAAACAAGACCTCATTCATCACACTTGTACAGAAGTTGAACATGTAAAAATCAGCTGCCTTACAAAAACAAAACCCAAACCAACCGGAAAAGAACAGGTGACCCCAGATTTATGCTTGTAATAGCTGTGACATTGAACCACTGATTAGAGCCCTTGGTCTTTTGAAAGGTGTGGATGTGGAGCCATCCCAGCTTTTCCGGCTATTGTTCTTACAGCCAGAGACTGTAAAAGCTTAATAACATCATGTTTGCCATGCTGGAACCAATCAATGGCCTGTGGAAGCAATTATCCAGTCTCCAGGACATTGGTGGGAACTAAAGTCACTGCAACAGAGCTCTCCTAGTGTCATTTGTATTGTATCAGTTCTTTTTTTGTCAGAATATATCACTTCTGCAGTATCTGCTAGAACCAACCAAAATTTCTAGTGTTTCATTCAGCCAAACTTTGATTTTGTCTTTCATGTACAGCTGGGGCAGCCTACCTGCACATGGAGGGGATCTGTAAACCACTCTGTGTATGCTGACAGTCCTGGCATTTCAGTAGTGATGGCTCCACTTGTCTTGCACTTCCTCAGCCAGTTTCTTTAGGTCTTAGTTTTCCATGGGAAAGAAGCACATCCCCTAGAGTTGTCCATGGGAAGGAAGCACAGTTCTCCTCAACTATGCAGGAGAGTCTGTGAAATCTTCATTTGAGGTGGAAAACAGCCCTCTCTTTGAAAACAGGCTGTTCCTGTTGGTGAGGCTCTGTTAAAGACCTGAAGAAGTAAAGATGGGACACAGACCTGAAATAAGCTCTCAACAATAACCGATAGCACGAATTCAGTCACTGCAAGAACCTGCCATGGTCCCTTGCAGACTGCACTGGGGCCGTGCAGTTTTCCACAGGATTTAGCTGCAAAGTACAGCCAGGGGCCTGGGGTCCTGTTCCTGCCTCTGTTCTCCAAACACACTGTGACCTTGGCTCTGACACATTGCTCAATTTTTTAATCATTTTAAGGGTATCCTCCCCTCAAGAGTTGAGGTTTAAGGAGCAGTTGTAAAGTTGTATGGGGTTTTTTATGATCCTGGTTTGGCCAGATGCCAGTTGCTAAACTGACTCTTACAATAGCTACCAAGGAATCTGTGATGCTTTAGCACCTTGAATACTCTTGCTGCACCTCAGAGCTGTGGCTGTATAATCAGAGGCACAAAAGGAAAGGTGTAATATCTTCACGTATATATCCTTTACAAGGAAGGAATTATTTTGATATTGAATCATCCTGAAAACATAACTCAGTTAATAGCTGGTTTTAAATAGCTATTGCATGCCAGCCACTTGGTAAGTGCTGCAGGCAGTGGGGAGAGCAGTGTGGCATTTCTCTAATTTGCAATGTTAATGATCCAATTTAAGTCATGTAAAGCTAGCACAAGATACCAAACTTATAAATGCAAGTGATAATAGAGATGGCTTATGTGTGTGAAAGAGCCTGGAGGGAAATACGATGTTAAATATACTCTATCATGATTGAAAGGAAAGGACCGGGGGCTGCTCATGCTGCTGGTTTCTCAGAGGGAAGTCTAACAGAAATCATGTAATTACTCCCGTTTTTCTTGTTTATCCCTCAAATGCTTTCCCAAAGTATTTGGTCTAGTTACTGCATTGCTGCTTGCTCTGCTACTGTAGACTCCCAGGATTAGTCATACACCATCATCTAAAAAAAAAAAAGAGTTTCTTCCCTGTGCTGCAAATGTCATTTTTGATTAGGAAAACAGATCACTGAAACATCTTGTTCACATTCCACAGCTTATGCCTTTCCATTTGCTGCATTTTGCTCAGCCTGGATGTGGCAGTTGGGCAGACCCTTTGTGGCCAGGGTTCCCAGGGAGCATTTCAGCACCAGCACTGCAGCATCCACAGGGAGACTGGCACTTCTCTTCTGCCCCCATTTGAAGCAAAGCAATGGTCTGAACTCCTGGCTACGTGTCAGTGAGTTGAGGTACCCCAGCTGCAGGTGTACACAGCAAAAAGTCATTTCAGTGACGTGGTGCTTCAGTTTAATTAATAAGACTAAAGGTTTTAATCTTGCAGCAATATTAATACTGCTGGCTTCTCAGTTGCTGAAATAAAATGGTTTCAAACACCAATTTGTCTTACAATTATAAACTAATCAGGTTCAAAATCTGGATCTTGTAGTGGATATTGCAGGCCTAATTTGTTAAACAAGATCTGTTCAGTAGTTTCTCAGGAAAGAAAACCAGCAATGTTGTAAGTGGTGCATTGGCAGAGCTAGTAGAAAGTCAATAAACAGTTGTTGTTTATTGCTTTGTTGAAACTGAGTCAGTAGCTACCAGAATGTTTTTCAGTACATCAGTCACTGTGTCACCAAAATGTCATTTATTTTGACTTTGGTACAGGGAGGGTGGGGATGCTGAGATGAACAGTTACTGCTCTGGATCTGATAGAGTGCACATGTTGATGAAAAGTGACAATCATGTCTTCCCAGGAGCCCCCTGCTCTGGACCCTGTGTGATGCTGGAGTTCCTTCAACATGTGAGACTTAGGAAAAAGATTGTTTTCTTCAGGTCTCCCAGAGAGAAGGTCTGGGAGGAGGGGGTCTCAGGAGGAGGCCACCCATGGTCCTTGGCAGTGGGTAGGGGAACTTGGAGAATGTCTCTTCCAGGGTAGACTGGTGTTCTGACTAAATACATCTGACACAGAAGGAAGTTCTTCTCCTGTTAAGACAGATGGGGAAAAGGGACCTAAAAAGACCAGGGATCTTCACAATATGCACCAGATCAGAATCAGTCAGCCTGAAAACCAGATCAGCTCAGTTGACTTTCTGTGTGACATCAGTTTCTAACCTGAGTTTGCAGCAAGAATGCCACAACTTCATCAGGCAAATGTACATCTCCTTAGCCTTACCTCTGCAGTTCCTTATAATCCTACTGCAATTTAAGATAATCATTTCCTATTCTTGTGATTAGAAACATGAAAAAAATACTCCTCTTTTTCTCCCTGGTGGACCTTTCTGTTACTGAAGACAGCTATAATATCCTTCCTTAGTCCTCCCCTTTCTTCTCTGAGCGACCCCATTCTTCTAGTGTTCTGGGAGTGGTTGTAGCTTCTAGTTTTTACCCATAGGACTGATGAGGGGATTACATCTCCCTTGAAAAAATGGGCTCCAAAACTGAAGCCCATTAAGTGGGCTGAAGTCCACTGAAGAAATCAGTTAAGCTGAAGCCTGAGGAAGAAATCATGGGAGTCTTTTAGGAGGCTTTCTGGTTCCACTCCTGCAGTACATCACCTTGTGACACTTTCCTTTCTCTTGCCAAACATGCTATTGTTACTGACCATTGTTTGTCTATACATCAGGTTTGGGTTCATCCCCTATATAAATCTGATCCTCTGTAAATTTGAGCCTTTCCTTTATGCTGTTTCTTACATAGAAACAATCAAACTACACATCAAACTTACATCAACTTACATCAAACTTATGTCAATCAAACTTATATCAAACTATGCACATCATGGTTTTCAATGTTTTTGCTCTTGGTAGGTTTTTTGGGCACTTTATGTTCATAGATACTTTATGTCTATATTGTAGTGTTATGTAGAGGCTACAGAGGTCTGCTATCCAGCACAGTGTGAGATTTTACATACCTACCTGTGCACATCAGAGTCCCCTTCCAGAAGCTTTCTATAGCCAGATTTCTCAGGAATACCTCAGAGAGAATACCTCATGGTAGAGCTTGAGGCAGAGGGAATCTGCCAACAGCACAGGACTTTCTGTTCTATTCTGGGGCAGAGACTGAAAGTATAAATATTTATTAGCAGCACAATGTTCTAGCCCAAGAGTCTGCATGACAACATAGGAATCACAGAAACTTCTCGTTGACCCAAATGTACCCCCTGTATTTAGGGTGTGTGGTTTCCCACTTGTTTTTCTGCTCGCTGAGTCAGTCCCCCATGCACAGAATATCTATCCATTTTTCAGACTCAGTGTTTGATGTAGGAAAGAAACAAAACATTTGGATTTCTCCTTTCCTGTTAGCATTTGTGTGCAGTGTGCAATCCACATGGGCAGCTCCAGAAAGCAGCTGTCTGCTGAGCTGCAAGCACTCACTGTAAGCTGTCACACATGTGTTGGTACTGAGACTTCCAGCATCTTTTAAGTAGGACAGAAGACAGCAAGTACATCATTGATGGGTACTGCAGAGAGACAAGTTAGCTGGATGATATCCTTGATCAGTTGGCTCATACTAATACAACTGATGGTGGTCATAGATAGAAGCCTGTGAACTATGGAGAGAAGTGATGCTCAAGCCCTTTATACTGGTCTTTCCTTGAGATTAGAGGATGAGGACAATTGTGCCGCTCTGCTTTTACAAAAAAAAAAGCAGCAGAGCTGAGTTGGTGATCAGTTTCCCACAGACAGCAAAGTGGAGAACATTTTCATAAGAGCTGCAAATATGACTGATTTTGAGGATGGGAAGGAGGGGCAGATAAAGCCTTCTCAAGTTATACATATGTTTTCAAGGTGCAGCTGAAGACCAAAGAAATTGTATGTGCCCATTCCCTTCCACATGCGCTGGGGTCCCTGAGGATTTGCAGAGTTGGAAAGTGGAGCCTTGTTAAGCTTGCAAGGGGTCAGAAGTGTTGACTGTGAAGGAAGGCAAAGAAAGCTGTGTTTTCCCAGCTGCTACCAGGGTGAGTTTGTACCAAGCACCCAGCTCCATCATTTGGGGCTATTCCCCACCCCATAGTCAGTGTGGGTTATTGGGAGGGGTCGATAACAAGAGCAAAAGGCTATTGATGCTTTCTAAAGAACTACAAAATGGAAAGTGATTTAAAAGAGAAAAAATAAAAAAGCCTGCTAAGCATGCCATCTTCCTTAGACCCCCAGATTTCAGCTTAAAGTATTTTCACCTTCTCTCTGTGCTCCTGCATACTGATGATTCACAGCACTCCTGCTCCACAAAGGTTCGCTGGGATTAATTTCTGATGTTCAGAAATGACACATGGTACACACACTGTGGGACATGGCTGCTCCTAGCAGGAGGGCAGTTTCCGAGATCCTTTGTGTCGAGCCTATAGAAACAAACAATCTAGTAAGAAAACTCCCCACTGTTCAAATGCTGTGATTGTGCATGCCCAATTAAGCTGTGAGCATGTGGGGAGAAAACTTTGATTAAACTCTGGCCCCAGTCAAATGTTCATGCAGTGCTCTGATTGAATGTATATTTTCCTTAGGAGTGAAGATATACAGAAGTCTCAGGAACAACAACAAGAAAATCCCTTAAATATATTAAATACTTTTAGCCATCTACAGCCCCTGCAGGCACTTCTCAGCACTTGCGTTTTGTTTGGGAGCATTGCGTTGTCCTCAGGGAGCAAAAAGAAGTAACATCATCTGTCCTGGGACCAGTCACACCATGTAACTGAGATTTTGATGTTGGGGGCAGAGCTGAGTGTATTGGTGTCGAGAGGCTTGTGAAAAAGAAAAAAATTGCCAAGTAAATTCCAATAGCAAAAGCCTGTGTTGAATCTCAGTGTGCTCCTAGGCATTCACAAGCAAAAGCTTAATCAGTCAAGTAAACGTTTCTCTGGACAGTTGAGCTGTAGAGAGAGAACTGCATCCATTCAGTATGCACAGAAGCAGAGCATGTTCATGCAGAGACAGCTCCAGCCGAGGTGGCGTGGGAATGCTGCTGTTTTCACAGTGGGCATTGTTACTATGGAGTCCTGTGAGTTGCTGCAGAATGTCTTTGAAGTGGTGGATGGGAAATATGATAGTGTCTTGCCACTCCTGGGCCAGGGCTAGATACCTACTGGCACTGGGGACACTGTCCCTGGCCCAGCTCAGTTTCCTCTCAAATCCATTTTACTCTCTGTGGGGAGTGGGCCTGGCCCATGCATGCAGAGGTGGTCACCCAGACTGATGGTGTTTATGATCCTTTTCTGCAAGATGTGGATCTCTTGTGCAGCTGTAATGTGCTGGTGTGGCTGAAAAGCATTATGCCAAACCTTTGGGAAGAATTCCTAGGGCTGACTCTGCTACCATGTCCAGCATCATTTCCACCTCCAGTGTCAGAAGCTCTACCAGCAGCCAGGCCTTCTTTCTAGACAGTGGGGAGAGGGAAACGCATCTCCAAGGACAGATTTGTGTCCTTTTAAGAAGAGTGTCTTAGACAGAATGGGAATAATGACTCTTTGAAAATCATCTTAGTTTTCTCTGGAGGCCTAGAAAGCCTTTTCTGCATGTTTGTCTAGAGCCCATTTTTGAGATTTCTCCAGCTGAGTCCACTGGTCCAGGCTCAGAGTTCAAATCTTCAAAATCACCTCAGAACATTTCTCCCTTCCTTCTGTTGATGCAGATGGACATCTTATGTCATGATCAGGTTGCCTACAAAGGAAAAGCTACTGTCAGCACATCAGTTTGCCACAAAACATAAAGTCTGGTTAGGATTTAAAGTTTTAGCATGATTTTAATAATGTGAAGCTGGGCTAGTCCAGGAGTGGCCAGACCCCCTTCTCTGCCCTGTGGGCTTCTGGCGGTTGAGCTCAGTGGACTCTGCTGGACTGCACCAGCACAGGAGAAAGTATCTGGCCATCACACTATGTCAGTTCCCATAGTGTGTCTTCTTCTGTGCCTTCCTGCAGCCAGCATACTGGGGCTCGAAGGACTTCTTTATTATGTTCAGTAGCAACTAGGAAGCATGCAAGTGTTGGAGTCATGTTCCTTAGAAATGGCTGTATCCTGTCTTTTCCCAGATTGTCAGAGAAAGGGTACTCATCCAGGAAGCCTGGACTGAAGTGGTGCCACTGAGCACCATTTGGACATCCCTCTTGGAGAGATTCTAGCATGTCTGACAGACAGACATGTCCTTTGTGTTACCTAGCTGTTGCCATGAAGCCCGAAGATAAGGGAGCTCATGTGAGCGTCTCAAGCACTGATAGCTGGATGGCTTTGGAGCCAACCAAGGATTGTTGGTAATAGATTAGTTAGTTATAGAACACTGGGAGAATAAACAGAATGGGGCTGGAGAAGGGGCCACATGGAGGTAGAGCAGCTTTTCTGGGACAAACATCCTTATCCTGGCTCCTGGAGATTAGCACAACACAACGCAAGTGTTGAATGAGGTCAAGAAGCAGGGATGGGCTGTAGGGGGATACAGACACAACCNGGCCTGTGATAGGTATGCTAATATCCATGATCTGTGATATAATACGGGGAGGGTTGGGGGGCCCGTCATCGATTTCCATGCGTCGACCCAGGGGGAGCATTGCTGCAGAAGTGCTTCTACCTGAAAACCTCAATAAACCAAGGTAAAATCCCTTTTTCCCCCTCTAACCATGTGTAGCTTTCAATTCTAAGCCCAGGCTTCAGGCATCACCACAAAGCCCAGGACCCTGTGTGTGCACCCCAAGAACCCTGCACACCCCATCAGCTGCATCAGCAATGGAGCCAGCACTGCTGATCTCTCTCTCTTTCTTCCTTTCTTTCTTCCTACCCCTCTTTAATTCATCCATTTCTCTTTCTCCCTTCCCTTTCACCTCACTCCTTTATTCTAAACCCACTGCTGGGTGCTTAATAGAAGGCTAAGAACAAATGTACCAACTTCCATGACAAGTGTGTAATTTACTAATAGAACTTTGTAAGATTTTGTGGACCCTCTGACCTTCAACACTCCTTTGTCCACAAACCTCTACAAATCTTGGGTGCTCCCTTCCCCTGCAGGGTGAGAGGCCACACCATGATGATTCTTTCCTGCAGCTTGGATTCTGATCTATTCCCTTCATCTGGGCATGTTTGAGATGTTCGTGTTCCAAGCATACCACATGAACTGATCTGTGATTTATGCCCAAATGTTCTCCTGGAGACTGTTTTTTTGGTTTGCAGCCTGCTCTAACCTTTTTAACTAGTCACTAAACTGCTACACTAGAGGAAAAATGCAGCAGTGACTGCATTAGAGGAAAGCAGAAGAAATTGTCTTTTGTTCATCATTGTCCTTGAATGTGAGGTCTTGTAAGCATCATCCATTCTAAGTACTGTCAAAGTCTACTGGGTAGTGCAAAGGAGCGGGATTTTCATAAAATGTTATAACCCTACATATGTTATTTAACCACTTTCCACCACGCTAGAACCTAATTCAAATATTGCATTTTATGTCCTAAGCGCAGTGTGTTAAAAAGATCTAATGTGCACTGCAGGCAGAAGGCGGGCAGAAGAGTGGCTCAACAAGTATTTCTTTTTATATATATATATACTCAGAGTGAAGAGTGATGTTACCTTGCTTTGAAAATCTGTGACACTGCTTTGCATACAGGTGTCAGTGCCAAATGATGAGTTGCATTTTACATAAAATTGTGTACAAAATAAAAACTCCAGAAACTGAGAGAGAGACAATATCAATTCAGTAGTTTGGAATAGTATTCCAGTATTTAAGTTATGATGCCTTGTTCCATTTCTTACAAGTGATGGTTTATTCATGTATTGGACCTAATGCTGAATGTTTGCTTTGTCTGTGCAGCTCTACCAAATTTACATACACATATATCTATGTGCATGTTCAATTTGATTTCTGTCTTCTAGGTGGGAGTAAGAACATGTTTGAAAACCAGTTTTAATTTTCACTATGGTGCTAAGTGGAGAGAGTTCCAACAGGTTTGCAGTTTGCTGTGAAAGGACTTCAGTTATTTTTATCAGTAGAACTGTCTGAGTTGGTAGTTTGTTTCTCTCTCAAGTTCTTTGATGTGCTGTACCATACAGTTCAAGACATGTTGTCTACCAGTAGGCAGAAGCAGAATGTGTTTGGGGAGATTGGTTTTCCAGGGGGAAAATTTTAGTGACAGTGAAAGGTCGTGTGCTGACAGTTCTTTCATGTCATCCATGAAATAGGTCCCGAGAGGGACCAGAAATTGAATTCTCCTACCCATGTAGTCCTCATTCCTTCCAAGCTGGACTTCCACACAGACCTGGTCTCAAACTTTTTAGTTTTAAGTTTGAAGTTGAGTGGTCTACTTGGAATTCATCTGAAACTGTAAATATGTTTCATACAACACCTCAAGGAGTCATCACGTGAAAATTATTTATGACTACTGCCAGCCGAGGCTGAATTTGATCTAGTGACCCACCATCCACATTATATTCCCAGTATCATACATCATATAAGTCTGATGTTGAAATTTGGCATTTCCAGAGGTACTTTTAACATAATAAATATGCTTCCAAAGTTCTGTGTTTTGCCCCTGGGTTCCGGCGTTCAAAACACTGGCATGTTCTTTGCTCCCTCTGAATGTGAAGGGGGTGGAGTCACCTAATAGCCACTCAGAGAAGAAGCTGCAGAACTATCAGCTAAACCATTCTGTTTTGTTTCTGTCCTTTCTTAACAGGATCCAACAGCCGCTGCTATTTCGGACAGAGATTGTGACACGAGAGAGGGAGAGACTGTAGCCATGAACTATAAGCCATCTCCACTTCAAGTGAAATTAGGTGAGTCTTTGCTGATGGAGAGTGAAAAGGCTGAATCCAAGGCCTGAAAGACAGGATCATATGCAGATGTCCATGCATGTGGCATCAAGGCTCAAGCAGCTCACAGAGCAGTTTTATCATTGTGGTTCTGCTGCTGTGATTCAGGGAACTGACCTACAAGCATATAAAGCCCCTGTATTCATGGTTGTGATAAAGAAAGGAAGCAATGCCTAAAAAGCAGGGCATAGCTCTTTTAAACCTACAGGTTTTTTATTAAGCTGAGATCAAGGCTTGGCCAGATAAAGAATGAAGATAATATGGAGGGACTGTAAAAAGAAGAGAAGACAGAATAGTTGCAACAAAAGGGAAAGGATCAGGAAGTTGAGACACCACCAGAAAAAGAGCTGCGTTACTGGGAGATGAAGGACTTTTAAGTCCGTAAAGGTTCCCACACAAATACTCATGCTATTTCTGAGCAATATTTTTTTAATTCTGGAAGCAGAATATTCCTGTTACCATAAGACACTGCTCCCTTTCAAGGCTAATGCTTACGGGAGCAATCCACGCATGCCTGTCCTGCCTCCAAAATCTGAGCATCTATTTAGCCACACAGCTTCAAGAACCTGATGACAGACAAGCCAAAGGAATAGTGTGCTTTTTGCTAAAAAATTGGAAACCTAAATGTGGAAAATTTCCCAGTAGGAGCAGGAAGGAGTCTCCTGGCTGTCCTTCACATCAGAACAAGTGACGTTGAGAGGATGCTGCTGATTGAGGGTGGTTATGCAAGTCATGAATACTCTGAAACCAGTGGCTGCTTTTCAGGAAAAGGCAGGGAGCAGCAGTGTGTGTTAATGACAGCACAATTCATAGTTTGGTAAAAGATTATTACTGCCAGTATGCCATATGCCAACAGGATCCTTTTTCACTGCCAAGACAGTTCTTTAATGTTACTAGACAAATAATTACTACTGCAGTAGTTGTTTTGGGTAATTTAACACCAGGAAACAGGTTAGAGAGCAATTGATACTATTATTGGTAAGTCTGCGATATTCTTGACTTTCTAGGCAATAAAAATATCCTGCTGAGATTCACTAACATGTCAGGAAATGGTACTTTTTTAGACTTGGCTTTGGTGAGCCATGAGACCACTCTAGGAGATCAGATCATTGAAAATAGATTTGGATATCAGGGTAAACAAGTTCAATTCATACAAATTACATGGAAGAATAATTTGAGGAAGATCCTTAACCAATCTCAGTATAATGAATAAAGCTGGTAGAATGAGAAACTTGGGAAGTCAAAACACATCAGGTAGTGTTGAAGGAAAAAGCATCAGAAGAAAGGACATTATTAATGGAGTTCTACAGCACTCATTTTGTGTATATGTTCATTAATGACTTTTACATAAAAAGCAGGAGTCAGCAAAGAAAATTTAGCAGAGCATATTTGGGAGGAATAACTATAATAAAGACTCAGAAATGGCATAGATGAAAAAAGCATGAAAACTGGAATAATAGAAATGAGAAAAATAAGACAGGAGAAACTCACTGTTCTGTAAGCTGGAATTTATCAGCTGCCGATGACTGCATAGTTGATTGTAAGGTTACTATTATTGAAATGGAATAATACATTAAAACAGGCCACAGTCACACTTCTGCAGAACTTACTGGCTTTTTTCTGGGAACCAGATAGAAGAAAATGATTAGCCTTTCTGCCAGAACTGCTGCTTTTTCTACACAGGAAACCTTCTCTTTCGTTTAGCCAGTGCTGAGTGGCTTGAAGAGTCAAAGGGAGGTACTGGAAGTGTTTGAACAGTTTTTGCAGTAGAGGCACACTGTTGCCAGGACCTCCTTTCCCGCTGGTGCTTCTGCCAAGTGAACTCAGTGCTGGCCACAGTGTGCTTATGAAGATAATAGTGGGTGCAACCCACCTGCTGAAGGGAATTGCCCTGCAAGGCTGACAAGCATCTTCCTGCCTTGTCTCCAGAGAGAAGTTTGCTCCAACACATCTCTGTGGAAACAGTGCTCCTCTTTAATAAAGTGAACACATACCTAGTGATGCTTGGATCAGCTCTCTACTCTTAGCCATACCCAGATAAGCTCTAGGTTATCTGAGGCAAAATGAGACCAACAGTATTGTCCGTAGCCAGTGTAACATGCCTTTAATCCACACCAGCTCCTGCTGCTCTTATTCTGAAAATCTGCCCAGCCTCTTTGATTTTCTAGAAGCTTAATCGCTGCATCTCCCAGCTCTGGCCCCCATTTCTCTGAATAGATTTTTTTGTCCCTTCTGCATTAAACTTGTCAGGGTTGTTTTTAATCTCTTTAAGGCTAGAAAAAGTTAAGGTGGTACATAAATTTTTAAAAGCTTAACTGGCAAAGCCATTGTTGGGGATGGTAGCAACTAGGGGCTTAATCCTATTGCAGGTTTTCATATAGATGGTGGCATTTTTCACTTTTAAATCAGAATCAATTGTTCAAATGTCAAATGTTCTGATGGAAGGTTGATAAATGTCATTTTTCAGTTTGCAAAGATTCATGTGTAAATCTGTCGTATGTGCTTGCTGGAAGCTTGGTTCAAGGGAGCTCAATTAAATACCAACCCAGCATGAATACTACTTTTGCTTCCAGACACTGCAGTGATTGAAGTGTGACAGAAAGAGCGTGAAAACTGCACATACTGCACACAGATTTATCCTGCTGCTTGAGTGGTCTTTTCCTTGGTTGTTTCTTCCTCTCTAAATAAATACATTCGGCTACATGTTTGCTTGAGGGGGGTCAGTTAGATACAGGAAAAACTTCACAGGTATCTTGTATTTCTAGTGACATCATAAAGGTTGCACCTGGTTCATAAATGGAACAGGGCTTAATGATAGGGCCACATCAAGAAAAGAACCTCGCACCAAGGGGAAATAAGATCTCTGAGTTCACACAATTCATAATTTTCAACTCTTATTGGTACTGTATCTATATTAATTACGTATTTGTCACTTTTCTAGCACTAACACTTTGTCTTTCTATCTGGAGCTGCAATGCTCAGCCTTGCTTCTTTACTTCTTTGATTGATAAGGAGACTCCTGACAGCAAGGGTTGGGGGCTGGGTGTACATTAGTGCTTAGGAGGTGTCTCCAGCACATCCTTATTAGGAGCCATATCCAGATGGAGCACATACCACAAGCCTTTTGAAAACAGAGGAGAGTTATGATAAGGAGAGAGAGAGGAACAGAATAATCCCCAAGTGTAAATCTCAGGGCACCACATCCACTGGAAGGCAACAGATCCTCCTAGCAGTCCCAGGAGACGAGATATTATTTTAATGAAGCTTATGCCATCTGCTTTTCTATTTTGCATTTTTAATTTCCCTTCTCTTGTCTGAAATCTCTACCCAGACAGTCTGTGTCTGTCTTTCCTTGCAGTCATGACACTAGTTTGTGTTAAAACAGAATGGGCAATGTGGAAATTGGTTGGAGTGCTGTAAAACAGCCAGCAGGTGGAATGAGGGATTGTGGCAGAGGAATCTTCATCAGCACATCCACCACACTGGGAGCCTGGCAGTAAAGGTCGTGCATGCCTGTCTGCAGATGAACATGTGAGAGAGGGGCAGAGACACTCACAGCAGCCTTCAGCCCTCCAAGGTGCCTGTGGCCTTAGATGTAAAAACCTCCTCTCCTTGGACTAGATAGGGAATAAGGCACTGTTATTGGAAGGTTCCTCAAAGGGGCAATAAAAGTATGTGAAAACTGAATTTCTAAGCCAAAGAAACTGAGTCACACCTCAAGGAAGTTACTGGAACGCTGTTCACTTAGACCAAGCATAACTGGTAGGGTTAAACAGCAGCAAAACCATGGTCACAAGGACTTAGAGAATGGTGTTCCCTGGTGTGTCTGACTTGGACAAAACTAATTTGTGACTGAGCCCCATCTTGGTGGAGATTGAAGTGAACAGAGGAGATAATCCATCAGGGGACAGAGGCTGATGACATGTGTTGTTAGCTCCTGCCTTCCAGCCTGCTGCAATGTATTCATGGCAGATATTGAATTGCTGTGTGATCAGGGAGGAATAGTACCAGGAATATCAGAACTACAAAGCCCTCAGGGTTCAACTTAACAAAATTGGTGCATTTCTGTCTGAAACTTTACAGGAGGTCTCTGATCCCAGTAAACAACAGACTGCCCCACATGACTTCCGAGATTGATCTTTCAATTTGTGTAGGTATTTTACCCCTTCTCCTGGGGTGGGGTGTGTGTTCAGAGCTTGTCTTAAAGCTCTCCATCGAAGAGCCACAAAGCACACAGCAGAGCAACCTATCCCAGTGCTGCCCAAAAGGATGCTGTGCTCAGAGATCCCCTTCCAGGACTACTCTTGCCTCAGGTTGAGATGCAGAACTGAGAGGTGCAGTCACAGAGCCAACAGCAAGCATCTTGTGTAGGCTGAAAGGCTCTGTATCTGCCCCCATCTGTGGCTCCTTTTCTGCATCATCACTTCCCAATCTGCTCCAAAACTTGTGACTTCTGAAGCTTTTCATACAGAAAACAGAATAATTATGGGGAAGTTGAAGTAGACCGGACAGATCAATGCCATTAGTGTATCATTTTGTCAGTATTTCAAGTGCTGTACTATTCCCAATTGCTCTTCCGTAACAAGGTGATTAATGCTAATTAGGTACAGCAGCTGTTGTTTCTGGGAAGATGCTCTATAGGTAAATTAGGGAAACATTTTATAAAAAGGATCTAACTCTTAAGCTAGGTCCCCAGGTTCCAGCTCTGTTGACAGAACTGCAGATTTTCATATCCATAACTGTTTGCATGGCGACCTCAAGTGACATCATTACCTTAAGAGCAAAAAGCCATTTTGCTCCCCTGGGAGCACCCATTTCCTTGAACAGTCTGTGCACTGTGCAGGGGGAAGGGCGGGGTGGAAGCCAGAGAGCAGGATGAATACAGCACTGCTATTGATTTTCTTCATGAAGACAGAAGTGCAGCCCACCACTTGGAAGTCTCATGGAGCTTGGGAGGAATTTATTTAAACATTTTTTCATCTCTTATTACTCTTTCCATTTATAAGAGAAATGGTATACACAGATTTATGGTAGCATCCTTCCTGTAAGATATTTCCAGGCTCTTTTTGGAAAGGATGAGAGAGTGAACAGCTGCATCACATTAAGGCTAGTAGGGCTGTCTGCAGACAGAGCTGCAAAGATGAGGGCAGAAAACCAGTTCTGACAGGCATATTATTGCAGATTAGTTAGAAGAGAAGTAGAGGGGCAGAAAGAAGCAGGTGCCTGAGACAGGCTTGGGTAAAGAGTAAAGCCAATCAGACAAACTGGAACAAAGCAATCACTGGATTTCAGCAGAGAGATCCAGGCAGAAGGGAATGTGTGAGGGGGTGAGACAGAGGGAAGGAAGGTTCCAGTCAGCAAATCCCAGGAGCAGAGCACGAGCACAGGAATATGGGAATGATGTGGCATGAGGTTCACCAAATGACCTGGCTCTTTGTGTCATGTAATTTTGCTTGGTTTGTTGTGCCACTGCACCGGGGCTTCACTAGCCTTGCCCAGCCCTCCACTGTATGTGCAGCTCTCCCATGACACATTTCTGAGTACCAACACACCTCACAAGCCAACAGGCTCATACCCACTCACATCTTGTGTTGCACACACCTCGCTTGGCTAATACTCCTTCAGGTAAAAAGTCGTGAAGAAGGAAGCTGTAATGTAACTGGATAATTTTTGGGTGTTACCTCACTGTTCTTTAGTCAATACATACTTTTATGCTGTCTGCAGTCTGATAGTCCAGGAAGGAGAGCTAATCCTGAAGATATTTTTTGATTTTGTATTGAGAATGGGCCAAAGCATCCAGAGTCCAAATGGGGGTTTTATGCCTGAAGGAGAAGCCCAGAACTGCAAATTACAGGTTCTCTTCTATGTCTGACCCACTGCAGTCAGTTACTTCAAATATGAGAAGCAGCTCAGAAGGTTGTGAGGAAAACCAAACTGAGCAAATTAATGAGATTCTCTGATAGAAAGGAGAAAAAAATTCAATAAAAGGAGCAGTGATGACACTAAAAAGTCCTTGGCCGAGCAAAGCCTGACCCCAGCAGGCAGCACCACACAGTGGTCTGTTCAGAGGTCTCATTACACAAGTATGTGTTATTCTCATCACTGTTTTCTGTGAAGCATGTAGAGAACTGGTTTAAAAGAAAGAGGTCCCCAAAGGTGATTTGCAGCTTGTTCCTGACATTAAAAAGATTAACAGCAGCTGAGATGATAAGGCTGCCTGCTCAGATGTTGGTATCTTTAAAAAAATCAGCTCAGAAAAGGGCAGTAGTATAGTACTACCCTCAGAAAAGGGTAGTATTATATTTTGGCTCCTCAAAGTCCTGTGTCCTTAAATGTAGGTTCCACCTGTTCCACCACAGTGCAAAATTTCCCCAGTTCTGAATTACCCAGGTGTTACTATTTCTGTAGTTCCTTCTGATGTCTCCAAAGGTAGATGAGTTCCTGCCTAGCACTTGAGGGAAGCAAGTACAGCCCAGTATAATTAATGTAAATTGGCTCCAGAACAGACCACAGCATCTACAGATAGTGTTGGGTGATGCATTTATTTAATGTGTTTGATTTATTAATGATGAGCCTTAAACTGTGCTTGATGATTAATTGAATTTGTTCTGATTTTCAAGTGATGTGGGCTCCCATTTTGTCTTCTCTGTGCTGCACACTCAGCTCTTAACAGGGAAAGGTTACTGTCTGCTTATTGAATGTGGGGACTAAAATGCTCCATCAGCAGATGAAGCTCTATGAAATAGAGATAACATACACTTCTCAAAGGGAAGGAGCATATCCTGGTATAGTAAGTTCGCTACAATTCTTGGCTTTTAGCTCCTATCCTTATGCACAGAGGATGTGTTCATAGCAACCTGAAAACTTCATGTTGCTTCTCTGAGATATTAAAGGATCCTTTGGAGACTCAGAATTCAGAAAAACACAGAAACCTTGGTGTGCCACAGCAGGAGAGCAGAATAGACAAGGATGTCACCCATATCATGTGTCCTGTCAGTAGCAGAGTCCTTGTTAGGTGAGGGTACCATGGTGGTCCTGGATGCAGACCTCACCTGAGCATGAGCAGAGGTACACCCAAGAAACCCTTCTTCTGTGACTCCAATCTTTGTTCCAGGCAGAGCAGACAGTGTTACACCCAGCAGTGCACAGCAGAGCCCCATTTTTCCAGACTCAGCCAGTGGTGCAGCCAAAGCACCACCTGCAAGGCCTAGCTCTAATGTGGCAGGCAGGGCGATGCGCCACCAGAAATGTTTGCTGCAGTAGCAACAAAGTACAGTTTTTGCCCAGTCAGCAACAGTCACATTTCATCATGTCCATCAGTTTTGGTCCAGAGGTCTGGGGAGAAGCAATTCCCAAAGGCAGGAGGCAGCACAGAAGAAACCACTCTGTATTTCTTCATGGAAGGAGAGCTGGTTGAAGCAGGATGTGGAGCAGTAGGGGCCTTGCTGGGCACATGTGTTCTAGGTTAGCAGACTGGTGGAAGCAACTCAACAGCTTCGGCTGTTGTCAGCATCTCAGCCTCTTACACCAGCCACCACCACTGCTTTATGGAGAAGCTTTAGGAGTTGGAGTTAAGCTGTAAGCTGTAGTGAGGATAATGGGACTAATTGTGCAAAAAGGCCTCTGAACCTTCAGAGTCCTGACTGGGACTAAGAAGGAGTTTTGCCTATATCCTGTCAATCACTTCACTCCTGACAGGAACAGGGCAGTGACCTCTCCAGGAAAGACCACAGCCTTCCTGCTCTGCCATGTGTAGAAAGTAATTTGGCACCTCTCTGTTTCTTTCAAACCTCAGTCTTTTGGCACAGCTCTTTCCTTGTTCCGCTTGGCAGTCACGCTCTATAAAGCAGGGCACACTGAAGGAAAATAAACCTATTTTTACAGATCCCATCTATTTACCACAATAAAATTTTATTTAAGAAAAAAGTCATAGCAGTAATTGGACAGTCTGATCCCATTTCTTCAGTTGTTAAACACAACTATCATTCAAAAAGCTTTAAGTGCTGCCTTCATCATGGCTGAATAGCTTGTGCTGAGGGTCTGCTTTTCTGCATCACCCATGTAAATGAGACTTTGGAGCCTGGTACTGTGCAAAATAGCTGTGGTCTCCTTTTTGAAACATCTTCCAGAAGGAAAAGCAGGAATTGTTGATCAATTTTTAAAACATTTGAGCACTGTCCAAACCCTCTTTCTAAACTGACCAATAGGAAAACATATCCATAGAGAATACGCTTTCTCCAGGTCCAGCTACAAGTGGGAAGGAGGGGTAACACGTAAACTCTTGGCAGATAGATCCAAGTTGTTGTCAAAGAATCATCTCCAGCCTGTGTAATCATTGTGATCTGTTTGAGTCTACTCCTACTAGTAGTAGACTCCTGTTCTCTCCACATTGCTTTGCAAACTGTTCCTCTCCCAGGCTTCCTCCCACTTTCTGTATCAGTGAAATCACCCATCCTCATTTTTAGGGACTGCACAGCTGAGCCATTTTTCGCAGTGACTCCTGCCTTCCTTCCTCTTCATGTCCCTTTCACCTGTGAACTCTGCCCATTTTTTTTTTCCTTTAGCTCTCTGCCTTTATTATCTCATTTGCTGCTTACCATGAGAGGAGCTTGAATTGATTCAGCCTAAGTCCTTGTGAATGTTCCAACCCTTTGTCTCGTAAAATAACACTGTTTATAGCACAATAAAATAAATCCTCTACGGGGCTTTAAGGTAACTCTACTGTAAACCCAAAACCATCTTATTTTTTGCTATAACTTTGATTTTTTTTCTGCCTTCTGCTCTTAATGGAAGGCAATCCCCACTTTTTCCAAAGAACCCACATACCCTCTTTTTTTGATCACAGCTGTGAAATTGGTACAATCAAGTCAGCAGGTGTCAATGTGTTCTGGAGAAATGATGCAGTTCTGTCTAGCTCACTAGTCTGAAGTTCATGAGTTTTAAACTGCTCTGTGCCATGAGTAAACTGTGAGCTGGCTGTGAGAAGAAGGTTTAATTACACCAGGTGTTTCAGAGCTGTGGGCTGCTGGCAGCCCCTTTGCTGCAATTCAGCTCCCAAGTCACACAGGTGCCAGAAAACAGCCCCTCTCTGTCCCCCATCACTACCCAGCCTGAAAATAAGAGCTGTTTTTCAAAAAAAGGGAAAGATTTTCTGTGAATTACTTTAAATACTGGTTCTAGGACTAGAAAATTGGGAGAATAGATGAAGAGTACAAGTTAGAAAATTGTACTTTGTATAAGTTCATCTGAGAAACTGTGTTTGATGTAATAAATGACACTGCTAAAAGTGTGTCTTCAACAGGGCAAGCATACTAAATATTTAAAGTGATGCTGTCAAGCATGGGTAGTTTGAGTCCATCATGGAGGCTGCCTTTAAAATTTGGATCTTCAGGTTTGCTTACATTTTTTAAAAGAAAAGTATCCTGGGCTTAGACTCCCTAGTAAATCATAGCACTATTTTTTTTAAGTTGATGAAAAGAACATATAACTGATAGCTCCAAAATTCTTCACAAATTCATGTCTAATTCACAAGGTGGTTATGACCATAGAAAGTCCGGGAGACTCAAGTCACAAAGCAGCTATGCCTTTTTTAGCTACTGACTTTCAGCCAGACCATGAAAGACTCAAATTCAGTTTCTTTTTCTGCCTGAATGCTTCAGCGCTCGGGTTGAAGAATGGCTTTATGCATACTGTCCGTGGGGCAGGGGTTGAAGCAAAATGTGAAGGCAAAACTTTGGCATAGTTATTTCTGTGCAGGCAGATGTCATGGTTTTAGTTCCTCCAAGCTCACAGAGCTGACTCACATCTGCCTCTGTGCAGAAAAGCTACAATACACAACAGTCCTTGAAT
The DNA here is from genome assembly GCA_013400585.1 of Chloropsis cyanopogon. NCBI lineage: Eukaryota > Metazoa > Chordata > Aves > Passeriformes > Irenidae > Chloropsis > Chloropsis cyanopogon. The sequence continues at coordinate 88,380 of WEZZ01037735.1, read as the reverse complement.
TTGGCTTTGGGTCCCTTGGGTTTCCTGTCCTTCATTGGAAGGGGATGATCAATGAAAGGAGATATCCTAGCTCCTTTGTTGGCAGTGTTCTTCTTTCTATCTGCAATTAAACATTCCTGGGTACTGGGGAGTTCTCATCTCCCTGAAAATCAGAGTCATGGTTAGAGAAGGCTGTGGCTGCTCTGGATCTTGTTGACAAAATGAATTGAACCCTCTACAACAAATTCATCTGTGTAATCTCCTCTGTAATCTCCTCTGCTTCAAAGCAGGGCAGATAAGGAACAGGAAAAGGACAGGGCTAAAGGCAGGGCTAAAGGGCTAAAAACACAGTACCAGTTGTCTGTCTTCAGTTGACCTGGTTATGACCATCAGAGGAGACATGACCAGGATAATCTTGAGAGTTCTGAGGAAAAGTTTCATGTGAAACTTCCAGTGTGCTATTGAGGAATGGTAGCATCATGCCTGTGCTGGCAGTAAATTGCCTGGAGCATCAGTGGGTTCTTCATTCCCAGCCTGTTCCTTTTCATACCTTACAGAAACCCTTTTTAACCATGAGGACAATAAAGTATGCAAAATGTTTCCTGGGGAGATGGTGTCATCTCCAGCCCTGAAGGCTTTGAAAATCTAACTGAATAAAGCTCTGAGCAACCAAGTCTGATCCCATAGCTGATGCTACTATAAGCAGGACTAGAAAGCTCCTGAGGTCTGTTATAGCTGAAGTAATCCTGTGATCCTATTTCTGGTTAGGACTCCAGGTGGTTTTTTTGAGATACCATACTGTTTCTGCTCATTTGAAAAAAAAAAAATAATCTGTCTAGCGATACTTTTGGATTCCCAGCATAACCACAGCTGGATTTGCAGAGGTAGAGTTAGGTGACTTGTATGAACTGGTATAAAGCAGTCCTCTGGTATGTCCCCTGGTAAACATGAAAAACCCAATTGCTGCTTGATTTTCACTTAATTATAAATGTTCTTTTTAAGTTTTAATTACTGCTTTTTCTTTTTTCTCTTTAATTCACCAAACCTTCTTGATTGATTTAAAAAACATGTTAAAACTAATATTCTCTTTTGCATGTATCTCTCTTATTGACCCCAGTGCAGAGACAGGGAGATTGGTTCTTTTACAGATGTGTTTCCTAGCTTGCATTCCTCAATGCTGAACGATTTGGCAATATGAGCAAGCAGCTGATTTCTTCTACCTGTTGTGTCCTAGCAAAACATTGGGGCATTAGCACAGGGCATTAACAGAGTGTACAAAGCAGAACCAAATTAAAGTGTTTGTGCTTGTGTTTGTGTGAGGTGACAATCAAGCAGCTACCAAGGTGGCTGTGCAACACCTCCATTTCTTAGACCAATTTGAGCTCTTCTTGGTGTTGGTCTTGTCTCAACTAGCCTTTGGGAAAGGCACTTTTAACTTAGATTGGCAAAGGGATTCCTTTCATCTGTGATTTGGATTTTTAAGTGATTTGCAGAAAGAGATCATGACCCAGAGGCTGTTTGTGGCACGATGATCCCTACCTGCTGCATGCCACAAATAAAGTAAGGAAACACAGAAGAAAACAAAAGCAAATGAGTCATCCCATCCCACATTTCTTCCTTTATGAATTCCATTATTTTTTTCCTATAGACTAAGGGAATGGTTTTGAATAAAAGAAGATTAAAATCCGTCCTGGAGGGTGAGGTTAACTATTTTAATGTAAAAAATACTGTTTTGGTCTTCTTAAGATATTAGGGCAGGAGCAGAGGCAGTGGGCAGGTGTTCAAGACTGTTAAATGTGTAAAGGTTGCCTTGGGGAAAAGTGAATGTTGGTCTGCAGAAAACTGACATCCAGAAAAAATAAATACTCTTCATGGTCCAAGGGTTCAGAACAAACCTGATTGTTCAAACAAAACATCTAACAAGGTTACAGAACAATGCTAGAACTTTTCAAAGGAGGATGCAAGAAAAGAGCAACTTGTCAGACCTCACCAGAGTCAGGATCACAGAACTGTGAAAAATTAAGCAGAGAATATTTGAGGTCCTAAAAATGAAAACTCAGGAGTACATGATTTGTAAATGGATATTACTGAATAAAAGATTATTCAGGACAGTCCTTCAAAGCCTCTGGGGTCTGCTACATACAGATCCCTCTGCCAGTCCAGCAGTATTGAAGTCACCCAATTGTTTTTAAGTGGTCCCCAGAGATTTCCACAAAGTGTCCCCTGGGCACCATCCACACAAGCACTGACTTGTGCTCTTTTCTTTCACTTTCCCTTCACATCCCCAGCACCTTGCACTGTTGTTAGATGTTGGTTGACCTTCATGAGGTCTGTTCCATATGATCAGGTTATGAAGCCAGCATTAAATCCTAAGTATGATTTTTCACAAGGTCAGCCAAAGTAAGCAGAGTGCATTTAACACTGCAAGTGAAGTACAAAAACCACAGTCACCTTCCTCGCCACCAAGACCTTTCCAGTGAGCAACGTGTGTTAGATTTAATCCCAAATTTATCTCTCCGTGTTACTGGAATTTGCCATTGCAAAGCACCCTCTCCAGAACAGACAAAGCAGGGACACTTTGTTGGAGGTCTTGTTTATTCCAATTCACTGCTTTTAAGCATGAAATTGATTAAATTCACAGAAGAAAATACTTTGTAGCTCTGGTTTCCAGTGCAGTTCTCTCCAGAGGGGTGTGGAAGAGCAGTGGCTCTCTGTGGCTTTTTCACCAGACATTGCTGCAGGCGTGATCCTGTCAGAGCTGTTCTGACAGCTTTGTCATAGTGTGGTCGGGAGAGGAGATGCAGCTTGCTTTCCTTTGTATTTTAGAGGACCCTGGAGACCTGGTAGGAAGAAACCTTGTTTCTGTCATCGGGCTGAGTCAATATGACTTCAGGCACCCAGGGAACAGATGCAGGAGATAGAAAATTGCTAGTTTGAGTGCTTTTTCTGTTTGTCCTCATTTTTATCCCTATGAGCTCCAAGTCAGGATGTGTCTCCTCAATCAGATGGCTTTGCTGGATTGTTTATTGAGTGATCAGAAAATTATGATCCTTACTCTCATTCTCCCAGTGCACACACTGCCCAAGGAGAAGCTCTGTTAAAGACAGTTCTTCAGATCCCAGTGCCCTCAGATTTTGACTTAAGTGCCATCCCTGGAAAGGACAAGGCTGTCAGTCCCTGGGCTTCCTCCATATCACTGCTGAAGAGAAGTTAAAGGTTTTTTATTCCCTGAAGCCTGGCATTACTCTTCCATTCACCTCACAAATGCAGCTGTTAGAAGCCTCAAAGACCTGTTGAAAGCAGAGAATTTTTTTTGCCCTCCTTTTCCTCTGCTCACAGCTTTTACTTTTTCAGCACTGACTGTGCCAGCATCAGTGGGGAGAAGAGGCTGTCCGGAAAGCTGAGTGTTAATGCTGTTTCTGTCTGGGTCTTGGCAAAAACCAGGCTCCTTCCAGCACAGTGTGAGAGAAAGAGATTCCAAACTTTAGTCACTGAACATGTATGTGTCTGTGTGTACACACCACAGCTCCTCCATCCTCCCTGCACTTGAACTTCTTGCCTCCAGGGACCCAGTGCCTCATTCCCAATCTCTCCTGCAGACATCCCAATTCAGAGCGAGTTTCTGATGTCTTTTCACAGTGAAGTTGTCTTAAGGACAGATAAACCTGACACCTTTGTTTTCTGTCCCCAGGGTAATCTGAGATACAGTATGACCTAAAAGTTCCTGATGCTTGTGAGGAGAGAAATAATGAGGCAAAAAAAGACAACATGGTGGTGTTAACCTGCATGCAGGTTGATTGGCAATGGAAACCTGTGTTCTTGATTCAAATCAGATTATGAATGGAAAATTAGATTCTTTTACAAGAATGCATAGCAAAAAGAAACACAGGGCAAGCTTGCATCTGTGCAAAGACTCTGAAATCTCAGCATGCCTTGAGATTATACCTGCTGTCATGTCTTTTGCTTTACATTGGAGTCTGCAGGATTTTCTTCCCTGCGCATTCTGCCTGGTCCATCAGTAACCAGCCAGCATCTTCCCACCATCATCTCCTCTTCCCTTCACCTCTGTCTGTCGACCCAGCAGCACAATCTGACTGAAGAGGAGGAAAGTCATTTCTTATAAAGTCCCTAGTAAGGTCCCTGACCCTTAAAAAGTCCTTTATATATCCTGACCCTCTTCACTCCCCTTTTTCATCAGGAAATTAAACCTACTTTCACTGTGCTTAGGTCTCTGTGCACGCAAAAGTTTAAAGCCTGTTGTATATCTTAATTATTGAAAGAATATTCAAACTGAAATTGTAATTAAAAGGAACTGTGCATCACTGAAACACCCACCATTCTAGCTGCCTGTAGTCCTTACACACAGTATCTCTTTTGTCTTAATTTCCTCAGGCAAGCAACTGTGTCTTCTGTACACACTCCTTAGTCCCTTAGCTCTACTACAATAAAGCCTTGCTTGCTGACACCCTCAAGCTGTTTCTCTCCTCTTTTCTTCTGCTCTTACAACTCTCCTGTTCCTTTCATCTTACTACAGTTCCAGTCAGGCAGCCAAACATATAGCTGTACAACAATAAGCCTTATGTTTGTATGCAGTTGGCAATTTTAAGCTCTCAAATGTGCCAAGTGAAGCTGAACATGCGCTCACTGTGGCCCAACGTATACCTGACCCAGGCATGCAAGGGGCACAAAAATTATGATATTCTTGTATTGCTTTTGCATGTCTCCTTCCTTTTCTTTTAGAAATGCTTTAGGAAATCCATAGCTAATGGTCTTCTGATGAGTAAATCCAAGCTGGGATTTTTTGCCTTCCTTCAGTGCATACAGCTGGTGATTCGAGAGGGAGGTAAAAACGTTGGTCTGCCAGAATTTCTGCCTCAGTGGCTCATTTAGGAGAGAGGGTCAGATAGCAGGGACGTGGCAGCTGCAGCATTGCCAGCAGTCTCATTTAGTGCTACAGTGTTGAGAGCAGGCAGCTGGGAGGCAGAATCAGGAGCCTCCCCTGCCAGCTGTTTGAAGGAGGTTGGTCCATTTGCCAATCAAAAGGCATGAGTCTTTGCAAGATCAGTAATGCGTGGCATGACAGAAGGGGCTCACATTCAGACTTGGTAACACCTCCTCTCCTTTGCCTAAACTCCCATTTACAGCCCCCAAAAGCAATGTTAAACCTTGCTCAGGCCAGCAGTGCTTTAGCACCCATCCTCTCTGCTTTGGGGCTGCCTGTGGTCTGTCAGTGAGCAGGGCTGGGGTGGCAGTGCCATAACCTCAGCCCTGAAGGGACACACCAGCAACTGGAGGCTTGTGGTAACAAACCTCTTCTGAGTACTACTGCCCCACCAAAAAAGGGTAACAAAAGCATGAAATGCATCAGCATTAAAATACTAAGCCATGACATAAACTCATGATGTTGGAGATCTGTGTTAAAAATTGTCATCATCTTTCCCAGCACGTTACTGCTTTCTTTAGCATGAGTCAGGCTTTCCCTGAGCCTCTTTGAGCTCTCCAAGCCACTTTGATTGAGGCTTCAGCTCAGCAGTGCATGTGTCTGATTTCCAGCTGCAGGGCTTTGCAGTAGGGGTGGCATCTGTCATCTCCCTGCCCTGCTTCCTCTCCTGCAGCTCTTAAAGCAGCTGCAGCCAGAACTTTATCTTTCATCTTGTCTTTCAAGACTCTTTCTCAGGGATTTCAGCAGGGACATGAATTTTCTCTGGCCAATGCTGTTTCCCTCTGCCACTTAGAAGCATGGCTGTGCTTTGTCACCAATCCCTTTGAGAGGTGTAAGGAGAAGGCAGCTGCCAAGCCCTCAGCCCTGCATCTGTAACATGAGGACATTAAGGGACATGAAACAGTTGATTGCCACCCCCTTTGCCATCCTCTGCTGTCTAATGCCAACAGATACCAGCCCTGCCTAAGAAAGGAGACGGGAAAAGGAAAAGAGGATCCCTTGCAGATGAGAAGAGATGTAATAATTTATGATAGTTTGGGACTAATCCCTGAGCCCAGTCCTGATTTCTCTACCAAAGCAGGGGCCAGCCTGAAGGAGGAAGGTGGCAGCACCCTGCCCTCCTAGCCAGGGCACCCTACAGGGAGCAGGTTGCAGCACCCACTAAGCCCCATCTGTCAAAGCATAAACCACAGAACAAAGCCAGAGATGAAGCCGTGAGCCTTCTTTAAACTCTCTCTTAAGAAAGAGAAAAGAGGAAAGGAGTTCCCACTCCTCTTTGAGGTGAGCCACCTATGCCAATCAAAATACCAAAATGACAGGCCAGGCCCTTTGAAACTGTACTTCTAAAGTCTCCAGCTGCCCTAGATAAACCCTGCCTGCCTCCTTGCCATCTGGCAAGACTTCAGAAGAGAGAAGAGAGGAGCAGGAGCCTTTGAGCTGCCCTAGGTGTAACAACCAGACCACAATACTGAGCTGTCCCCAAGGGCCACCATGCCCCAGCGATCTGGCAGCAGCCCCAGGTGCCACCCAAACAGCTTTGGCAGGTATTTCTGGAGCAGTAAAGACAAATGTCAGGGCACGCAAAACACAAGGGCTCTCCAACCCTGCTCCAAGACAATAGAGTCCACTATCCCTATGAAACAGAATTCCCACCAACCTAATTAATGAAAGCTTAATCAGTAGATTGGTTAATCATAAACTCATTAAATAACTAATTGAGCTCTGAGGCCGTGTGTCAAATTTCCAGATTGTGGCAGCCCCTCAGAGGGAGGGATCAGGTCAGTAATCCTGTTAGGGGAGCAGGTTGCTGTGTGGGACAGCTCTCCAGCGGAGCCAAGTACCCAGGACTGCAGCTCACGAGTTGAATAGCAGGAAGAGGCACCCTGAGCTGTACATATCCTGTTCTCCTGTAGAGTTTCATAGTAAACAGGCAATTCATCTAGTGAAACAATGCCTGAAAGTCCCCTTCTGGGGAGCAGAGTAATTGGAAGGTGACATGCCCTGCAAATATTCTGCTCGCTATTAACTCTCCTTCTTTACCTTTTCCAGGGAAGAAAAAAGTCGTGTTAACCAGCCTAGTTGCCTGTCTCCATCTGCTTTCATCTCACTAGACAGAAAATACAGAATTTTGAAATGCATAGGTTCATGGAAACCAAATGCAACAGATGATAATGCAGAATGGATCAAATATACAACATTTTTGCTGCTAAATAAAGCCAGAAACATGGCTTGTACTGTCAGCTGGAGTTCAGTTCTGGTAAAAGAAAAGGCCAAGGGTCCTTTCCAAGCATAGTGCTGGAGTCAGCAGGCTCTGAGTCCCTTCTAAGCTCGTTTGCTGCCTGTGGCATTATCACTTAGGACTTTATTTGTTTTGCCTACTGATGGAACTCAATAAGTCATTCCAAGCAGGGCTGTCTGCCAGTGAGTGAAAGCTTCCCAATGACAACATATTAAAATATTTAATTATAATTTATTATTTTATTATTATTTTAAATCTAGGCAATATAACACATGCTCTCTCCCATAGACCAACCTTTAGCATGAAAGGGTAGACATTTGACTAAGTGTCTATGCAGGTCAAGCCTACTGATGTCAGACTTTATTCAAGTGTTTTTTTATAAAAGTACACACTGTATGTTGACATTCTGTGTAACCAAATGCTGTGACTATTCAGCTAAGCAAGTTTGTACTACTACTCTCCTGAATGCACATCACATTTAGTACATGCACCAGTAACCTTAATGCTTCTTCACAGAACATCAGAACTCATAATAAATGCGATGTAGGCACTAATATTACCTCTGTGCATCTGTAGATTGTGCCTATAGCATAAGTGATGTTTTAAATGAATTCAGCTATGTAAATGAAGAGAGCTAAATTGCTCTTAAAAGTCTCCCTTTTTTGTTTTTTTTCTGTCATATCATTTAGCAAGGTCAAGCAAATGGCTTTGACTTAAATCTGTGTTCAGTTGAGTAAAAATAATGAGGGGGCTTTTGTAGAAGTTCTCCTCAGGTGAAGTAAATGAATTCTCTTTGTCCCCTTAAAATATGTTAAAACAGAGAGTAGCTCAGTTTTATGGATTAGGTCTTTTAGAGATCAGTTTGTAAACAGAAACATTTAGCTGCACTTGTCAGGATGCAAATGTTTCCCCAGATATCTAACTTTGTTCTTCTGGCTGGCAGGTAAAATATATTATGAAAATAAATGAAAATACCAAATAAGTCCCTTTCTGAAGATAAATGTAGAAAAAGGAAAAAAAATTACATTTAAATATTGCCAGTGCTGTTCATATATTCCAGTTTTGACACTGATAAATGAAATCCTCCTATGCAATATTTTGCAGCCATTTGGAATAAAAATCTCAATCCTTTAAAATTAAGTGAAAAAGCACATGCTGAATGAGAACAAAATAAATGCCCTTGTGAGGTAGGAGCTGCGACAATAGATGCCTTTGAAATCAGTACAGAAAGGTGCTGAAAGATGAAGAGAGATTAATTGCTGCCTGCTGCTACGCACTCCAAACTTGTCTGCATAAAATGGCTGCAGAGACAGCTTGAGCAGAGGACTGGGAGCAGGAATCCCGGTTCTGTGCTCCCCTGCTGCCACAGATCCTCCACATGGCTTTAAGGTAAACCAGTTATATAGCTTCTACCAGCAGTAAAACACAACTTAATATTTTACAAAGATTATTCACAATTGTATTAAGCTATGAAGAGGTAAAATGCTCTGTGTGTTCAAAATAGTGTTGGTTTGGTTTTTTTTTTTACTGAAGTGTACAGCTGTGAGATTTTCATTGCTCTCTTCTGGGGCTAAGGCAAATAGTGAGTAGAAGCAGAGAAGCCATTCCTTCCCATAATCACATGAGGGTCAGAAAAATGGGATGTGGGGCTGGGATAGCATGGCTAGGGAATGAGGAGATGCTGCTGGGAACATAAAGCCACTTTTGGAGATGCATGGTTTAAATAGATGATAGCTTTGGTTGGGACTGGAGCATTCCTTTACACATTCTCCTCTATGCTAAGGAATAGTATGATGTTTTGGTGTGTGTTTTCTGAAGGGAAGTGCACAATGACATCATCCAGGCCCTCAGAAACTTCTCAGTAACTTGCACAGGCAGCATTCTAGCTGAGCATTGCTTCAGAATGAGCCCTGCACTGCTGTGCATGCAATGCACTGGCTGCTGCTGATAGTAGCTCCCATGCAAGAAGTTAAGGGCTGCATCCTTGAACAGACACAAACATTAACTCTGTAGTCCCTAGGTCATTTGCCAGTTGTTGATCAGGCCTTCTTGGGAGCTGAAGGGAGCTTAAAACCACTCCCAGCGCATTGGTGTTTGTGCCAGTGCTCAACCATGCCAAAGGCACAGAGAAGCAGCCAGATCAACAGAATGTATGAAAATGCTGCTATTTGATCTTTAAAACCTGGTCCAAGAGGGACCTTGGAAGACAGACTCATACACCTGTTCTTTCTAGCCAGTTCACACAGCTGGAGTTAGAAACTAGAAAATAGTTCACTATTTTCCCCAAGTTTGTCTGGGTCAGAAAAATAACATGCTTCAGCTGAGAATACTGCATCTCACCCAGGTTGTTAGTTGGGTGGCATAGTTGTGTGACCCTTGCTATCTGAACAGTCTTTTCTGAAACCAGTGAAACAATGTCCTTATTCAGATGGCCTGTCTTGAATAATCAGTGCTGATGCCTGGCCTGTATCAGCTTGAAACTGCATTCCCTGTGTTCACAGCAGGGTGCTGGCCACAGATAGGTCCTTTGAGTTTCTGCTACACCTGTTTAGTAAAAATCACTTTTCTTTTGCCTTTTTCTTCCATGCAGGTAGGCACAGCCATCAGCTGCACTAATGCCAGCCACATGGCCACACTTACACTCCAGGGAGCACTGGGATCAGCATGGTCCTAACACACAACTTTCTTATACCTTCCTTTCCATGCAGCCTGCAGGCAAAGCCCAAATTTATGTATGTACCCTGGAATCCTCTCCAAGCAGTGACGTAGTCCTCACTGAAAAATCCTGTCTATCAGAGGTGAAAGGTAGAGAAGATTTCAGTGTTACCTAGATTCATGCTAATGTCCCCAGCTAAGTGATGCAAGTGAACTGAAATCAAGACTTGAGCTTGAAGAAGCTGTAAACAGCATTTCATTCTTTCTCCTTTCATTTGCCCATGAATCTGTTCATCATTCAGCAGAATTTGAGCAGGCATATTAATTTCATTCAGTGTGTAATTTAAATTCTCAGCTTACTTGAGAAATTAGAATTCATCAGGGAATGAGAGTCCTCAGCCTCAGAAACAATTTAGCTGACTGTGGGGGATAGAGAGAGAAATATATCACAAAATCTCATCTCATCAACCTTGAAAATGAAAAAATACAGCTCTGTCACACTGGATTAATTTCTCTTTGTCTTGCCACTTCAGCAAATCCCAAGGGTCCACACTGCACTGTCCCATAGCAGGAAGCTCCATCTTCTCCTGGTCAGGCAGGTTCACAAGCAGTTGAGTTACTGAGGTCCAGCCAGCAGCTCTCAGCAATGAGACAGGAGCAGTCAGCATATGCTTGTTCCACCCCGCAGTGCAAAGGAGGCAAATCAGCCTCATCTACCATAAAATAGTGTTTGTGCCAGTCAGGCTGCCTCAGCTGAGAGGGCTGCAGGTAGTCAAGCACGGTGACAGTGTGACAATGGCATCCTAAGCCACTCTCCACCCACCACTGTCTGATCACAGCCAGACTCACCCACTACCTTGGGAGAAATGGAAAATGTGGTTTTGGGGTGCCTGATTGCTCAAATATCTCTTCAGCATAGTACAGCGTGATGTTCACCAGATTCCTGCATTGTCTGCTTTGCCTTATGTCACAAAAGGAGCAGTTCTGCAGGAGACTCAAGCATATGACTACTTTTGGCATTTTGGGTTTGGGGAAGATAGTAGGCAAAACCAAGGCCACCCCTACATAGCAACATGCACCAAACAAACTGTTCAGCATTTCATTTAATAAAAATCCTGGAAAATGTTATTAAAACTGGTTATAATCTTGTTTAAATACTGAAACCAGATAAATAATTTTAAGGATTCATTCAAGTCTGATTTTTAGTTTAGACACATTCATGTTAAGTCCATTCTGCTTCCCATGCTCCATTACTATTTTCTCTCACCATGAAGCAGCTAGACACACCCTGCCAGTTGAACAGGTAACCATTTTAGATTACACTAAATCATCTCAAGCAGTGCTTGAAATCATTCATTATGGTGATTCTGTAGGTGTTCCCATGATAAGGGGAGAATTCAGCCCCCTCTTGACTCTCTCTAAAGAGGCTCCCTGTGTGGGTGTGTGTAACTTGTCAGCATGCAGTTATCTGTCCATCCACCCTGTGACACATCCTGGATCAGGCAGGTGAGTGAATATTGGGACAGGGACAATTTGCTGAGTGTTTGGCATGCTGGGGCACCTTCTTATTAATTTTGCAGGCAGCTATAATAGGAGACCATTGCCAGGTAGGACACAAGGCTGGGCCATTTGTGGTGCAAATTGTGACTGCAGCATGCATTTGCTATTTTATACTTAGGAGCTATGCCTGCCTTACTGGAGGCTCCATAGTTTGCTTGGCTGTTGTCTTGTCACCAGCAGAGCTTACTTTGAAGCAGCAGTTGGAGCAGACGCTGAATGGCTCAGATGGAGTCAGCAAGCAGCACAGGCTAGTGTGGGGCTACCAGGAAAGCAGTGGTTAAGTCTTTGAGCAGATACATCTTCCCTTAAATGATTTTTTTTGTCATAAGGGATAGAGTGTCTCAAAGATGAAGTGACAAGGTCAACAATAAAGGAGGGGCAAGATGTGATGTGGTTGGCAGATCCAGACAAAAGGCTCTTCCCCATGTTGTTCAGACCAGTATAGCGGTGTCAAAAGGATCCTGGAGCCCCTCCTCACATCACACACTCATGTGCTCTGTGTTCTTCTTCTGACACAACATCCAGGATTAGGTGATGTGGAACCGGTGCAGCCAAATTCCCCCGTGAGTCAGACTGACAGCACAGCTGTCTGTACTCTCCAAGTTCTCCACTGAAACAGAAAACTGCTGCTTTGCTTCACTCAAGCATGGAGACGAGTAGATTGTGGTGGGGTGACCCTGGCTGGACAGCAGGAGCCAATCAAAGCTTCTCTATTACTCAGCTGAACAGAGGAGTGAAAACACAGCAACAACATGGACTTCCCACAGGGTCACAGCCTCTTTCAGGCACCCACCTGCTCTGTTGTGGGGTCCTCCATGGACTGCAGATGGATCTCTGCTCCCTTATGGACCTCCATGGGCTGCAGGGGTAGCTTGCCGTGGGCTGCAGGGGAATCTGTTCTGGTACCTGGAGCAGCTCCTCTTTCTGCTTCTGTACTGATCTGGGTGTCTGCAAGGCTGTTCCTGACACACCCTCACTCCTCTGTCTGGCTGCAGTTATGCAGGATTTTTCCCCCTTTCCTAACTGTGTTATCCCAGAGTCTCTACCACCGTTGCTAATGGGCCCAGCCATGCCAGCAGCAGGTCTGTCTTGGAGCCTGCTAGCACTGGCTCTGTTAGACACAGGGAAACATCTAGAAGCTTCTCACAGAACCCACTTGTGCATCCCTCCACTACCTAAAACTTGCACACAAACCAAATACATCACCCAACACAGTGATCCTGTTAATGATCAAACAGGATCTTCAGACTCCTAATTGAACATATTTTGTAGTGTCAAAGGCACACACAAACTGCTTCATGTCCTCCCAACCTTCTCTGCTCTATCCTGCTTCTTCAAGGAAGCATCTGTCTGGAAAATTAGTGAAAAGCCAGAAGGAACCTGGGTGTGGTTAAGGCTTCCCTGTCTGCTTCAGCCCTGCTGGTGTTGCTGATGATTGCCTGCAAGCCATCACACCTGCACTCACAGTGTATTCAGCCCCCTGTAACCATTTCATCAGCACTCTAAAGCATTGGCAGCTTGTCTCAGTGCTGTGTATCTGTGGTCAGTGCTGGAGTTTCTGATGGAGATGAGAGGAAATCAGGTTGTATTTAGTGTTGTAAGTATTTGCCTCCATAGCATCGCTTTATCCCTCTCTGAACAGAAAAATTCACGTGGCCTGCAAAATACCAGCCGTTCATTCTGGAGACAGAGGTAACCAATGCATTTCCAAGTTCCATACAGAGAAATTACTCTGATTTAGAGTTTTGATTTCAATCCTAAATCAGTCTCTGAGTTGCTCAAGCCAGAGTGAGTTATTAATCCAATCCTTTTCCTGCCAAGTTCGTGAGCATTTATTCACCTCTGCCATCAGCAGGAGCAGGCTGGGGATGGTTTGCAGGTGTATGTACTCTTGTGTCCATGTTCCTCATCATCACAATCTCTAGGCATCTCTGCTGCTTATTTCTCCCGCAAGAAAGGGAGCCTTGGATGCGTGTCCCCCTGCTCTGACTTGTGAGGAAGGGAAAGTGTTGGCTCACCTTGAACTTGCATACCACAGAAGCATGCTGCTTTTCCACAACAAGTGAGAAGAGCTTGCAAGTGGAAATAAAATCTGCAAAAGATAAAAAACACAACCCAACAACAGAATTCACACATTGCAGGAGAGGCCGAAGCAAAACAAATTCACTGTTCAGGTTCCTCAGCAAGCAGTCTGGTACACCTGTTATTCCAGGCATGCCACAAAAGTAGTTTCCAGAATTTTCTCACACTCTGGAGAATTTTTCTTTAACTGCTCTCATTCCTGCCTTACTGGCCCCATGCTCAGCTTTTCCATACAAGCCTTGCCTGCCCTTGCATGTTAGCTCAACTTTTGTGACCAGCTAGTAACTCAACACAACTGATCTTCCACAAGAAACAAGGAAGGACTTTGAATCAGAAAATTTAATGTCAATTTATATACATCCCTGGGTTTCCATCCCTGCTAGAGGCAGAGCCATATTAGTACAGCACAGTATTGGGGTCCATGCAGCAACCAGCTGTAGACAGGGACAAGGTCTGTTCCTGTTGATGCCTGATGGATTTTTGCTTGTCATATATTTCTTTAATATCCCATTTTTCGTGTATGCCTTTGTATAGCCTTAGGCATTCTAGGGACTTTTGGCCCACATTCCTGTAAGTTTCTAGTTTGATAACCAGCTTAGGTCCAGAGACTAAACATCTCAGCTTTTCATGAAGTTTAGGCGTCAGGGCCCAAGGCCCAAGGTCCTCTCCAGAACATGTTCTGTAAACTAAGGGAACCCTACCCCGGGGCGGGGTGGGGAGGGGAGCGTGCCCCACGAGGGGGCTTCTCTCAGCCTCCCATTGGTGGCCTGTGATAGGTATGCTAATATCCACGATCTGTGATATAATACGGGGAGGGTTGGGGGGCCCGTCATCGATTTCCATGCGTCGACCCAGGGGGAGCACTGCTGCAGAAGTGCTTCTACCTGAAAATCTCAATAAACCAAGGTAAAATCCCTTTTTCCCTTCTAACCATGTGTGGATTTCAGTTCTAAGCCCAGGGTTCAGACATCACTGTTGTCTGCCTCAGCTGGGTTTCATCCAGAAGCTCCAAGACTTTACAAATCTTGGAGACCCAGATTTTAGTGTGTTGCTGTCAAGAGGCTGCTGTGAGTGAAGGTAGATTAGTTTAGTCCCTGGTGACCTTGGAGAAAGTGGGACACAGCTCATCTGGCCTTTGCAGCGTCCCTTCATGAGAGGTGGCAAACTCATGTCCTTAGCTGTTAATTTTGCTGTGCCTTTTGCCACTATCAGATCTGGGTTTCTTCTTATGATGGCCAGCCAAGCTGTTGCTCTAATTTTGCTTTTCCCATTCCTATCTCCTATGCAGAGAAGCAGCGGGAGCTGGCTCGGAAGGGGTCCCTGAAGAATGGCAACATGGGAAGCCCAGTCAATCAGCAGCCCAAGAAGAACAATGTGATGGCACGAACAAGGTAAAGGACTGGAAAAGCACTGGCAGTTGTGCTCTGAGCTGTAATCCCTAATGGTCCTGGCGTGGTCAGGGACAGTGTTCATTGCATTTGCATACTGCCAGCCACACTGCAAGAGCAGTGATGGCCCTTCCTGGAGCTGGTGGGACCAAATGCTCTGTGCTCTGCTGCATCCCAGCCCCTGGGAAGATGCATGGACAGCTGAGCCCAGGAGCAGTGGTAGTGCAGCCTGTAGAAGGCAGAGGCAGCCCAGCCAGGTTAAAATCAGGGGGTTGATAAAACCATCATGCAGATTCTGGGTAGTCTCAGGTAATACCTAATCCTGCCAGTGGGAGAGGAGTTGTGCTGCTTCATGAAACACAGACTGGTTTAGAGTTTAGTTCTGCCTTGGTTGCTTTTGTCACTGTAAGTTACATTGCTCTTTTTTGACCTGTTCTGCTCCTGACAGATTTAATGAAGGCTTGTTAGTAATCCACCTCTGTGTGACTTTCTACACCTTCTCCACCCTTGGAACAGCACCGTCACACTTTGCTGGAGATGCTTTGGAAGAGCTCTGTAAGAGAGTATTAGGCAGTGCTACAGCCTGGTGTAAACAAAGACATTCTGAGATGAATATTTTCTTTTAGTATATTTTTATTTTTTCCATGCAGACTTCAGTACACCAGTGCATTAGTTACCTATGTTCAGAAGGGAGGAAACCCCATGACCCCACAGGATTGCATGCTTTGCTTTCTAGCATGCATGCTTTCTAGCATGCTGCTAGAAAGATGGCAGGTTTTAGTGGAGGACCTCACTTAAAATGACGGAGGAATCTGCAGAATGCTGGATGTTTACTGATGAATGGGAAAGTTGCCTGGATTACCATATATTAAGTAGAATAGGAGCTTCAGGTCAGAGCCTCTCTGTATGCAATGCATCTGAAAGATGAGATTTCTTGTTCACACTAATTCCCCAGACGCAAAATGTTAGTCATAAATCCTGACAGGACCTTGTCAACTTTTAGTTCTAAGCCCCTGAAATACAGGGGGAATATTCTGCATTGCTTCCTCTCTGTGTTCAGGTGTTGAGGCCATATAAAAGAGCCAGACCCTTCACGGCAGCAAGAAATTCAGGAAC
Source organism: Chloropsis cyanopogon (assembly GCA_013400585.1). NCBI lineage: Eukaryota > Metazoa > Chordata > Aves > Passeriformes > Irenidae > Chloropsis > Chloropsis cyanopogon. The sequence goes on along the minus strand of WEZZ01037735.1, from coordinate 72,419 downwards.
TGTGCTCAGCTGGGTTTTCCATGCCCATTGGTCCTCCTTATCTTCCAAGTACATTCTGGAAAAACTTGTTTTCTTTTGGCAATAGGCTGCAGCTAGCATCCTGAGAGGAATGGTAGCAGATTTGCTGCTTGAGAGGTTTAGCTTAGAACACTGAAATTAGTGGAGGAAGATAACAAGGGAGAGAAGGTGGCCTAAATAGAAGTATTTACCTGTAGCATGAGTGAATTTTCCATGGAGAGATTGTTGTTTCCAAGCTGCCGATGGAAAGAGCAGAGCAGTGACACCTATTGACAAAAGATTTCAAACAGCCAGCTCAGTTTTATTTCACTTAGGGACATCTGAGCACCTCTGAATGGTTCAGTCTGTCTTGCCACTGACAGAGCAACACCAGCAAGGCAGAAATGCCACAAGCTGGTTCACGCAGGTTTTCACAGGGTGACAGTTCAGTATAATGGGATATATTCCAGGAGGATACACTGCAAAATTTCCAGATTATGATTTAAGTCTGAACTGTTGGCTTCCTCAGGTCTCTGCAGGAGAACAAGCTAAAACCCTTCCCCCTTTTTGACAGTTCTGCTCTTCTCATCAAATATGTTTTCCTTTGTGCTTTGCCTCTCCTAGTCTCTACTCTTTCTCCTCCTTCTTCCCCAAGGCCTCTGTTATTTTGTATTATCCCTATTATCCCTGTGGATTTCTGACATCCAGCCTCTAGTACAAGGTTGCCTTCACCATTCAGTCCTCTTCTGGGACAAGGGTTCAGCCAGCCTTACAGGTGAGAGTAATTGGATCCATAACATTCTCAGTCTCCCTAAAAGCAAATTAAATGTGGATGAGGTAGGGGTGATACTGCACTCTTCCTATGAGCACAGACAGAGTCCACAACACCATCCACACCACTTGAGCACAGCTGGATGCCACAGTCCACTCAGGGTAACCTAAACTTGGACCTTGTGGTCCAACTTGTGTTGCTTCAAGTGAGCAAAAACACAAAGACAAAGAAGTTTATACCAGGACAGCTGCAGACAACTACCTGACTTTATTCCAAGGACAGTGGGAAGTGAAGATAAGGACAATCAAGTTATGAGGGAAAGACAGGGGCAGACACACTATAACAACAATTTTTGTCTGCTGCGGTTAAATTGAAGTTTTTTATTATTAAGAAAAAAGATATTTCTCAAGAAGAAGATGTAGTGGGGTTTTTTTCATCAAGTAAATATCACCACAGTGTTCTCCTCCTAGATCACCTGAGAGTGCTTTGTTCACTGATGGTTTAATAACAACTGTCAGTGAGTATATATGGAGCAGGGACTGGAAAACTGGAGAGTGAAAATGAGTCAGTACTTCTGATATCTGTATGGGCAAACTTGTGCTGCCAAATCTCAGCTTCAGTTCCAGACATGTTTGCTTCTTGACTTCCTGCCTACATTCCTCAGGAGCAGAAGGACTGTCCCGCTTTGGTGAGAAGGGCTACTGAATTTTGCAAGTGGATCCCCTTTCCTCTAGTCCCCTGGTGCAGTTTGGTGCAGAAGTTTGGAAATTCTTTGCCAGGTTTTAAATTAATTTATTTAATTTATGTTTCAGTGGACACAGTAAGAAAATGTAACTAACTGTGAACCTATACATCTGCTTTGTTATAGGATTTGTTATATCTTACTCTCCCTGAGCCCGGCCACTGACAGTGCTTGCCAGGACCTCTTATTTCTAAAATGGTTAATGGCTTGCTGCAATTATTTGCACAGAAGCAGAAAAACATTTCAGGTAGTTAGAGAATAGTTGGAGCATGGATGAGATGGATTATCTTCTTTAGACTTATATTTCTTAAACTTTTAGTGAAGCATCATTGTGCATCATAGTGTGTTGTTAAAGACCACTTGGGAGAAAACCTGACTTAATTTATTGAAAGTGAAGATTTTTGTCACTCTTATGGTTCTCATGTGCTGAACAAAGAATCTTACTCCATTTGCTGGGTTTAGTTAATCTTATTTTAAATGTGAACCAAATTATTTTTGCAGTTTTTTGGATGAAAGAACTCTGCTGTGAACAAGATACCATTGTATTAACACATTTTCCTTATCCTAGAAGTCCTGAAGCCTGCACTCCATTTCACAAACTCTCCCAGGCAGTTAAAGGTGCAGAGTCATCCTCAGCCTTTGTAACATTTCTGATTAACTGAATGTCAATAAGAAAAAAAATTTAATTTAAAAAGTGCTGGTCTGGCTGGTTTCTTATGGCACACCAGCTCAGATTTCTAATATTGCTAAACTTAGTACTGAGACCTCAGAAGTGTTGTGTTGCCAGGGGCTGGGATAGGGATTCAGAAAGAGGCACCACATAATATCCCTGATGTCCAATAGCAGAACATGGGAATCACTCTGGCCTCTGGCTTCCCCTAGCCCCATTCTCCTATGTACTTACTGCTGGTGTCAGGTACCCTTGCCAGGAAAAAACAGGCAACACAAAAATGAGCAATCTGATATGACAAGCAGTGCTAGCCAAGTAGATTCACCAGAATGGAGTGCAGAGTGTCCCAATGTTTTTTTCTTCCAGGAAGGAGTATGTTCCCAAGGCATGCCTGTAAATTAATCCCTGTGAAACTACTGTAGGCTGCCCAGACACACAGCTTGCTCCCTCTGAATTGCACCCATTTAAACATCTTCACCAATGAGTGGGGGCTTGCAAAGAAGTAAAATGGGGAAAGCCAACAGTCACACAGGTTTGCCCTAGGCAGTGTGCGGGTCTGAGGTTTACTGTGTGGTTAATGGACAACGTTTAATTATTTCAGGCTCGTCGTTCCCAATAAGGGCTACTCGTCGCTAGACCAGAGTCCGGATGAAAAGCCCCTGGTAGCCCTGGATACAGACAGGTATGCAAAAGGTTAAAAAGGTGATATGTGTGACAACTTAAGTGAGTTTTCATACCAGGGGGCAGCACCCACACTCTACCCTTCACTGTTCCCTCTGACCTATGCCATGGTGTGTCTCTGTGTGAGAACAAGTGAGAAGAGCTGTGAGAAAAGAGCACGGTGATGGAAAGATCTGAGGGTTACAGATGAAAGCTGTTCTACAGACTCCCTTGATGTAACTTTTCTGTGCCTCAAGAGCCATTTCATGGCACAAGAAAGATAGGACTAAGTGGGGAATACAAGTCTCATCTAACCAATTCCTTCTTTGCTGTATCTTGTAACTTCCCTGCAGTGATGATGACTTCGATATGTCCAGATATTCCTCCTCGGGATACTCATCAGCTGAGGTGAGTTATACTCTCTCCTTGCCACGAATGCAAATAACAGAGTGGTCAGAGAAGGCTTATAGAGGCCTTGCACAGGCAGAAATGGCTACACAACAAATTTAGTGACAACATAGACTCCATGAGTCCGGAAGGGGCCATGGCAGAAACTGTGTTGTGTTGCTTTCTTCCCTGGTGAACCAGTTGGCTCTATATCCTCACTGCCCTGGCACAGAGATCTGCCCATCAGCAGTTTTCACAGCTACCTTTGTTATCACTCAGACTTTCCCTCATTCTGCCTAGTCCTGCAGTGACCCATGAGGTGCAAAAGCATCATCCAGTCTGCCATTGCAGCTCAGCAACTGTATGCATGCCAAGGACACAAATAAGGATCTGAGGGTATGCTGTGATTTCCAGTTATTGGAGTGGTCAGGGTCACCCAGTGTGTGTTTACTTGGAGCAAGCAGAAATTCCAGGGAGGACTTGCAGATATGAACTTCTGCCCTTTCAAAGAGAAAAGGCAGGAAGCTCAGGCTTGTTAGTCCCTCTGCATTGTTTCTGAGTATATCCCCACACTCTCTTATGAATTTGTTACTCAGCCTCTGGCTACTGCTTCTGCAGGATTTTGCATCCAGGGTGCTGAGCAGCCATTCTGCCCACAAACTGCTCAGAACTCTTGCCCCTTGTATCTCTTCCTTGAAAAAAATGCCTCTGAAACCCTGGGAAACAGCCAAGAGCAGTGACAATATCAGATGATCTGAGCTGTTTCTGTGCCCTTACTAAGGGTTGTTTATACACTTTGACAGCACTTGAATCTGAGATCACAGAGCCAAACTTTACCATCTTTTAACTGCTATAGTGTGCCCCAGACTGAGAGGGGGGACTGCCCATCTGCCAGTAAATATTATTATTGCATTACTTTAACTGAGGGCTTGTCCTCAGGGAAAAATTATTCCAGAACAAATTAATGTATCTCACTCTAAATATTCCTGTTCTGGAGAAGCTAGTACCCTCCCCTCACTTGAGGTAAAAAATTAGGACCGTAGGGCAGTTGTTAATGATGGGGAAATACATTCTAGAATAAAGAACCCCTTTTTCGTCTTCTGACCACCAGAAGTAAGAAGTCCCAAGTGTTTGACTGTTTGTCTCTTTGTCTGTAGCAGATCAACCAAGACTTGAACATCCAGCTGCTAAAGGATGGGTACCGGTTAGATGAGATCCCAGATGACGAGGACCTCGACCTAATCCCCCCTAAATCGGTCAACCCTACCTGCATGTGTTGCCAAGCCACCTCCTCCACCGCCTGTCACATCCAGTAGTGAGGCCGGCAGGCTGTGATCAGTGCTTTCCACTATAACTGTAAAACTTAACAGCCATTGCTTCCTCCTATGGTAGGACGTGCACCTCTTTGTGTTCATGGAGCCAGGAGAAACCAAAAAATTCATTTTATGATTGGTTGATAACTTATTTTAAACTATGGTAAAACAAAAGAGAAGTTGCTTGATGTGCCAGGCAGTGCCTGGCAGAACTGACTGGTCTGGAGAGCGAATACAGAGGGGTCCAGAGATACCTCCTTGGTTTGTTTAGGCACTGGGGATATTTTGTAAAGTGTCTTTTTCCAGAATGGGAATGGTTTCCAGATGGGACTTCAGGTAATCCTGCCCACTGAAACCAATCCATCTGTAAGATTAGGGCAAGTTGGAGGTATCAACGTGTTTTACCAATGAGAGGAAGTCAGTTCTTAATTCATTCACTAAACCTGTTTCATTTGCATAACCAAAATTATATTATAACTGGGGCACAGGAATGGGGACGGACCAGGGCATCCTTTCTTTTGGCAAGGCTAGCCAGGACTAGCATGACACAATTCATTCACTTGCAAAAGGGACAAGTAGCTGACATTTCACTGTGAGTCAGTACTAGCTGGAGCTGCTGTGTCACATAGCCAATGCAATCTACCCTTAGCGCCACATTAAATTACCACCAAACACATCAGATTCAGTCTGCAATCCACTCATGCACTTCAAGGATTTGCTCATTGCCCAGGAATACCAACCATACCTGTGACTTCAGTTCAGTCACGTATTCTGACTTCAGCCTGTGTTTAATCCCTGTGCGACCCATCTCTTTGCAAAAATCTTAAACTTTGTTCAACTGAGAAGGAGTGAATCCTGCATGAGTCAGGACTAGAGATGTACAGCCTGAACAACAGAGCTGGAAAAACTAGTTGAAGAAAGCACATTTTAACAGTGCTTGACTCTTGATATTCTCTTGACACTGTGTCTCTGGGGGCCTGTGGGAGAGACTCGTTAATGCTGAAGTCATCAGTGTGGTGGGGTCAGACTCGAGAGGAATTTTCAGCAGCAGCAGAGTTATGAACAGCTTCAGCTGAAAGATGCCCATGAGAGGAAACTACTGTTCACCCCCTGTCTGTCCAGTTGTGAGCCAGACATGGTCCCAGGTCAGGAGCAGTTGGGTTTTATTTGGTGCTGGAAAAGTTAGGAAACCTGTTACATTAGGTTGCTGGCCTGAGCTCCCAGTTCACCAGAAGATTGTTTTGAATGCAGAATCACTTCTGGAATTAGGAAACTTGTCCTCTCATTGGCTTCAGCATACGCAAGGGATGGGCTGGCATTTTTCTTGGTGTTGAAATCTTTTGCCACAGGCACAATTCTTAAATTTTCCTGGTCTTTCAGGAGGAAGGACCACCTGCCTTGGGTCATCACCAGCTTTGCAGCCTGGGAAAGGAAAAAAATGAGGGCAATTCTGAGCTTCCCATCAGAATTCCTGAGTCACAAAGCAGAGCCTGAGCTGCACCACAACAGACAGATCCCCCATCTGAAATCTATATGAACTGAGTTGAGTCTTTAAGTCCTATTCATAATCAGCAGGCAATTTTTTAACATCCTGGAGATATACTCTGTGCAGTGCAAAGCTTCATACTAGCCACAGTGTGAGTGAAAGAGCAGACACACAAGATTCCTGGGCTTATTTACTTGATGGTATTGACAACTTTAAACCTGTGCTTGTCCCCTCTGCCTAAAACAACATGCTGCCACCCTGGTTCTAGGCCATAGAAAGAGGACTTGAATGGTGCTGTTCACTGAGCATCCCTGTCTCTTCATGCAGAAGTGATGGTTAACTTGCCAACTCCTGTGGGGATAGTGTCCCTCAAGTGAATTCATCTCATTTTCTCACCACCTCATAGTGCTGAGGGGGAATATTTCCAAAACACAACTCAGGTTGAGGTTGTCAAGTTGTCTGGAGGTGGGGGAAGTAGAGAGTAGAGAGAAAGATAAAAGGGAAAAATGTTCCTTAAGGAGTCTTTTTTAATGGGGAATGTAGTCAAAACCTAGTAGAAATACCATGGTGAAACCAAATCCTATAGGACATGACCAATGCTCTTTAAATCTTCACTCTTCTGGAGGGGACTTGGCAGTTCAGCACTGGTATCATGGAATGTCTTCATCACATTTATCCTCCTGGGTCAGTCTCTGTGCCTTCCAGCCAGGCTGCACATGCTCAGCCTTTCCCACAGCCCTTGCTCAGGAGCTCGGAGCGTTTTGGAGTGCCTGCTAAAGCAACAAGCCATCTCTTCACCTGGGCCAGCCACTGAGGGCTGCACATCCCACAGGTCTCCATCATGCTGCTATCACAGAATCATGCCATCATCTAGGTTCTAAAACACCCTTAAGATCACTGGGTCCAGCTATAACCAAGCCCTGTCCTGTTCAGTCTAGGATAGAATGAGGCTTGCTGTCACTGTTACCTCTCAGGGTTAACACCTCTCCTCTGAGGGATAGACTTCCACTTAGGGGGACTTGGCAGTGCTGGATTAATAGTTGGATTCTATGATCGTAAAGGTCTTTTCCAATCTGAGTGATTCCATAACACCCACTGTCCCATGGCACCATGACCAAGTCCTTTTATTGCCCCTGTTGCTGGTTCTTGCCTGCCATGTGCCCTGAGACATTCCCCAACCCTGCAACTGCCTTCAGCCCTTTGCATTTTGTGATGTGCATCTGCTTCTAGCACAGCCCTTTAGGGAGGGAGGGAGATGAATTCAGATGTTCCACCCGGTGCTTCCTCCAAATACAATCCGAAGCACAACTCAAGCGCTTTTTCCTGTGCACAGAAGGAGTTGGTTGCAGAAATACTTGGTTTGGCATGACAGTACAGGACCATAAAATGGCAATTTTTTGGCTTCTCCTCTCTATGCTTTGTGTTCATATATTTTATTAGGGGAATAATGTAGAAAGGGTGGGGAAAAGTAGTTACCTGTGTAGGGTCGTTATCAGAAAGGCTGAGTGGCTTAAGGCAATGCACATGTGGCTGTCATAGAAAACTGAACACTAACCCTTCTGAACTGCAGCCCCTTCAGCAGATTATGACCATGCAGCATGTTTTTTGGCTCATTATGGAATATTGAGGACTGCCCATTGGTATGTATCAACCACAGATGAGGCTGGTCCCCTCTGTCTGGTCTCATGTTCAGACCTTTGCTTTAGCCAGCAGGTTTTCCACAGGCCCTCAGAGTCACAGAATGGGTAAGGCTGGAAGGGGCCACAGTGGGGTCATCTGATGCAGCTTCTCTGCTCAAGTAACCCTTATGGAGGTTATGCTGTGGTGATTTCCTGGGAAGGTATGGAGATAGATGGCTATCCTGGCACTGATCTCCTTAAACCAGTCTCCACCACCAGAGCCAGAAGAAGGCAGAAGGCAAGAGCACAGACTCTCACTCTCTGTCACAGCATTTCTACAAAATCTACAGAGCTGCTGGGTGCTCTCCTAAATGGAGATGGCATGCAAGAAAGAAAATCATTCCTTCCTCCAGCCTTTGCACCAAACAAGATGGCCCTCTCAGGCCACATTTTCAATCCAAAGTTGTACAGAAAACCAAGGGGAGGAACACCATGGAGTATGAAATGCTGCGTTGCTGTCTACCTAAATTACCATGCAAACTGGATGTAAAGGATATTGATGCTGGTGCCTCCACAAAGGAATTTGTGTTTGATGCCTCCCAAAGCCAGACTGGGTTTTTGTTAGGATTTTATGTAATGTCAGTTACCAAATTATGTGAGTTTCAACAAATCCCATTCTTTTATCAGATGTTAAACTGATAAAATATCAGCTAGTATCCTTGAATGTGAGCTGCATTTGAACTCTAGGGTCTCAGCACTCTGTTCCATCTCTCTTGTCTGAAGACTCCACATTTCCAGATGTCTTTGGGAGGAGGAACATCCTCCTAGTCTTGAGGAAGGTCTCTAGATAGTGTGTTCATGTCTGCTTTTCTAGTGTTTGTAAATAAACTTCGGCTGACAGGAGGCTGATGCCCATTCTGAAGGCTCATTTGATATCTTACCAGACACATCTTGAAGTGAGCCCTTGGAAGAGCCACTGGGTGATATCTGACATTGCTGCATGTCTGTCCCTAACATGTGTGCTTGGCCATTGGATCTGCTGTGCTCTCATGGCTGTCCTGCCTGCAGATGCCTTGCAACTGCAAAAGCAGGTGACCATTCCTGCTGCATGGACTTTGAAAGGGACTTCAGGACAGCTTCCCCACAGACAAGATGGACTCAGCTCCTTCTGGTTTGTTTCACCAGCTCTTGTCCCAAAAGGAGGCACCCACTGTGTTCAGCATTTCACTGGCTGACACATAGGTCTGCAATCCTGAGCAATCCTCTCCTTTCCATGCACAGTCTGATCCTGGGCTGGCCTGCAGGCTGTGCAGGAGAATGCAGGAGGCTTGAAAAACGCAGCACCCCGTGTGTGACTCAACAGAAACATGAAGATGCTTTTGAAGAAAGGAAGGACCCTGCCGGGCAACAGATGGAAAACAGGAAAAGGAAAACAAGCAATAACTAGAAAGATTGCCAAGTGCTGTCTTGGCCTAGGGCAGATCCCAGTTGTCTGAGTAGATCTGTCTCAGTGCAGTGCTGACGCCAGCAGGGAGCAAAGCTTGCTTTCAGTTGTACCCTGTCCCTGACCTGGCACTGCAGCCAAATACAGCCCTGGTGGGTCTGCTGGAATGTTGGAGCACAGAAATGAGATCTGGGGTCCTTGCTGCTGTTGGTATTTGCTCTAACATCAGGCAAGTCACATCTCTTCTTGATGTCTATTCCCTTCTGGAGCACATGGGAGAACCTGCCCACCCAAAGTGCCACCACCATTCTGCACAGATACTGCCAAGTGTGAGAGGCACCATTGATAGGACAGTTCTGCAAGCAGGACATAAATACCATGCTATAGAAATTTAATTCCTATTTTCAAAGTACTACTCTGCTTTCCCTCTGTTTACCATCTTCTGATGTTCCTCACACATGCCAGAATGCAGCAGGGTGGAGATTAGTACAGAGTTTAAACATCTTTGGAGAGAGATGTTTGTCAAGGATATGTTATCCAGTTACTTGGCAGCTGACTCTTGCACAACTGGCTTCTGAGATTGCCTGCTCCCAGAGGGAACATGTACAAATATTTGGTGGCCCAACAGCACCATCCACTGATAGCAGAATTAAGGAATTTAGGAGTGCAGCTTGGGATGGTGAGTAGTGAGGAAGGGGAACAGAGTATTGAAAGGCTCATTTTTGAGATATTCCCATGGCAGTTTCATGCTCTTGCTTTTAGCAACCATATGATCATCTTAGCCTTTAGACTGGTGGTTCTGCCTGGGCTCCTCCTTTGGTTTTCCATTCTCACTTCAAATCCACCTGGGGTATTGCCACTCTTACCTAGAATGCCATAGGTTTTGGTACCTGGCTGCTGCTAGGCTCAGCAATCTTGGGCTGCATGTTCAAAAGCAACATCTGCATAGAGGAGCAGTGCCACAGGGCTAGCTGGGAAGGCATGGAAAGGTCTTCATTTTAAGCTGCTGTTCATCTCTAGGCATACTTGTCTCTTCCTTTCAAGGCTCAGCTGTGAGAGGGATTGCTCCTCATCAGACAAACCCACCTTTGTTACAGAACCACACAAGACTTGAAGCAGAAGGGACAGGAATTTAGCGTAAAGGGAGATTTTGTGGCCTGGGATTATCTGCAGGAGATCAGTGGAGGTTTCTCATAGGGGTTGTGGTCCATATTTTAACTTCCTGTTATTATGCAGCTGCGCTGCCGCATTGCTTCCCAAAAATTACAGCTACATCCCTTCCTTTGCCCCACTTGACATTGCTGGCAGTCCCAGGATGACAGCAGCTGAACACTGCCTGTCTGAGCACATCTTTGACAGCTTGCTGGGGAGGCAGAGGCTGGGGCTGACTGAGATCACACAGAGCACAGCCCCATGGCCCATGCAAGCACGCAGCAAACCGTGTCACAGAGCAGCACGGACGCCAGCAGGACAGGTTGCAGCTTTCCCTGGTGCCTGTGGAGAGCAGCTTTTCCCATTGTTTTAAAGACCCATTTGCCACTGGTGGTGACTTTGAGCATTTTGCTTTCTCTAAAAGGCTGCTCCAGCAAAAGATAGATTTGCTGCTGGAAGGTACCCACCTCACTGATGGAGGTATTTCCATAATAACAATTGGTGATACAGGTGGTGGGATTGGATCAAGGAGTGGAAGGTACAAACTAAACCTCATTAAAAGGTGGCTGTCTCAGACTGGAAAGCACTGCAGTAGGCACCAGGAAAAGGCCACTGAAAGGCCATGCAAAGTTCCATTGTTGCTGAGATATTTACCCTCCCAGAGCAGCATTTCTCCCCTAGCTGCCCATGCAGCTGTCCCAGGTGAGCTCCCTGGGAAGCGCTGCTCTTCACCCAGGCTGCCTTTTTCCTTTTGTAACCTAAATAAGCTGCAACTCCATTTGGTTACCCACCTTCCTCAAGCCTCCGTGATTTGGGAGACACAGTTTGTTGAGAGGTGTAATACAGACACATGGAAAGAGCTGAAAAACTTGGGCAAGGACTATTTATGACAGACCTCCATACCCACCCCCAGTTCACAGATTTGTTTGTTCAGTTTCTTTGCATGGAGAAGCTGCGGTAGCAGCTGCATTCAACTTGTGGCTGCTTCTGTCCTAAGACAAACCCCAAGCAAAAGTCAGGCCAGCTGTAGGTCAGCGAACATGATGTGGTGAGAATCAGACAGGAGGCTGGGATTTCTCTTTACCCACATGAAGGCTGTGGGGCTGAAGATTCGCCAGGTTCGTGCAAAACCCGGTGAGATCCAGCCCGCCGAGCCGGATTCCTTCACCCTCCTGGCCTCAGTGCTGTGGGTCCAGGTCTGCAGACCAGGTCCCAGACCTGCCATCCCACATGCTCCTGGTGTGGGCTGGAGTCCTGCAGCAGAGGCTTAGTGGAGAGCCTGTTGCTGCACTGGGGCAGGGTGCTGTGAGACACTGGTGGGGCTGTAGTTCTGCTGGGAGAAAGACTCTGGTGGAGGATGAAGTCATTGCAGGGGAGACAGTTCAGAAAATTGGGTTTTTCCCCTCCCCTTTTTGCACTTTTTAAACCCTTTTTACTCCTTCCACAGAGGTTATTGAACCTTCAGTTTAATAAGGGAGATGAGCTGCCATTAAATAGGTTTCTGAAGGGTCTGAAAGCAGGTGCTGGCTGGCATGCAGAGCCAGTCTGTGCCTGACATGACTTCCAGACCTCATTGTCCAACCTGTAGCAGAGTCACCCCATGAGCTGGGCGAGGACTGGGGTGGGAGGGTCAGTACTGGCCATCATGCCAAACAGCCATGGCTTCCCAAACTGAAGAAGAATCAGACCAGAAGATGGGGGAAGGAGCAACCGCAGTAGAAGGATAGCTAGTTGTCACAAGTAATCTTCGGTATCTGTGTCCAGTGGTTAGTCCTAGAATTGCAAGCCTTGTTATATTGCACACACGTCCTCCTTCCACTCTCCTTTTCTCAAAGCAGCCGTCACCTTTCTTCCCCCTGCCCCATGCACTAGTGATGAGCATCAGAGGCAGTTGCACCAAAGTGATTCTCAGCCCAGTTCTGCATCCCCCTTTCCCACCTGAACCCAAGGCAACCCGGACAGTTGTTGGCTTTCACGAGTCTAGTAATTCCAGTTGGGTTTCTTTCCTTGTGTTTCATGGCTTCCTTCCCATGCACTCTAGCAGGGCAGTACAGGAGGCTCTGACCATGTCCCAGGAAGTTTCTTTGCCCCCAGCAGCACCTTGCAGACATGCACCTTACTGGGAATGTACTGGGTCAATGCTGGTGAGATCTGGCACTGCCGATCTTGAATGGGTGGCAGTTGATGGGGATCCACCCAAGGAAGTTGGCAGAAAGTGGCTACTGTCCCTTTTCTTTTCTTTTTTGAGGGAGAGGGGGATTTTTTTGGCATTACAATTATTGTCCATCTTCCAGTGGCCAAGTTCTGGGCTGCATTAATAATTGGGGTTCATTGGCTGTCCAGGCAGGTGTGCACCAACCTTAACAGCAAATGTCATGGCTATAGCCAGAGCCTGTGTACAGGATGGGTTTGTTCCATACTGGTAACGTACTTTCAGCAGGCTCCAGATGGACACTTCTGGCAGACAGAAAAACAGCACTCCTCCAAGTCCGGATCAAATCTGCACTTCCATTTTGTGTCCTCAGCATGGGAAAAAAAAATCAACCTGAGCAAATGCCTTCCAGGTCTCCATTCCCCATGTGGTGCCTGGTGCCCCAGGGGAAGGGGTAGTGGGAGGCATTTCAGGGTCACCAAAAGCAAGATCATTTTTCGATTTATTTAATGGAAATACATTTCAGGACGGGAGACCTCCCGACCTTTGTGTTAATCCCAAGAGCAGGAGATGAATTTCTGGCTGTCCTTGCATATAGTGAAATATAGCTGAAACAGCCAAACACAAATAGAGTTAAATGTAGGGTTTGACCTAAATAACCTTTTAATTAGGAAGATAAATTTGTTGTAGCTTGATCTTAGTCCTTGTTAGGAACCTGCTAATCATTTGACATGCAGAGTGTATTAATGCTGCACTTAACTTGGCCATTGTTTTTTTTATCTGGTTTTGGGAGTTTTTTCACTCCCAAAACATCAGTCTGCATCTTGTATGGGTTTTCTTTTGTTTCTTTTTTTCCCATTCAGATCATGTAGCACACTATTGTACTTTTGTTCCCGTCTGTGTAGAGTATTGCCTTAAACAGATCAGTTATGTTATGGTTTGTTTTGGGTTTTCTCTTTTCTACCATCAGTTTTATGCATTAATTTATTTTAAAAATGTGGGGTTTTTTTTTCAGAACATGAAAAACGTGTATAATATTTTTTTTTTAACATTTCCATTGCAGTATTTATCATTGTTACTGGTTGTGTGTAGTGTAACGGAATTAATGATATTAAAAAGCATACATATGAAAACCAGCCTGACAGCCTTTTTTTTTCATTGGAGCAAACCAGGGCGAGGGGGTGTGGATTGTACCAGCTCCTCCGAGCCCCCAGCAGTCACAGATACTGAAACCAGGGGTGCAGCCTTCACACCATGGCCTGCTTGGTCCCAGAACAGCAGCTGCTGTGACCTGTGTGAATGGCAGAGGTAAATATTCCAGGACTGGCCACCAACGTTTGGGAAACACGAGTCCTCAGGGCAGCAGGAAGGCACACAAGGCTGGACCCAGCTCCTGCATCTGGTCTGCAAGAAGCAGAAAGAACTGCTGCATCTGTACAACATCAGTGGGTGAAATAACCTTTTCTCCTGCCTTGCAGCTCTTCTGCCCCTCAAAACTGTTGGCACAGGAGCCAAGCCCTGATTTTAAAGTCCAGTACCAGCAGCTGGAAAACCTGTGGACCACCAGGGATAGAGGACAGCCACAGAAGCCAGTGGATCACACTGGCAACAAGTCTGGTGCAGGATTAGTACCCCCACAGCTGAGAGGCTTGGGTTCCACATCTGCACGGTGCTGCTCCCCAGACCTGTGACCTGTGTTGCTCCAAGACCAGGGAGCTGAGGCAGGGGTAGGCACTGCAGTGTCCACCTTCCCCTCCCAGCCTCCCTGGAGGGGATGGGGCTGATGGAGAGCCTGAGCCTGGCTCAACAGAGACCAGTAGGGTGTGAAAATCAAGGGCAGCTTGTTTTCTCTAAGGGCCCATAATTCAGTGTTGCTGAGACCCACTCAGGTGTTCCAGGTTGTCCAGCAGCAAACCAGGCAGGGCTCTGCAGCCCTTCAGGGGCACAGGTTAGTATCTCCCCTGCCAAGATGGATGTGTGTCTGCACCCATGGATCTGCCAAAATGAAGCAGCAGAGGGGCTGGAACGGAGAGCACAGCAGGGCTCTGAGCGAGCACTGTGTTACAGGCCAGACCAGAGCAGGGCTTGGCTTGTCCCCATCCCTGCATGAGCATCTCTGCTCAACTCCCCAGCTCCAGAGAAAGCAAACCCAGTCCATGCCAATCCCACTCCAGCTGCCTCTGCACTGAGATGGATGAGGATTGCTCACTCTGATTGCAGAGACCATTACTCGGATGAAACAGCAAACAAGGCACACAGGATCACCCAAATCCAGCTTTTAATTAAAAACGGGAGACAGAGCAGGCAATAATTTCCCTGGCCACCTTATCAGGCTGGGGCAGCACTGCTGCAGCTGTGCCTCAGGCATTGGCTGCCCTGGTGTGGGGGTCTCTGCCCGCAGCTGGATTGCTGTAGGATTTCCAAGGGAATACAGGAGAAAGGGGCTTGAAAAGCCACCATCACTGCTCCTGCACCTCACAAAATAAAATTTTCTTGACTAGGACCAGCTGAAACTATTTCCTACCATTGTAAGGTAGCTGCTGGCAGGAGGGGAGGGAGCTGGAAGCCAAGACGAAACGAGAAGGGTATGGCCCACGAGGGACCTAGGCAGGAATTGCTGTGAGGGAGCATGGCTATGGGGCTGACAGAAAGCCACCAAATCCCACTGCTCCCATTCTATGGCATCACTGATCACATAAGCATCACCCTGGGCTGCAAGTGCCAGCCCACACCTGTCCCAGCAGGCTGAATGTTCCTCTTCTCTAAAAAGCACAAGACCCTCAGCAGCACTTGCACCAACTCCTACTGCTTGCTCTGCTCTGTCAAAAAGACTATCCAAGAGTGGTCTCCACAGGAGTTCTGGAAATACAACAAGTTTGTAACACAGCTAAATGCTGCGGGAGGAGGAAACTTTGGGGTTTCTACACCTACCCAGTTGCAGATGCAGGAGAGGGGCACAAGGACTCAGAGGGTGCCTCGCTGTATTTCTGTAGCCAGGCGCTGTCATGCTCCCTGATCGGGAAAGTGCTTGATACCCCATGGCGTGTGCTGCTGACTTGTCCCCTGGAGCTGCATCCTGCAGTGGCTTTGGTCTCTTAGAGCTGGCAGTCACCAGCAGAAGCTCTGACATGTCAGCCCTGTCCTTGGAGAGGTTTCAGAGAGCACCAGGCACAGGATCTGCTGAAGAAGGGAAACTGAGGCAGTGGCAGGGCTCATGCCAGGCTGCTGTGTGACGTGGTGATGATGGGGGTGCTCTGAGAGCTGGTCTAACACAGTTCCCTGACTCAGATGAGTTCTAGCCGGTGGGTCTTCCATGCCAGGAGACCATGTGAAGGGCTGGGAAGAATTCTGAGCACTGAAAAATCCCGCCCAGCCCTGGTCCTGCAGGAGGAGCGATCCCTGAGCTGAGGCCTACTCAAGGGGTGTCTGTGGGACACAGCTTTCCCCTCTCTGGCTAAGAAGGTCACAAGCACTGAGGCAAAGCTGACTGCAAACCAGCTCATCTCCCGCAGCCTCATTACCATGTGCATTGTAATGAGGGAGCAAGCGGAGGGCATGGACAGGGACGTCACCACTGTGCAGGACAGAAATAGTGCATGCTACCAACCAGGGCATCCCTCTCCTCCATGAAACCCAGCCCTGCCAGGCCCTGCCAGCTGTAGAACATTGGTACAGTCCTGCAACTCCCTTCCCAACCTCTGCTTGCCCCATTCCTGGCACTCCCAGTGCACTCACCCCATCTCCCGCTAGGCAAAGTGCTTGAATGTCTGTGGGCAGAGGAGCCAGTGATGCCATCCCCTTTCCTATGGTTTTGGGTGAGTGGGGAGCTTGGGGAGAGAATCACAGTGCTGCTACGACCCCCAGGGGAGCCCTGATGCTCCGATCTCCAGCTGCATTTCCAGCATTAGATCCTGCCTAGTAATCAGTTTCACCGTGTGTCCCGGCAGCCGTGAAGGCAGATGCTGCCACATGGAATGGGTGTCTCTTCCCACTCCCTACTGTCTGTAGGGATTAACAATGCCCCCGTTACAAAATCCATTGAGCTAAGGTCAGCCCAAGCAGCTGATTGAGGTGGCAATGCAGGAGCACTACAGGAACACCATCAGCAATCAATCCCACTGCCTATTGGCCTGAGATCAACTGGTTGTCCAGCTCCAAAAGTTCTGCCAAGGTGCTAGCTGTCCTTCTGTGTCACAGAGAGCACATCCATGGGGTCAGGGGCCTGATGGTGCTGGCAGTGGGTCTGTTCAGCCCCTCTTTTCATCTCGTATTCTCCTCCCAGAGCCAAAGGGATGCTCTTTCAGTGTATGTGCTTGTGGCTTTGCCATGGCCATCCTTCTCCTTCCCTGGACTGAGACTGTCCCTGTCCCAGGGATGTCTGCACATCCTGAGGGTTCTGACTTCCAGTGGCCCATAAATATCCCCTGGTAGTAAATGCTGCATGGGGAATTCTCTCCTGGTGCCCCATAATCCCCAGGGACCTCTATGATAGATCCTTAAGAAAGCCAGATTTACTCCCTGGACAGTTGTTTGTATGGTCTCATGCAGCCATGCTTGGGACTGTACAACACCTGAAATCCTGCTGGCATCCCTGACCCCGACTGCATGTACCTCAGCATCTCCCAGATTTTGTGGCCACATCAGTGTTCCTTGTACTGCTCTTGTATTTTCTGTTGTCATTGTGTGCTCTGCTTACCAAGAACATGTTCCCTGGCCACACTGTTTTTTAGGCAGTGATCAGCCCTGTCCTTCACCCAGTGCAGGTCTGCCAGCACCTTTTAATCCCCACATGTTTACCTTTAGGATGTCCCTGCTGCTGAAGCAGCTTTTTTCAGCCCTGGGCAGAGGGCAGAAAAGACATTGTTCAACCAGCACAGTCATCATTCTGCTATTGCATCAAATGCCCATGGGCCAAAATTAGGTGTGAGACTTAGCAGAAAAAATGTGATTGGCTTTAAATTCCTGAGTTTAGAAACTAAAACCTAACAACAACAAGAATAAACAGGGAGTGCTTGATTCCCCACATATGTTCCTATGCCTGAGCCTCAGAGAGAAGTTTCTCAAGGTCTTCTCCACTGAGAAGCAGGAATATTTTCCTCGATTGACACGGGTCTGGTAAAAAGATTTTTAAGGAATTGACCATGCAAGAGAGAGTGGTGTTTGCAGGCAGGGAGACCTACTGGAAATAGCCCACTGAGATGGAAATGGGACGGTACATTAGTTTATCTCAGAGGCTTACTTTGCCCCACAGCACAGGTGAAGGGCAAAGATGGTCTTTCATTAAAACTGGTTTGGGCAATTGTTCCCCTCAGACCCTTTCCCACAGTCTGGGAAGTTCCTGGGAAGGGTGGAGAAACTTCACTGACTGCTGGTTTGGTGGGCACTTTAACAGTCCTTGCAAGCTGGAGACCAGGAAAGCATGCAAGGGAAAGCTCTTGGAGCATAGTAACACAGCCAAAAATAGAAGCTGTCATTGACACCCGTGTTTGTCGGCTTCATGCTGGGCTGCTGAGGACGTGCTTGCTTTTGGCAAGTTGTCCAGGAGGAGCTGCCATCCATCTGGGATACTGAGCACCGACACAGGCTAAATAAGGAGGGGGTACTTTGAAAGCAGCACATAATTAATGAAAGCATGAAATGCCCTTGTCTGACTATGATCTGAGAGCACAGTGCCAGGGGGCAACACCAGCCAGGCCCCTCCATTTGTGCTGCTGATCAAAAATCCACAGCACTGTGGTCCTCACAGTGGGGGGATGCTTCAGCACAGAGATGTCTGGGGACCCCCACTCCAGTGTGGCAGCACCCTGCCATGCTGTGCCCACACCAAGCAGTACCCCAAGCCTCCTGGGAGCAGGGAAACCCCACTGAACCCCATCCCAGACTAAAACCATCCCATGAAAAGCATGTCCCGGCCCAAAAGCACCCCATTGAAAAACCTGGCCCGGCCCCAAATCATTCCATGAAAAGTACATCCCAGTCCCAAAGCATCACATGAAGACCCAGCCCAGCCCAAAGGCATACATTAAAGCCCTGTCCCAGCCCCAAAGCATCTCAAGGAAACCCCATCCCGACTCAAAAGCATCACGGCACAGCCCCGCCCGCGCCAAACCC